>OX596005.2:22484911-22829969 GCA_951394115.2 Drosophila phalerata
CCACGCCAGCTCGATGGGCGGTCCAGGAAGCGAACACGGCGGAATGCCGCGACGCGGCTCACTGCGCGGACGAGGCGGTGGTTACAATCAAGGTATGAGTCGGCCACCCATGCAACATCACCAACAGGCACATAATGTCAATACACAAATTGCACCGGTACCAGCTCTCAAACGTGGCGCACCCGGAGGTCCAGGCCCCAAGCGTGGACGTTACGAAGGGGGACCCTATGGCCAGCGACCCATGACGCCAAAGTATCACTCGGCATCCCAGCATATGCCTCAATCCTCATATGGATCGCAAACAAGTCATCATGCTCCAGCACCAAGGTAAGAAAAGTTATTTATTATGTCGGACATTTCATTTTTGGATATATCCTTAAACTAAAATAGAGCTAAAGAATTAACAGAAACACGACATCATTTATCATCGGATTTATAAAATAAAATTTAATAAAATAACATTTATCTGTGGACTAGTTTAATAAAATTATAAATGTTGAAAATAATGTTTAGCTTATGGTATAAACTATGTCGCATAATTAAACAAGGTCATCAATCATTATAAATAGTTTTAAAATAGTTGAATTGAATTGAATAGAATTGAATATTAATGCCAACGTTCACTGCAGCCATCATGGTGGCTATCAGACGCATGACCAGACGCAGCAGGTGGATCCCTACTCCCAGAGCGGATACAGTGCACAGGCGACCGCTCAGCAGGGTTACAACGGATACGGTCAGAGCAGCGGATATGCAGCACACACCACACAAGCGACCACACCAGCCAGCAGCAGTTATGCGTCGCATCATGGCACTGAATATGATCAGAGTCAATATCAAGGCTACAAGTGAGTGAGCCACTTAGATCAACAACAACATTCTTAACACTTGTATGACATGTATTAAACTACTCAACTATTTTAAACAGCTCAACGGGCTATGCCCAGCAAGATACGCGCTATCAGTATGGCCAGGACTATAGCCAGCAGTATGGAACGACCGCGGTTGATTACAATGCAACCGGTCAAACGGATTACAGTCAACAGAGCGCTGCTTACGATGAACGCGCTTATGCCGGTTATGGTACGTAATCATATTGAATGCTAAGTTTATAATTTGCACACAGGCATCATCCAATTTTCGACAACCTCCCATAGATTCGCAGGCGTATTCTCAGAACTACTCGAACGCAGCAGCCTATTACTAGACAACTAAACAACCTGCCGCATCCCTCAAATGGCGATACACACATTAATGATGAAAGAACGCTGTGCGTGCTGCAACACGTATGCCAAATACCAAAACAGGGGAGTAGGGCTAAAAGAAAGAGCATAAAACTATGATGTTAATACTGACATTTGATTGCTATATATTATAATACTAATATACATACACAAATCCATAAACACTCAACAAACAAAAACACACACTCACACACAATTAGTCTTAAGCATAAAGTTCTCTTTTTCCTATCCTTTAAGTTGAACCGTGTTGCTAACGTCTTTTTCTACTCCTTCGCCTTTAAAACTATCCCTTCATCTTGATGAAACCTACCTTTTGTGTTTGTTTGTCTTTGCTTTATCCGATATCCGATCATGTGACTGGCAAGAACATTGTATTGCCTGTTGTTATATGTTTTGTTAGTGGACAAATGGAGCCTTGCATCGGGACTAAGTGCTCCCGCCAAAAATCAAATTATGTATATTTCCTTATATTTTTACAATTTATTTTTTTTTCCAATTTATCTGTTGGATAAATGCGAATCGAACATTATTCAATATTATCAAACATGTCATATTGTACACAGAAATTGCAATGTATAAATTTTAGTTGATAAAAAAAACAACTACAAAATATAATTGAAACTTTTGCTTACCATTTTTAATATGAATATCGGAAAACTTATTATGATTTATGATTTATTTGATTCTTTAATCTATTGACGTGAACAAGAAAGCAATTATATTTTCTTTTTCTAATAATACATAGCAACAAATTAAGCAACAAAATCGTAATAATGTAACTCTTATTAATTAAGCTGAGCAAAACTAAATACAAGTAAAAAAAAAAAAGAAATACACAAAAATTATTAGCAAATCAAAGCAAAACCATTAAATTTATCAAAGTCAATAAAATAATGTTCAAAAATGTGTGTAATGCATTAAACTTATTTATACCTAAATATTATTATTTCAAATGTTTGTTTATACAAAAAATTATAATACAAAATCAACCAAATAAGCAAATGAAAAGTGCAACAACAGAAAATGAAAAATCTAAAAAAGTTTATTAATTTATTTTTTTCGGACCAGCAGCAAAATTTATTCGATAACATTTAAAACTACAAACATTAATAATGAAGTAACAGCCGAAAGTAAAGAATAATATATATAAATGCAAAAAATAAACAAAACGAAAAAAAGTCAATGCATCCGAAGAACAACAAGAACATATCACATACAAAAAGATATTCATTGTTCAACGACATGTAAAGTGATGATTAATGAAAAGTAAAAACTTAAGAAACAGATAAGTTAAATGTTTCCAAAGAACAAAAACAAAAACCAAATTAAATTTCAAACGAAGTCAAATTGAAACGTTCAAAGGCATTTACAAAAAAAAGTATTATTGAAAAGTATATTCATTCATATTTGGTAAGTTAAGTTGCAAGCCGTTGAATGACCATAAGAAATCCTTGAAATACCTATAATAACTTATATGATAGCTCAACACTCAATCCTTTAAATATAAGTAAACACTGAAAAAAGTTATTTATTTTGTAATTATTAAAATTCTAAAAATTAGTTCTAACACGCTTTGGGCTTTGTCCGCCTGAACAATTGGAAAGTCCGCTCATTTTTAAATTGGGAACTATGAAATATAAAAATGATATTTATCAAACTATAGGATTATAAATGATGTTGAGTTTTGCCATAAAAAAATTCGGCCTATTGCCGCATTTCTATAAAATTTATGTAGCATTTAGTTTTCTTTTTACAGGAATGAGAAAACTAAATTAACTAAATGAAAAGCGTTTTTAAAACGTTTTGAAGAGTGAAGGAAATCAAATCAACTAAAAAGGATTATAGAAAAAGGTGATAAAATCGAACAAACACAACACAAAAACAAAAACTAATAAAATTTATATGACAAATCTTAATTTAATTGTTGCAATTTTATGTTACTTACACTTTTGTTTATGTAAAAGAAAATTTTATTTGTTATATTTTATGAAGTATATTTGAAATTTTTAGCAACGGCTTAAAGTGCTTACAAATACGCAATTTAAAAAGGTGATATAATAAAAAATTATAAAAGACTGATCAAAGCTAAGTGCAATATCTAAAGAAAAGAACATGACTAAGGCCTAATTTGTTTAATACAAAACTAAAATGTTACAAAATATACAGAGTTACATGCAAAATAAATCGTTAAAGGCCGAACTTAAGAGAAATGAAGATATATTTACAAACGACTCGCAAAATAAGCTCTTAACTTATTATTTTTAGAAAAAACAGTAATTACGATTTCAAAATCGCCTATTAATATAAACAACAATAAAAAAAAAAATAAGACGTAAAAAGACAACAGAAAGAAGAATCTACATATTGAATTAATTGGTCTACCCAAAAATGCATTCAATAATAAAGTTAAGATTCGAAATCTAAACTGGACTTCAATGAAATCAAAGTACAAATATCAAAATATTATCAGTTCAAGCAAGAGAATAAAGCTAAAATTGTTTGTTAATATTTTTTAAATTTTAGCATTTTATACAAATAGAGAACTTAAAAAAAAAACATTACCACCATTGAACATGGTATGCTTTATTTACGTTATGCTCTATTATTTATTTAATTTTTATTTATTTTAATAATTTATTTAATAAAAGCGTGCCAATGAAATAAAAATTCAAATGACCATGAATTTATAAATAATGCTATTATATGCTGATTTTTTAATACATCTTTATTACAGCATTCAATAAAAATCTGAATTATCCAACTATCGCTCAAAATTGCATTGGAGCTATTATACAGACATGTGTCCTATATATGTGAACTACGCTTTATATACTACCATGCATTATTGATCTTTGGAACCAGTCATCCTTCAAATGGTTATAAAACTTTACGGATTCCTTATATCAATATCTATGTACATTTCGTACGGTAATAACTTCTCAATTATTGTCAAAACAAATGAGGAAAAGTACTGCATAATTGTACAAAATGCCTGCTAAACTTTTCCATTTTAAGAATTTTTGACAATCGAGGCTTAAAATCAAAATTTTTCAAAATTTTTAGAATAAATTATAGAAAATTCAATAAACTCATGCACCGAAACGATTTGTACACCTAAAGATGACTATTCCGGTAGCTTTTGCGAATGGAACTAAAAATATAATAAAATATTTTACAAATGTGAAGTAGTTTTGTTACCAGATTATTAATTTTTTGCAGGAAAATTCCTTTTGTCCTAGAACGTGCAAGGATAATGACACAAGGTAAAATATACACTCATGAATTCTTTAATAAAATCTTCTTTAATGTACAAATTGAACTTTAAATTAATAAAGAGTTTATTTTTTCAATGGATTTATTCAAAAGTGTATTTTATTTATTTATTTTAGTTCCTTGAATGGACTCTTTTTTAAAAAGAATGTTCATGTTTTATGCCAGAATAATTAGAGGAGTTGTTTTATCGAAAACTCTGGTGTTCCTATGAAACTGATAGAAACCATGTTTTGCAATAGATAGATTATTTGAATAATTCTATAGAAACGGTTCGTAATAGAATAATTTTTTCGTGTGTTCCTTTATCCATCCATTTAAAAAAATGAAAATACCAATTTTAGTTGCATTTTATCATGCATTCAGTTAGAGAAGAAAGAGACTTTATTTCAAATTCGAATATATTACATTTTTAAAGTCGAGAACAATATAATTATGTTAGTTATTAATGCAAGTGCTTCGTGTAAGGGAAACATGTAGTTTTTTATATGTTATACTGATTCTTGATTATTATTCAATATCAATGAGGTATACTTTATGGTTTACAATCTTTTTATTTGTATTGCATTAATCAAGAGCATCAAAATAATACACGTAATTCAAATAAATAAAGAGATCAAAATACATAAACATTTTTTCGGGGGTCTTTAAATACATTTTTGAATATAGAAATATTAGAGATAATTAAATATTGTACATATTGAGTTTTTTTTTTATTATTATTGAACTAGAGAGCTTCCAAGTTGAATAATTTACATGTATAACGCCGATGTGCCAAGATTACATTATATTTCTATGAAGAAGACGTCAAGTGTTGTGCCTTAAACAGAAACGCATTACCGATCCGATCATTAGTCAAAGTCCTGTCATAGTCCAGTTTCGGTTTTGATTTTAAATCCTTATGTCAATACTTAACGACGTTTGCCGAATCGCAGAAAGACGTGATCAACGTCTGTGCGTTTGTTATAGTTCTTCAGCAAATCCTCAGAGTTGGCCACCAGCGCTAGATAAGTTAAAAGCAATTACAATTTGATATATTGCATTGATAGTTCATATCATACTAACCGGAAGCTTCGTTGTTGATATAGGACTTGAGTGCCGTTGTCAATTGATCAGAGGACTCCATAGCTGTGCAAACTTTTCTAAGATGCTCGGGCATCTCAACGAGAATGCCAGGCTGGCACAGACCCACCGGTGTCGCCTGGGCGCTGGGAACGTACACAGCCAGCAGGATTATGGCAAAGCAGCAGACGACAAAGAACAGCTTTTGAGACATTCTGCAACGAAGAAATCAAATAGAGAGCGTTAATATGTGATTTAGTCATTCCGCTTATCATCCGAATGCCGCCTGATTGCCACAAGTTGCACCTGTTGCCAGGATATGGTATTTAATGCCTTGAAAGGAGTTTTGCCCATGGCAAGTTTTGCAATTTCATGACTGCGTTGTTTTTATTTAATTTTATTTTTTTTAAATCCTAGTGTAGCCTGATGACAGCCAGAAGGAAGGCTGTAATGTTCGCTAATGTGTTTACGCGTCAGACAATTTGTTTCTATTAAGCTACAGGCCGAGTAGGCAACAATAATGGCAACCTGTCCCCCTCTCACAGTTTGATGAAGATGTATAAGCCCAGCACACTTATACGCCCCGTGTGACGAACGATGGCGCTGCCATTTGACCCAGTTGACAACGAGCTCTGTGTGCCAATGCTAAACATCTATTTGGTCCTTGTGGCATGCATCTAATGTGTCGTACGTGTTGAGCTTGCATCTGCTTAGCTTAGAAAACGTTGCAACAATATTTTCCAAACACCAATTGACTACAAGGGGGAGAATTTGGTTGATTGACCCTCTTTGGTTTATATATGTACATGACATTAAGGTCTTGCAAAAATTTTCAAAGATTTCAACTATCAGGTAATTGTCGAATTTCCCCATTTATTTCAATATTTTTATAACATTTACATTTGGAAAGTTCTAAACTGCATTTAAGAGAGCTCCAAGTCACGCTTAAAAGTATGCTATACATATTTTTATAAATTTTGTTTAGATGTTAAACTTAAAACAGTTGTAAAAGATGTTAAATTTAAAACAGTTGTATAAGATTTTCATATTTGTTTTTTTGCAAAAGCACATAAAATCGTATTATATTCTACTCCAAAAACATTGCTAAAATATTTTCTATTGTAATCATAACAAAACCGACTGGCCTTATACATAATTTTAACATATATTGTGAATACATTTAAAAAAAAAACAGATCAAAGTCTGCGATTTTTAAAAGTTCTGCAGAATTTAAAATTTAAAAAATGTATCACTAATACATAAATGTATATGTCTTTAAATATTATTCTGGTTGCGTTATATATTTTGAAGCACCGTAAACATTTTAACAATATTATTTGATTCAAATAAAAAGTCTAATTTCAAACAATAATACGCTGAGAGCATATTTTTATTTTAAACTTTTTAGTTTTATTTTCTAGTTATTATTAGCCGGAAATGAAGGGGAATAATTCTGAAATAATTTAAAATGAACAAACCTGTTGATATTTATTTGTTACACGAATGACACGAACGAAAACACTTAAGTTATTATTTTTTAAAAACTGTCAAGTTATTTGAACTGTTGCTGTTCTGTTTCACTATTCACTGCTGAATGGAATTGAACTTGTTGAACGCAGGAACTCGAATGATGCTCTGCCTTGACAGGACATCAGCTTTTATTTACTTCCGCCGAGCACGCACACAAGCCAAATGCAAGCGTCTGATTGGTTGACACACATACACACACACACTGTCACATATTGACATTCAAAAGGACCACATGTTGCGCTTAAACGGATACCTACAGCAGAAGCACGACGGTTGGTGGGCGTGCTCAAATATTACGTATACGTCACCGAAACCAGAACGATAGCTGTGTGTACTGTGCACTGTGTACTTTGCTACTTTTAAACAAAAGTATGAGCATGAGAGAACACACAATGAATTCGTCAATATATGGTAGATATTATTTAAGTTTTATCAGCTCTTAATTATGTTATAAAAGTACAATTTTTTATGTGCAGTCGCCGGTCCACAGCACGTCAATAAATAGGTAGTTAGAAGCATTATTATTGCATTTACGAGCCATCGAACTTTATGGATGAGTCCTCTTTAAAGCATTGTAGCACCTTTTGCCGCAATTTACTCACTATATACGTCAGATAGCACGAGGAGTAAAGTGGAGTAATCTTCAGTTTATGAGGTTGGGATTTGCAGTCGAAACGTTGCAATTAATTTGACATGGAGCGTGTTTCGAATGCAAATT
Organism: Drosophila phalerata; assembly: GCA_951394115.2. Classification (NCBI taxonomy): domain Eukaryota; kingdom Metazoa; phylum Arthropoda; class Insecta; order Diptera; family Drosophilidae; genus Drosophila; species Drosophila phalerata. The sequence goes on from OX596005.2 coordinate 22,492,736, forward strand.
ATTTAACAAAGCTTGTCTTTTGACTTTTATATACATAAGTACTACTATATTATCAAAAGGGCCAACAAACCTGGGGGGGAGGAGCGAATGAATAACTGATACGAAATGTGTAAATTACAGCCAACGTTACATAAGCAAATCAAATTTGTAACACTTCATGCAATTACGAATTTATTCTATTACGCTTGGAAATACCATATTTAATGAAAAGACAATGCTATAGATTATTCTCTTACAGTTTTGTTGCTCAATACGCAACAATATGCATTTTATTTATAAATAAATTAAATAAACAATATGCATAATAAGGAAATCTTTTAGATTTTATTATCCTCTTCAAATTTAGTAATGATATCATTATTTTACTTGAATTTATGGCAATTTATCAATCAGTTAACAAAATCTATTAAATTGTGGTAGATTAAATACATACTCCATACTCTAAAAATGTCTATATTTGAAACTATTAATTCATTAGCATATCTAATGGTTTTATCATAAAAAGGACTGTCCTAAGAATAATCCACAACGGGATTATATTCCTGGCAACAACTAGCTTAAGAGTAATTTAATAAGCATCTGTTATATATAGAAATATGCCCATTTCACAATAATATAACTTCCATACATTTATCATATTTATATTATTTACTGTACGAATTCGTAACAGATTCGCATTCCATAGCAATGAAAATGAGATACTCTGCGGAAAAGCAAACTAATTGAATTACAGTTAACACATTTATTTGCGCTCTTTGATGTAGTGTGCAAAAATCAGGCCAAACAATGATGTGACCGCCATATGTGGACATGGGTGTGTTTAAGGGAATGGGAATGGGAATGGAAACGGGAATTGGGAACATGACGGACACGCGCTGTCGCCTTCAAACATGCATGGGAATGGATAGACAACAATGTCATACGAAATTTGCACATAATTTGAATAAACTGATTGAGTTTTAGTTGGGGGCATATTGTTCGAGTAGTTCGATGAGTTCAGAACTATGCCCTACTCAAATCATTAACATTTAAATTATTTTCGAAAAAAGTGTGGCTGAACTTTCGACTGAATTTCGAAACGTTTTAATATTTATTTTGTTGATGGATATTGTAAAACTAAGTAAATTGTACACAGAACCAAGTAAGAACTAATACTCAGTCCAGGAGTTTGGCCACTATGGGATCAGGTGCAGTCATCGCATAACCCAGATGCTGTAGAGCACGACGAATTTCGATAAAGACGCTGGCATCGTCGATGGTCGCCGGCAAGATGACACGCTCGTTCCGGGCAAAATCCGCCATGGACTTGCGCATCGTCTTGCCGGATCGAGTGCGTGGCAAGTTATTGACGGAGGTGATCAGGCGAAATGCGGCAATGGGTCCCACGACTTCACGGATGAGTGTGATAATCTCTGTCGACAGTTTGGCATCAGTTTTCTTGCAGTTATCCACGGGAATGTACAGACAGAGTGGCACCTGTCCCTTTGTTGCCTCTGGAACACCAAATACGGCAACATCGACAACATCGGGATGCCGCAACACAGCATCTTCCAGGCTGGACGTGGACAAACGATGACCGGCCACATTAATAACATCATCATCTCGTGCTGTTACAAAAATATAACCGCGCTCATCCTTATAGCCTGCATCCATGGTGTCATAGTAGCCCTGCAAGAATCATATACTCAATTTATAATACCAAACAAAATTTAAAGGTACTTTGCTTACCGGAAATTTTTGGAAGTAAAGCTTGCGAAATAGTTCGTCGTTTCTATAGAGCGTGGCCATGTTGCCAGGAGGCAGCGGCAATTTCAACACAATCCTTCCCAGCTCCGACGGAGGAGCTTCAGTGCCATCCTTCTTGAGAATTTTGACTGTAAAGATTTCATTATTATTATAGATATAAGTAATAGGGAGTAGTGTAAACTCACTATCGTAGCCCACAAGGGGCAAACCCGTGGAGTACATTGGTGGATTGAGGTTCTGTTGGAAACCCAAACAGGTGGCTGTCACTGCCGAGCCCGTTTCCGTCTGCCACCAATGATTGAGTACCGGTACTTTGAAGGTTTTATGAATCCACGCCTTTGTCTCGTAGTCACAGTGCTCTCCGGCTATGAAAATGGCACGTAAAGATTTCATGCAGTACTGCTTTCCATAGCTGATCTCCGGATCAGCACGGCGTATCACACGAAACGAGGTTGGCACCGAAAAGATCGAGCACACCTTATGCTGATCGATAATCCTATAAAGATAAAATATTATTTCAAGGCAACAAATTACAATAACAAAAAAAAACTAAGAATACAATTAAGCAGGGACAAAACAAGCATTGAAAAAATAAAAAAAAATTTTGGAAGTTAAAAAAAAATTTTAGAACACTTTTTAAAAAATTTACAAAATTAATGAAAAATCTAGTTTTATCTGTTCTCAAACTAAAAGAAATAAACGATAAATTTGTAAGAGATTTTCTACTTGGACTGCAACTTACCTAAAGTACTGTCCGGGATCGGGAGTACGATCCGGTTTGCCTTCGTACATGACGCTCGTGGCGCCCAGGCAAAGTGGGCCGTAACAAATGTAAGAGTGTCCAACAACCCAACCCATGTCGGATGCAGCCCACCAAGTGTCGCCTGGTTGAATGCCATAAATCATTTTCAGAGTGTACATCAGAGCGACCAAGTGGCCACCAATGGTGCGGAGTACACCCTTGGGCTTATCGGTGGTGCCAGAGGTGTAGAGTATATAGAAAGGATCGTTGGCTTCGATGGGTACACAGGCCACCGGCTGGTCAACATCGCTCATGGCCAACACTGTGGACCAGTGTAAGTCCACTTTATCATCCAGCTTGTCCAGGGCAACTTGTTCCCGCATGAAGATGACGTTGCGTTGCGGTGGCTTCCAGCGTGACATGTTGATGGCCGAATGTAGTATGTCTAGGTATGGCACCACTTTTCCGGGCTCCACACCCGCATTGGCGGCAATCACCAGTTTCGGCTCCACGTGCTCAATGCGCGAGCAGAGCTCACGGGCGGCAAAGCCACCAAAGACCACGGAATGCACTGCACCGAGTCGCACAATGGCCAGCATTGCTATAATCGTCTCCGGAATTAGTGGCATATAGATCACCACACGATCGCCCTTGGTCACACCCAATTTGGCAAGTCCACCTGCCAACAGGATCACCTGGTCGTACAGCTCCTGATAGGTCACCTTGCGCACCGTCTCCGTCATGGGACTGTCGTGGATCAGCGCCACTTTGTCCCCCCTCCCAGCCAGAATGTGCCGGTCGATGGCATTATAGCAGGCATTCAGATAACCGCCCACATACCACTTGGTAAATGGAGGATTACTGTTGTCCAGCACCTGTTGCCATGGTCTGTCCCAGTCCAGCAGATGGCCCAGCTCCTCCCAGAAGGCAACGGGATTTTGCACAGACTTACGATACGCCTCCAAGTATTTTGGACTGTGCGCCTCATATGGCATGCCATATACAGACGTATCACCTGTTCAATTGGATCTAATTAGCAATTTGTTAATAGTTTTCGACTCGTTTCATTTTCGAGTTCATTGCTCTGGCATATCGGATCTTAAATAGACGATTTAAAGTCTGCATTAATTTAGGCGGCTGATAGTGCGACAAATTAAAATCAAATAGAATATATTCTATTGTATATACATACATACATATGTATACAATTTCTCCAAGTATAATTGAAATTGTATACACACAGTAACTCATGTAATTGTTTTTACAAAATATAAGTTTTTTTTCCGAGAGAAGTTTCGGTGTTCTTGAGATTTAAAAAAAGATTAAAACGTTTTTTATTTAATAAATATCACTCAGCAAATATATTCACATATGTTACTATAACCATTAGCAATTAAAACAAAATAAAAAAAAATAATAATAATTTAAAGCCAAAAAGTGTTGTTTTGTCAAAACAATTACTTGACTAGCTGTACTTGATTAAATTCAACGTCGCGATCACTTGTCGCACTTTGCATATGTATATATATGTGTACGTATGTGTTTATCGATAGTCGCAGACAGACAGCATAAATAGAACAGCCCTTGACATGATACCATTTCTAGTTTCACTCTCTCTTTCTCACACTGTTTCTCTCGCACAAAAGTAAATGCGTCTTACAAGATGGCGGCATGCTTGACGTTTGCGGTTAACCGTTTCGAATGGCAAGCTCTACAAAAGCATATATCTAACAGAATTTTAAATGTGTTCACTGGTCACTGTTATTTAATTTGTTTATATAATTTATTTTCTGCTAAGAATATTTTTTAAATTCACACTGTTCGATGTTAGTGTTTAAAACTTACAGCCGTCATTATTAGTATTATTCACTTCTTCTTTAATCAGCTCCATTTGCGTTTCTACTTGTAGTTTAAATTGTTTTTTTCACTATATATTAAGTAGATGTTATATATCCTATAATTTTTTTCGTATATTTCCGCTGAGCCTAGACACGACCGTCTCTTGAAAGTTGAAACCTTGCAATGGAATTGAAATGCTCGCACCGTAAGTATAAAACCAAAACTCGAATACAATTGGATCAAAGGTTTTTTATTGCGATTCTCTCTGAATGTGAATTTTGGAATGATTTCGAATTAAGTTATACTCTCACTACAAACAAAAAGAAACCATTAAAACTTAACAAATTCTGTAGACAATAAAACTAACATTAATTAATGTACTGTAAGTTTATACAATTGTCTTTCTGACACTTTAAATGAATGCATTGACCTGAGTGTAGACCATATAAGTAGATACATATATATATATTATATATAAAGTATAAAGCCTTTAAGTATTCAAATTTTTTACGAATTCAATTTTGAAATATCTTTTAAAGAGCATTCTTGAAACCGACTTCATACTGAAGCACCCATGACGTATGATTATTGTGAGTATTTCTGTCTGCAAGGTTTTCTCTATAATTCTTAAACGATTCAAGCTATTTTCCGTGAGGTTAAAATACCTTTATTGGTGACGCGTCAAAATTTTATATTCTCAATTGTTTTGAAATAAATGAAATCAATATTTAGTGGATTAAATGACCAACATTTAAATGTTTTTTTATTGTATTTGCCTTTTCAAATTAAAGCATTATTCAGTTAAAAAGTTATACTTATAAAACTATTTCATCTTTTATTTCTTTTTTTTATTTTTGTTAACTTTTTTAGCTGGCGGCTGGTCTGAATCCGCATCCATTGTTGTCTCCACACTAAAACCTTTGATGTACGGCTTAACTAATCTGAAAACTAACTTCTCGTGCTGTACATTGGTCGAGTCCAAACTTAATCTGACTGTGACGGGATCAAAGGAATGGAAAATCACTTTGCCACATCGTTGTGTGTGATCCTCCTCGTTGAATGTGAATATAACCTCGCTCTTTGTGCGCTCCAAGCCATCCTTGCCATCCTTATCGCTCTTCAGATAAAGTGTGCCCTCCAGTCCGTATTTTGGTATAAGCACCTGTAGCGCATTCTTACGCACAAACAAAATATAGCTGCAAAGCACAATGGATTCGTTTCATTACAACTCTTCTAAAGGACTTTATGATATATGTATATACATACCCCTCTTCATCTTCCTCCTTGCCACGGAAGAATAGATGTGTATTAAGAGCCACGGATGCACGTCCGGCGTATTGCGCCATTTTATGGCGATAATTTAAATTGTTGCAGATCTCCTCATTAGACTTACGCTCCAAAAGCTGAGCATAGGTGCTGTCCGCTCCAATGGAGGCTGCCAGTAGGCGGTGCACCATAATATCTGAGTACCGGCGAATGGGCGAGGTAAAGTGCGTATAAATTGGCGCTGCCAGGCCATAATGGAAAAATTCCTCCTTTTGGAGGCTGCCACTGATGAAGTAGACTGCTTGCATCATACAACGTGTGGTAAGAATGCGTATCATCATATTGAAGTAGGGATTATCCTCCTTAACACATTTATCGAGCGAATGCGCCAGTTCCAGACCCGTATCCGTGACAACGTCAAAACCTTGATACCGAGCAGCTTTCACCAATGGATCAAAGTTGGTAGTCGGCGGCTTTGGATGACGACGCAGCACAGCGCATTCAGTGAATTCAGCAGCAATGTGTTGTGCCACAGATATATTAGCCAACAACATGAACTCCTCGACCATTGAGTTAGTATCGCGCATCTGCTTGGCCTCCACCTCGAGCGGCTCGTGGGTTTCGCTGTCCACTTGGAAACGTATCTCTGGTGAAGCCAACACCAACGCGCTACAAGGAATACAATATTACAAGTCTCTGTGTATACACGTATATGGCAATTCAATTCTTACCCATTGTCCATGCGACGCTTTTTTAGAATCTTGGCTAGACGATTTAGATGACGCAACGATTTGGCAATTTCGCCAGTCTGAGCGGAGTCATCGATAAGAACTTGCGCCTCCTCGTAGGTCATGGCACGCTTAGACTTGATGACGCTCTTGTGGAAGCGTTTATTTAAAACATTCGCCTCCTTATCCAATTCCCAGACGCAGGAGAAGGCAAAACGCTCGACGCCACCAACCAGCGAACAGAGATTGGAGCTAAGCAGCTCAGGCACCATGTCAATGCGCTTGCCAACCAAGTAAACAGTTGTGCCACGTGCAGCAGCCTCCTTGTCCAAAGCGTTTCCAGGTCTTATGAAATGACTGACATCGGCAATGTGTACACCCACTTCCAAGTTGCCATTGGGCAGCTCGCGGCAATGCAGGGCATCATCAATGTCTGTGCAGCCCGGTGGATCCACAGAGCAAATGTACAAATCGCGTAAATCAACACGCTTCGCATAATCCTCCGGTGTAATAGTCCATGGCATTTTGGGCAAGAAACTGAGAACTTCTTCGGAGAATTTGCAGTGTGGCACATCGTGCTCCAGTAATATGACCTCATTCTCAGTGGCCATGTTGCCCAGCGGTCCCAGCGAACGAACAAAGTGTCCATGCGGATAGCGTGAGTTCCTTGGCCAACTGTCAATGGTGACGATGATGCGTTGGTTTTGCAATTTGTCCGCCTGACGCGTCTCAATGCGAATGCGTGGAATCTTGCGATCAGCGGGCACAAATATATGACGTGTGGTATCCTCAATCAGGCTGGGCTGTAGAATGCCACAATATTGACGCCACTTGCGACGCACAATGCCCACAATGCGACCAGTGGGTGTTCGCTCGGCAACTGATGCTGTCTGCACCTGCTGCAGCATTTCCTTCTCTTGCTCCACACGATCCTCGCTGGGCACATCATCCGCATAGACATTCTTCTCCTCCAGCACAATTTCACTGGGCGCTGACCATTCGCTCTCGGGCAATAGTTCCACGGCCACAAGATCTCCGTCCACAGCACGATTTAGTGATTCGCGTCCTTGTATTAAAATCTGTAAAATTGAATAAAAATTAATACAATAATTTGATTACTTTTAAGTTAATGGTGCATTACAATATATAAAATAAAATAAAATTAAATTAATTATGAAATTTTTAAATCTTTTTCTTGTGATCTTGAGCATAGATAGTAACTTACGCCCTTTTCGAAACCCTCGACATTAACACTGCCTTCAAGATAGTTCTCCCTGGATGCTTGAAAAGCGCCTTGCAGCAGCTTCTTTTGCCGGAAACCCTCAAGCAGCTCCTTCATGCTCAAATGCGGGGGATATTGGGGAAGAGCTTGTTTCTCATTCTCGAATGTCTTCTGCGACAATTTGTCAACCAACAGGGGAAAGTCTTCCAGCGATTTAACGTAATCCGCTGCAGTGGACACTAGAATTCCCTCAGCTTCGGCTTTGGAACGATTGCCCGCATCGTCGGTTAGGAGCACAACACGTGTAACGGATCGTCCGCTGCGCTGAAAAGCTTTGGACTCCTGGGAGATTTGCAGATGGGTGTCATACCACTTAGCGGCCATGCGAATAGCACGATCATTACGATCGTTAGCGCTTTCGTCTGGCTCCCGATCTGCATAGGTGTCTCTGTGGAGTAATGTTCCATTAATGTTAATGTTAATGTTAATGTTATAACTAATCACAACTTTACTCACTTGTGATGCTCATTGACAAACACATAGAAATTGCGCGTGCGATCGTGAATGATTTCGTTGAGACGCTTGTAGATGGACGAACTCTTGTGTTTCACCTCGTTGAGCACCGTGGTGAGCACAATAACATTGCGAAACACATCCTCCTCGAGCACATCGATCTGATCCAATACCACATTGGTGTCCAGCACAATGTAGTGCGGATATTTAAAGAGGCTGCTCTTGATTTCGTGATCCGATGTCAATTGATAGGCTTCGTTTTGGAAGCAATACTGACACAGATCCGATCCGCATCCAATATCATCCCGCAGATAATGCTCTCGCACTATTTTTAATATATTCCCGCGTTTTGTTTTACGCGTAAATTCGCGTAAAGTTTGCATATTTCTAACAAATTATTAAAAACACAATGTAAACGCGTGCCGGAATATGAGGCCACCTACACGTTCAGTCCATTTCCACACCGTTTGCACTATTCATACAGCAAGCAGTAACGAATTTTTCATCATGCAGCATTCTTGCATTTCGCAACACTAGTTCTGCATTTGTATTCACTGTTGCTAATTTAGCTTTTTTATAGCTTGTGCTGGCTATTTTCACAGTTCGGTTGCTAGAAATGTTTTAAAATTGCTTTTTCTGGAAATATGTCTGTTTTAAACATATATTCAACTATATTTTGCTATTAACAATTTTTCTAAAACTGATGTATCGCAATATCAGCTTTTTTCGGATGCTTTCGAGCTATAAACAGCTGTTTTATGTTTTCTCCCAAAGTAGTCAGCATGTGGCAGAAAAGGATCTACATTTGTTTTTGTGGGTACTGTTGCAGTTTTAGCAAAAATTTGAATAGCAAAACTTAGCTGGAAATATATATTTAAATATCCCGATTACCAGCTAATAGCAATTTTGATAATGTTTCTGACAAACGAACACTGAAAATAGCCAGATCTAGCTATAAAATAGCGAAGTGGGCATCAGTTGTGGCCAGCACGTGTACGCTGCACGTTGCGGTGTTATTTAAATTGTTTGAGAATTTTTTAACATTTATTTAAAATGATTTCCAACGAAAAGAGTTTTCCGCGTGGCGGAACAGCAAATTTACAAACAAATGGCGAAAGCATCAATTCAAATATCGTAAGTGAATCTGAAGAATTTATTGCAATAAAATGAATGACACTTGTGTTTTTAATTGTTGCTGGTTTTTGGGGCGACCCAGAAAAAGGTAAAGAAGGTGCAGAAACCGAAAGAGATACAAACAGACACGGAAAACAATGAGCAGCTGCAAGTGTTCTCCGCGGAAACGCTCACATTTGATACACTCCAAGAGCATATGCTGGTGATGGGCGTCGTCAAGGATGCGGACGCCACCTCGCTGCAGATTGCGCTGCCAGGTCGCATGACGGCACGTGCTCTAGTCTCCGACATCTCGGACGCGTACGCACGTGTGGCTCAGTCGTATATGGCCGGCGACAGCAGTGAATATCGTGGTCTGTCCGAGCTGTTCAGCGTTGGACGCATTGTATATGGACGCGCCACCAAAACCGAGAACCTGGAAAAGAATCGCACATCGTTATTGCTGACCCTCAAGCCGTCGGATGTGAATAGCAGCTTGAGGCACACGAACATCAAGAAGGGCTTCATCTTTTCGGGTGCTGTTGAAGAGATCCAGGAGCACGGCTGCATCATTGAGACGGGCATTGAGGGACTCCACGCTTTTATGGCCAATGCAGACGCCGCCGAGAAGCATCATGTCGGAGAGTTGATCTTTCTGAAAGTCAAGCAGATTCAACATAATGCCGATCAGAGTACGTGCCAATGTGTCAAAGTGGAACAGGATCAACTGAAGATTAAGAGTAAAAATGAAACGAATTTGGACTACATACTTCCCGGCAGCATTGTCAAGTTCAAGGTGACGAAACAGCTGAAGAATGGACTAGAGGGCAACATCATGAACGAATCTTTCCGCGGTTACATCAATGAGCATTATTTGGGCGAGGCTCTGCATACACCGAAAGATTATGAGCTCAACGAGGAGTACCTGGCACGTGTGCTCTATGTCATGCCCCTCACGAAGCTGGTATATCTGACCTTTAACCTGGACATCAGTGTCACAGCTGAAAGGCAGGAGAAGGAGGAAGGAGACGACGACGAGCAACTGCTTCGAAAGGGAAGCATTGTGGAGAAGGCACGGGTATTGCGACATGGTACCGGAGGAATTGTAATGCTGCTCAACCAGAAATACAAGGGTCTCATTTCATATGGTTCCATCAAGTCCAACTTCAAGGGCAACTACGATCAGGATGTGGTGCTATCCAAATACACGCGCAAGAGCAAACACAGTGTCCGTGTCCTCGGATATGATGTCGTCGAGGCGCTCTACTACTGCAGCGACGATCCCAATGTGCTAAACGAGAAGCAGTACACGCTGGAGGATCTTCATGCCGGTGACATCGTCTCCGCTCGCATTGTCAAGTCGGAGTCGAAGATTGGCGGCTATTGCGTTAAGATTGGCAAGGTGCACGGCATTATTGAGCAACTGCAGCTGGCGCCGAATATACGCTACGAGGTGGGTCAGCGTCTGCGCTGTCGTGTCCTTGATATATCCGTGGATCGAAAGATTTGCTACCTGAGCAATCGCAGCGAGTATCTGAGCAAGGGCGTCAAACTGCTGACCACATTGGAAGCGGCTCAAACCGGCAAGGTCTATACGGGCAGTGTGGTCAAGTGCGAGTCCAACTTTGTGCTGGTGAAGTTCTGCAGCGGCATCAAGGGTGTCCTCCACAAGCAACGTGTCAACGGATTAATGGAAAACTCCTTTTTCGAAGGTCAAACTACCAAATTTCGTATTGCCGGTCGCAATTTGGAGCAAGTGCTCCTCACTTTGCCCGAGGACAAGTTCAAGCTGGGTGAAATATGTCCCGTAGAAGTGACAAATGCATTGGATTCAGGTCTGGAAGTTAAGATCACATATGCCAGCGATGACTTTGACGAGTCACAAGCAGATGATGAACAGCAAACTGAGGAGTTTGTTGGTCTGGTGCCACTTCGCTTGCTTTCAGATTATGTGGATCTGCAATCTGCACAGAAACGCACTCATCCCGTCGGCACACATACGGATGCCGCCTGCATATTGCAAAACATCTTCAGTCTGCGCGAAGTTTCCTATTTCTCGGAGAATATAACAAAGGATTGGCAAACGGTTCAAGTGGGTGACATTTTACGCGCCCATGTGAAGCATGCCAGCGAGCAGATTGTGGAGCTACTGCTGCCTGTGAGGAACTACAACAAGCTGGTCAAATTGCACATCAAAATGTTGTGCCTGAGCAAGGAGCGTGGAGTCCCTGTCCTGTTAGAGCCGGATCAGCTGCTATACGTTAAGGTGCTCAGCAAGGAGGTGGAAACCAAAACGCTGACCGTATCCGCCAAATTGACAGATGTCTGGAGTGGCCAGCTCACGGACACAGCTAAACTGGTTGAGAGGTAAGTACATCAAATGAATTGGAATCCTAACTAATTACTTTCATTCCTTTCCTGCAGCTACCTTGACGAAGTGTCGCAGATAAAGCAAACTCTTAAAGAGATGTCCGAACCAATTGCCAAGTTCACGGTGGGCGACACAGTTAATGTTCTATTTAAGGGCATCAATCCGACGACCAATGATTGGGTCTACACTGTGGATGGCGACAAAACAATAACTGGACTGATGGTTAACAGCTTGGCGGGAACAGGAGCTACTCCCGAGGTGGGCAGCAAACAGCCAGCTGTCATCTTGTGGATCGACTATGCCAACGATATTCTGCTGATTAGTAACAAGAAGCGGGATATTGAGCACATCAGCAGCAGCAACAACGAGTTGCCTCCAAACTTAGTTGCCAAGTCGGGCATGAAGGCAAAGGTGCTGCTCAAGCTGGATAGCATTGTGGTGTGTTCATTGAAGAAAGGTGACACCAATCCCTTGGTATTTTGTCCGCTCCGTTTGCATGCCAATGATGTGGAGAACTCTGCCAGTGCTTCATTGCGACAGGGTGACTTTTGTAACCTGGCCTTCATTCACGACAAATTGCCTATTGCCGTGCCCGAGACCGTGTGGAAGTTGTGGAAGGGTGTCAAGCGTCCTGCCACCGTTGAAGATGAAAAAGTGGTCGTCAAGCCAAAGAAGGCCAAACTGGAGTCAAATACGCCAACTAAGGATGTCAATGGTAAAAAAGTAAAGACGTTGCCTTTGCAAAATGGAAAGAAGGCGAATGGTCAGCTCTTCTTCGAGGACAAGAAGCCTTCCCAGACGAACAATCAGAAATCAAATGCAGTCGACGAAGCGACTGCCAAGGCACGTCTTCCTGGTATCGCCAGTTTCTGGGATACAGACCTCAGTGCATTGAATGGCAAGCGACAAGAGAGGGAATCCAGCGATGAGGATGATGACGATGCAGCGGCAGAGGCGAATGACGCCAGTGCCAGTAAAAAGAAACGGATGAGTGCCAAGGAGAAGGCAAAGGCAGAAGTCAAGGAGGAGCAGCGTTTACGTGAGATCGAGGAGCGCAATGCAGATCCCAATCAGCGACCAGAAACCATTGATCAGTTCGAACGGCTGGTGCTGTCTGAACCCAACAGCAGCAAATCCTGGATACAGTACATGAGCTTCCTTCTCTCAAACACAGAGATTGACAAGGCACGGGAAATCGCACGACGTGCAATCAAAACGATTACGTTCCGTGAGACCAAGGAGCTGCGTAACATGTGGACTGCACTTATCAACCTGGAACTAAGCTACAATTCATCCAATTTCGACGAAGTGCTAAAGGAGGCACTCAACCAAAACGATCCACTGGAAACGTATCTAAGCCTCGTTGAAGTGCTCAAATCGCACAACCTCAAGGAGCGTCTGATAAATACATTAAATCTGATAACACGCAAATTCCGAACGGAACTGCAGGTCTGGAGGGTTACTGCTGATGCCTACTTCTGGATGGACATGGCCGATCGGGTGCAACCAACGCTACAGAGAGCTCTTGGCGTTCTGCCCAAGAATCAACGTGAGTTACTATCTGAAATAAGATGTTTATTTATTCTAAATACAATATTATTTAATTTACAGACATCAATTGCATTGTTGCCTTTGCCAAACTTTACGCCCAGCACAATGACAACGCGATGGCTCAAACTCTTTTGGATGACATTGTCACATCGTATCCAAAACGAATTGATATCTGGGTGTTGTATGTTGACATGCTTATCAAATGTGGACTCATTGAATCCGCCAGGTGCGTAGATAATCTTTACTCTATAATGCATCCATCACTCATCATTTGACTCCCTTTCATTTATAGAAACGTCCTTGAGCGTGCGGTGTTGCAGAAACTACAACCAGATAAAATGCTTGTCATTTACAAAAAGTATCTGGACTTTGAGCAAAAACACGGCACGGAGGTGAATGCGGCAAGGGTTAAACAGCTGGCGGAGCAATACGTACAGAGTCAAAATAAAGCGCCCAAATAAGGGATTTGGCATCTAAGAAGTGGAGAATCACTTAAGTTCAATCCAACTAAAGAATCCCCGTTTACAAATAACAAAACTATTTGGAAATTACTTTAGATCTGTTTTAGTTTTGTTGATACTTTATTCTATATAATCTATATTTAAATGAAGTGTGTGATTCTTGGATGCTACTTTTTAAATAGTATATGTGTATAATATATATATATAGAAATACATACAATTTTTTTGCGGCCACGCTACGGTTGTTTCCGTCTACATGGATAAATGTAGCGGCAACTTCGCATAACGTGTGCTACACACAATTGAAAAAAAAACTGAAACTTTTTCGAACAATATATGAATGTTGGGGATGTGTTATAGTTATTATATATATATAATGAATATGGTTACACATGAAAACACAATTTACTTAAGTCTAGAGTGTGTGTGTGTGTGAATGTGTGTGTGGACGTGGGGTGAGTGGACAGGACACCTGACGAATTACAATGACAATGAGTTATTTCTTACACATTAATCAATAATAAGAAGCAAATTCAAGAAAATGTTATTTGCTCATGCGATTATAATTAATTTATACATAAAACAGTCTTGAGCGCAGCGCAGCCAGACGCCCAAAATTCAATCCTTAAATATGCCGCGCGCCTTGGCTGATATCTTGCGAACACGTCCACGGCTGCTGACGCTCACCAGCTGATCATCACTGTCCGCCGTAGAGCTGCCACCGTCCTCGGCCAAAGCCGGTTGCTCACGCTCCTGTGAGCTGTGACTATTCGCATTGTTGTTGTTGTTATTGCTATTGTTGTTGTTGGTGGCAGTATGGGCGTCGCCGTTGCGCATTCGCTTGCGCTGACTGTGGGTCTGTTGTTGGTCCTCCTCATCCGATTGTTCATTGTAGAGCGGACGTTTCTGGTTGCGACCGCTGCGCTGATTGCTTCGCAGGCGATTGGGTCGACCACGCGGTGCCTCGTAATCCTCATCGTCGTCGTCGTTGCCAATTGAGTTGTCCGATGTCGCACGACCACGACGACTTTGTCGTTGCTCGCGTCCTTGGGATGCCGTTGCTGCCGACGAGGATGACGTTTTAGTTTTACGCCGCGTGCGTCCATTACTGGGTGAAACGTAGCTGGTTAAAGGCTGATTGTCTTCCGAGTCTGTGGCAGTTGCTTCCTCCTCATCATCCTCGTGGCTGGGCTGTGAACTGGAGCCGCCGTCTGTGCCTTCATCGGAGGCAGCGGCTTCCTCTTCATCTGGCAATTCCTCGGCTGGCTCGTCTTCCTCCTCCCCTTGGGAAAGCTCCTGACTGGCGCGAGTACGTAGTCGACGCGTTGTTACATTATTTGTTGTGGAGGTGGGACGCCTTGGATTGGATATGACAGCCAACAGACGCGAGTTGTTCAATGGATCGAGGCTCGTGTCCAGTTCATCGGCATTGCGCTGGTGCCGTGACAATATACGTCGAGGAGCACGCGAAGCAGCCGCCGATTCACTGCCCAGATAATTGTGATCATGGGCGGCCATTGGACCCTCCTGTTGGCTGGAGTTGCTAGTCGTCGACGTGGCATGCGAGCGTGTCATATGCATGCTACGTGGCGGCGGCTGCGGCGACGCAACCCGACGTCGCAACGACAGCGGATGTGGAGCTGGTGTGCTAGTTTTCATAGAGGCAGTTTCTATAACGAAAAACAAAGAATTATGTCAATTTTTCAATCAAGGGATGCAACAGCTAAGATAACTCACTTTGCTGGTTGTTGGCCAACGGCTCATTATCACTGTCATCGTCGTCCTCACTCTCCGCGGCAGCATGGATAACAGTATTGCGATTCGTGCGCAGCTGCCGAGATGAGGATGCAGTGCCACCCGCCAGACCAAGGGCAGCTCGACTAGTCGACGGCATATCATCGTTTGTGGGTGTGGGTAGAATCTAAATAGAACAGACACATTAGATAATAAAACAAATTCGATGCAATTATGTGGGACAACTAAAATTAACTTAGGCCCAACTCACTCACCTCTTCGGCCTCTTCGCTTTCCTCGTCCTCCTCCTCGATATCACTGCCGCGTGCCCAATCCATGAGCGCACGTTTGGCGCTCTGCCTTGTGGGCCGGCCAGTTGGTCCATGTGAATCCGTATCAGACTCAATGATGCGTCCATTGCGAACGGGCAGATGATAGCTGTGATCATTCTCAGCTGCATTCTGTGGTCGCCCGCCATTGGCACGCGTGTTGCGGGATGGACTCTCGAGGATGGAGCTGCCTGTTGCTGCACTGGTGCTAGGTCCATTGCCAATGGCCGTTGAGCTCTTGACTTTAGTTTGGCGACCTTTCTTGCGTGGCGTATTGCTGTCCTGAGTGCTCTCATCGTGATGTGAATGAGATTCCGTCCGATGATCATCCTCCGAGCTACCCAGCAACCGACGGGTTCGACGGGGTGGCACCCCAGCTACACCACGACTACCACCAGGCTGACCAGATGGTTCGCTTCCTCGATGCCGTTTGCTAGAGTGATGTCGCTGGCTTTTGGCCTTACGCTTGTTGCCGCCACCTGCGGCACGTCGGCGTCGCCGCTCGTTGGGATTATAGCTCTCTTCAGAGTCATTGGCATTTGATTCGTCATCACTGACCCGCTGGCGCGCTGTCGGACGACCACCACGACGACGACGTGGCTGCTGTGGCGAACTGGCATTTGAGTGCGCCTCATCCTCCTCGTTCTCATCGGTGCTTGCATCTGATGTCGTTTCCTCTTCCTCCTCCTCGTCATCGCTCTCCGAATTACTGCTGCTCTCGTGGCGACGCTGCTGTGCATTGGACGATGAGGATGTCACACGATTGGAGCCTGAATTGCTTGGCACAACGGCAACGCCATTGCGACGCCTGCCGCCACGTTGAGTGCCTCGTGCCGCCTGCTGCTCCCCCACCACATCTTCATCATCATCGTCATCGTCGTCATCATCTTCATCTTCATCGCTGCTATGTGCTTCCAATCTCCTGGCAGCAGCGCCTGGCGGCTTCTGAGTACGCCGTGTTGTGCGCTCCGTTGGTGTACGCTTGCTCGGACTACTCGATCCCCGTCCGCTGCTACCGGACTTATTCTTGTTGGCGCGTCTCCGCGCTGCCTTCCAGTTGGTGACCACCTTCTTGATGTGCGACTCGAAGAGTGCACTCAATCGTAGCGTCATTGCATAAATCTGCAAGGCAAGCAATTGGAACAATTAGTTAAATAATATTTATACTTTGGATTGAAATTATTAAAAGTATGTGTGGATATGTGTGTGTGTGTGTATATGTTTGGAACTTGAAGTAGCCCAAGAGCAACCTTACCGCTAAGTTATCCTATTTTAGTTGATTGATTGTCACGGATCGTCATTCATTTGGTTTTGTTCGAAATATTTGATGGGATTTGATTGATATTCGAGTGATTCGTTTGATGGTTTATGAGTTGGGTGGTTGGTTAAATTGAAGTTTGAAGGCATGTTAACAAAATGCAAAAGAAACGTTAACAAGAGATGAGCTGCTGTGTGTGAACTAGTGTGGCGGAAGGATGTTAGCGGTGCGGGGAAAGGATTAAGAGAGGCAATGGAAAAAATAACTACGGCTAACTCCAAGCAAATATTAAATAAATAAACCAACAAAACAAAAATAAGGCAATCCTAATGACAATATATCGACTTGGAAATAAAATAAGTATTTCCATTTAGAAATGTATAAGATATCTTAAGGACTCACAAGGAAATAAAATTTATCATTTCAAAATATACTACTTTCAAATTAAAACTTCTAAAGACAAATATCAGTATGATTAACATAATAATAAAAATGTACAAACTAAATTGCCCTTTTATGCCGTTACAGAGGATGTTATCAAAACTTATGTTTTTTCAAGACTTTTCAAGACATCTGAAGAAATCTCACAGATACTATAATTAGTAACCAGGGCTCTGCAAGGGTTTTAAATCTTTGGCGAGCCAATGTTTCTTGTCATCTCTTAGTTTTGAATTTTTCCTTCCATTTCGACTAATACTATATTTGGGTCAATTTACACATAATGGAATTAACAATAGCAAAAAGAAAGCAACAACAAAATCACAATAAGATTAACAGCAATGACAATGGCAATAGATGCACAAATTGGCATTGGTTTGAAATAAATGACGATCTGCAGCAGTAGCCAGACAGATCTGGCCAGTTGACTCACCCGTGAACGCTTGTTGGTATTGTAGTTCTTGGAATTAAGAAATATGAGACGGACATCCTTGGCAAAATCTAATGGATCATCATAATTTCCACCCAGCAGATCCTCTTTCACCGTACGCAGATCCATTGGTGTGGCAATGATTTCCAAGTAATCAGGAAACTCAATCGTATCGACTGGCTCACGAAATGGCAACGAATCCGGCCGTTGCCACATCATATCCAATAGTTGACGGCAATCGGAGCGCCAATCGCCATCGGAGCGTATACGATTTGAGCTGCAAACAATATTAATTATTAGAGGATCCATATGAATTACTTAATGACCGAAAGCTTACCGGCGTGTTGACGAAACACGTTGACGGGCAGCTGCCGCTGAGGTGGTTGGTCCAGTGCTGGTCGACGGCACAACATCCGAATCGACTTCGTTCTCCGACTCCGATGAATGATATACATCCACCAACTGATGATAAACAGCAGCCACATCTATTTCATCCGCATCCCTATTGAGTGTAGAGAATATATTATTAACAATTGAGTATAGTAATAACAAGTTGAATTTACCTTATAATACGCAAACACAGATCGGTCACAATCCGCGCATGCTTCACAATGCTCGTGTGTCGGCGATTATACTGTTCCGCATTGGTGGCCAGATAACGTACATCAAACTGGGCCGAGGTGATGCGACGATAGAAGTGATTCTCAAACCGTGACTTGACCGTTGTTAAATCGATGGGATATTCAATCAAATAGGCGTAGTCCGGATAAATATTCAAGTCGACGGGGGCCAAAAAATGCTCCGCAATTGATAAACGCATCACCTGAAAGAAGAAGTTTAATTCAATTTATTGTATATTTATATTCTGCGTATCGAATTAAATAGTAGGCAGGGTAAAGGGATTGCTTGCTTTTGTTCAAATAAAACGGTTAGTCTCGATTCAAGTTGAGCACGGAAAGCAATATATAAAGTTAGCTAAATACACGAAATATTTAAGTAATATTTATTTGTGTGTTCAAATCAAATTTTAAATTTCAATGTAATAAATGTAGTTTTTAAAAATAATAAAAATAAAACTGCAACAGTAAGCAAAAAATATATGGGTAAAATGATTTTCATTGCCAACTTAGGAAAATCAGTTATTTGAGATATATTTCCAGCCATTACCTGCTCGAGTCCATTGATGATGCGGCGACAGGTGCCGTCGCGATCTCCGCGATGCCACTCCTCGGACTTGGGCTGATATAAAGTGGCGCGTATTTCCTCGGGCAGCACGGGAACAGCACCGCCAACTTCATCGGGCAGCCGCTGTTCATCGATGGGCTCCATATCCCAGGGACTCATGTACTCGTACTCCCCGTTATCCCAGCGGACGCGGAAACACATGAAAAACGAGTCGGGGAAATCGGCGCTTAGTGCATGTCGGGATTCAATCTGACCCATCCACCAACCGTCACCGATCATACAACGAAAACGATCGCCAATGCTCCAGTTTCGCTGCACGGCCAGATCAAAGGTCTGGCGCAATACTAAAAAGTCGAGGACATCGGGCATATCATGATACTTGATCTTAAATGTAGTGCCCGTCATGTTGCCGTCTTCATCGATGATCGCCAGCTTGAGGCAGCATAAGCGAGGCGGACGAATCTCATACTTGATGCCAATCACGCGCACCAGCTCATGATCGCGCAGGGTTCGGAAATTCCAAGGCTCCGAGCTGTGCGACAGTTTGTAAACCTTTTTAAGACGCACTGCCTCTAGATAACGTTGATGGCCCTGCCGAAAGTAGACTATCTCATCGCCCATTTGGGGATAGTAGGGTGCCTTGCGAGGTATCACCTCCGACAGCCACTCGGCCGGACGATATAGCTCTGGGATTTCGCCATTTGGTGCCGTTGGTGGGATGAGCACACGCTTGCGTCCACGCTTTTTGCTAGTTGCAGTTGCCTGACCAGTTGCCGCATCATCACTGCTGTCCTCGCTGATTGTACGGCGTCGCGACAATGGCTTGCGCTTGGATCGTTTCGGTGGCTCAAGATTTGGTCCAGGTGTATCCGCTACCCAATCTGAATAATCGGAACTATCTGTCTCCGACTCATCGCTGCTGTCTTCCAGATTCTCTTCAACATTCGAGTAGCTAGTGTCACCCGAGCTGTTACTGCTGATGTCCTCCTCCTCCTCTTCGTGCACATTGGGCGCCGCTGGGTCATCGTAGAGCTCCTCTTGATCTCGGACGGCACGCGTACGATAAGCAGGCTGCGCTCCCTGCTGCTGCTGCTGTTGGCCAGACTGAGCACCACGTCGACGTCCCGGCCGTCCAGCGCCATTGGATCGTGTATTGCGTTGCCTGCCTATTCCCGCCAGCTGAGCCGACGCTGCACTGGCTGTATTAATCATAATGGGACGACGTCGCATCTCTCGCTTATATTCTTGCATCTCGTACTGGCCAGCCGAATATATGGTCTGCTTAAGGTTCTGCAATTGAGCGTACTTCATGGGGCGAACGTAAGTACGACGCACAAATTTTAATGGCAACGTTTGCTGGGCAGGCAAGGACGGAACCACTTCACCCTGCGCCTGCTGCTCTGCCACGGGTGCCGGCGGTGCAGCTGGACGTACTGCTGCCCAACTTGGACGTGGAGTGCCCTCGGTGAGGGAACGACGTCCGCCCAAAACATTGCCACGTTGGGGGGTATTGCGTGTGGAGTTTGAATCGGGCAATTGATCCTGTCCCTGACCTTGTCGCACGATAAGACGTTCGAATGACTGATTCCCATTTGCAGTGTCATTGGCATTGGAGGCATTGTTGCCCTGACGATTGGCCAGTGCAGCAATCATGCGATCAATATGCGAATAGTTGGTACCAGGTCCACCAAGAGCTGCTCCTGCCGCTGCTACTCCGACAGACGGTGCAACTACTGCGACAGCATTTGGCGGAGCATTCACATTATCCTCGATTACGATGCCATCAATGCCCACTGTAAGATTAGGTATCAATTGATCCACGCTGCAGGCTTCCCGACCGGGCACAAAGCGCTGATACTTTGTCGGATGTGGATTGCCGTCCGCGTCGACTAGAAATGGAGGTGGCATTAGATGCGGCATTATCTGTGTCTGTTCATCTACCACATGATGGTGAGCATCACGTAGCAGCGGCCGAAAATCCGTGTGGAAGAACAGCTCCGTGGGCAGCTACATTAAAGGAGAATTAATAACTTTGCTAATGATCCAAAAAATGATCTTGTTCACTTACCAATTTGTACTTTTCGGTGCCTATGCCAAGGCCAAAAATCAGTATGTGACCATGTGAATCTGTGGCAGCAATCATTGTGCCATCTGGTGACCATTTGGCATCAAAGACACTACCATGTCCTTGACCGTCGATGTCATTGAAGAACTGGGCAACGCCCACGCCCTGTTCAATGTCCCAGAGAAATACCTGGCCATCATGACCAGCTGACAGCAGGACATGCTCATCTCTTGGATTAGACTCAAGGACATAGAGCTCGTCCTTGTGGCCACGCAGCACACGATGCAACTTTGCTGACTTTGAATCCCAGATTTTGATCTGTCAAATAATACAAATAGTAAATAAACTGCTTACACTTGAATTAATCTGAATATACGCACTGTAAAATCATTGACGGCGGTAATAACATAACGATCGGAAGCATCCCAGGCCACCATAGTAACCTTTAACTTTTTGCCTTCCTCCGGCTCTGGACAACTGTAAGAATTCAATACAAGTTAGATGAGGTTATAAAATCTAACGAACTGGACAGCTACCTAGCTAAGCGTTCGGTCATGCACAGTTTGAGGCTCTTCCACTGCTGCGACTCAAAGGTCCAGATGTGTGCAGTGCCATCCTTGCTGCCTGAGATGAAGCGCAGGCCACGATGTGACCATTGTACGGAGTCCACGGCATCGGTGTAAGCCTCCGTTTCCAGTATACGCTTTGGTCCATCTTCGGCCATCATGTAGACGCGCACATGATGATCTGCAGAGCCGGCAGCCAAGAAGACACCTCCCGGCGAAAAAGTGGTGCACATCATTTGTGCCTGGCCAGGACGCAACTTCTCGTGGTATTGTGTGGGCCTTGGTGCGAACGTGATCTTTTGGCCTCGTGGTGTCGAATACTGCCAGAATGCAATGGAACCATCTGTGCTGGTGGTTACCAAATATTTAAGATCGCTACGTGGCGATGGACAAAAGTTAACCGAAGTTATCATGCCCGTGTGGGCGGCAAGAACAGCAATGGGTGAAGTCGTCTGCATGTCCCAAACCCGCAAAATGCGATCAACTGAACCGGCGGCCAGCATTGTGTTATCCAAGTTAATGGCAATATCTGTGATCTCTGCTGAAGCACCACGCAGAGTAGCCAGCAAACGGCCATCAGCAGCGGACCAAATCTTGATGAGGAGATCATCGGCTCCGGTGATTATGTAACGGCCAGTCCGATCAAAGAGTACACAATACACTGATGATAAATGTCCCACGGTGCGACGGAGCAGCTTCGTCTTACGATAGAGATCCGTTGGCACCAACAACTTGCGACGCACAAGACCGCCGTGTTCTCGGCCAGAGATTACCTTGGCTAAAATGATAGATAATTGTATTATTGATTGATATGCTTGCTAATTACTAAAACTTACTCAGATTGTGTATGGGTTTGGTAAGCCTCGAGTCTGGCAGCGAAATGCCATGAAGGCTTGTACAGTAATCCCGCAGCGTCCGATGCCTGTAGACGGTTTCCTTTGTACGCAATAAATTTTGACGGCCAGTGCCAAGCAATGAATCTATGCCAGGTACACTTGGCGCCAGCTCCTTGTCCACCAACGGTCCAAGACGACTGCATATTTCCAATAGATGATTTGACCCAATGTGCGCGTACTTATTTTCCTACAAACATTTCAAAAATTAACGAATGCCAGCTATCGATAACATATCGCTCTGTAGTGCGCACTGCGCAGCTGTTTTCTGCGTCGCTACATAGAGTTATCTCGCTCTAACACATGTATCATCGTGCTGTGTTGGCTTTTGTCCAAGGTCTGCTGTCGTGCAATACATACACACATGCATGTATGTGTGAAAAGCAAGATGTCGGCCGCCAGGGGCATGATTGTTATTAAAATTACTAATTGTTTTTTACTTAATTTTTTTGTTCAAAAATTTGGAATCAAAATACAATAAAGTTCCAAAAAATCTACAACTTTTTGCAGAATCACAATTAATTTTGTTAATTTTACCTTTTTTTGTTTAAAATTAAATTAAATTAATAATTAATTAATCAAATTATGCTGTTGCAATTAATTAATTGCACAAAAAAATTAATAGTTGTACACAGACGTATGCAAGCAATCGATAGCCATGTGACGTCACAAATGCGCGCACGAACACACACACACACACAAAGTACAAACGAAGCGAGTCAAATGTGCACACAAATGTCAATTATGCAAGCACGAATCACTTAGAATGACAATTGTGAGAACACACACACACACCCAATAAAAATCATAACAATAATAATAACTCACCAGCTCGGCAAAAGTCTGGTCATGCTCATTCCCCAGCCAGTCGATGCGTCGGGGCAATACCTGTGGGCAGAAGAAGATGGAAGAAGTGGAATACACATACATATTTATTATTATCACTTGCACTTGCTGAGCATCGAAATAATGACGTCGCAGTCGCTGTCGCCACAGCCGGGAGCCAAATTCTGTTTTTTTTTTTTTTTGTTTTACCTACTTTTATTAAACAGGCGGACAGACGAAAGTACGGACAAACAGACGGACTTCTCCCATGCTGTTCCATCGCAACGTAGTGCGATTCAGTTTCAGTATAGCTTTGAACTCTGAAATAAGCGGACGGTGTGGGCTGCTGCCGGTTGTGTTACAACAACAACAACAGCGACGACGACGACGACGAAAACCAAAACAAAATATATAAACAAACGCATTTAAATTGGAAAAAGTAAGGGGAGGGGAAATTCTTATAAAGAACTTGGTCAAAGGCAATATTTTGCCCAATAGACACACATTAACAAACACACTGCTTACCTTCTTTTGCTCCAATTCTTTCACCAATATCTGAAAATTGGAATTTTGAGAAATGGGGTTAGTAAAATGTTTGTAAACAAAAGCGAACGAAATTCAAACGATGAAATTGCGCTCTTTTTAGCAGGGCGGCGTTCAACTTTAAAAAAAAAATGCCCGATCACCGACCTTTGCTGTCTCTTCCAGCGGGCCCGCAGTCAAAAATTTCGATATTAAGAAGTACAATTCTGAAAAAGAAATAGTTAAGGTTCACATTAAATGCAACAAGTTGTTTGACAAATGCACATAATTATCAGAAAATTGCATTTATTTCGGCACGGCCATTCGCGCAGATTCTGCACTCACACACATTGGGCTCAGGCAACTGAGGCTGAGTGAGGCCAGCTAGCCAGCCAAAGAGGGTAGCGTACCTCTCGGACTGGGGCCATTTGGCAGCCATATTTGTGTGAATTCATTATGTTTGGGGATATAACGCACCTGGCACTATCACATCACTTGAACTGGGCTGCCTGTTTTCCATTATAACACATTTTATTACGAAATTACAAAATTGTCGTACTGAAATTCGCCTGAAATACTTTTCTCAGCTTCTTCTTCTGTCACACTACTACTCGTTGCCATTCGGCCTATTACGTTTCCAAATTCGATGTGAATGACTAGCCGAAAAGTACTCATGTTAACTAACATAACGAAAATACTTATGTATTGGTCGTTTCCCAAAATTTGGTCACACTGAGAATGTGCTGCAGTTGCTAAAAAAAAGTATTATTTTTTTTGAAGTTTTTTTTCTGTTCCGTGTTGTAACAATTAAACCAAGAGCAAGGAAATTGTAATTCGATTGTTCACACAAATTTGACGACCAGCACAATTGCCAAAATGGATTGCAATCTGGGCAGCGAAATTGGTCAAAAGATGCGCGTAAGTTTTCCACATTTTAGTTTTGCGAAAAATCAATGCAGTCGTAATCAACACAATTTCACAATTAAATCATTTAATTCCAATGGATGAACAGAGCGCCGTGAAGGCGAAACTGCTTGAATTGGGCACAGGCGGCTCTGCCGGCTTCATTGACGACGAGCTACCCGACTACGTGATGGTCATGGTGGCCAACAAACGCACCAAACAGCAGATGAACGCCGAACTGAATCTCTTCCTGGGCGATCAGACGGATCTGTTTGTCACCTGGCTGCACGAGGTGCTGCAAAAGTTGCAGGAAGTCACGTTGCCGGCGCCAAGTGGTGAGTGCACATCATCATATTCCCAAAAAAACATATGATTATTTTCATTATATTTGTAGCAGCCAGCAAGAAGCGAAAGTCACGTCAATCCGAAGCACCCAAGGCAAAGGACAAAGATAAGGATAAGGACAAGGACAAGAGGAGCAAAGATAAAAGAGATAAAAGAGTGCACAGAAAATCCGGTGATGAAGTGTTGCACTCAGAGGCGACAACTTTGCCGGCAATTAGTTCCATTACGGATGTCTTTGCCGAGGAGCTGCTGGAGAAAGCCAAAAAGACGCTCGATGTGGACACCAGTCTTAAGGATGAGCTCATTCTTAAGAAAAAGAAACGCAAATCTACTAACGATATGGACAAATCCACTAACGATATGGAACAACCTGCTGCCGAAGAGGCTGCCAGGGATGTTGACGTGCCAGCCACGTCCGAGATTAGCTCCACAACCACCAGTGGCAATCGCGAAAAGGATATGGCCGAGTTGGCCGAAATACAGCGAAAAATCTACGCTGCCAAGCAGCATTTACGTCAGATTGGCGAACTGGATGATGACAGTGATGCGGATGCGGCTGAGGATGCGGCTGAGGATGAGGACGAACAGCAAGTGGAGGACGTGCTTAGTCTCAACGAGCCAGATGAATCTGTTGGCCATAACTCAACGCCAAAGGCAGCTTCTGATAACTGTAATCCGAGCACACGCAAAGCCAAAAGTCCCATTGTGTTCCATAGAGCACCCGAACTGGAGGTAGCTAGAGAAAAACCAAAAGCAAAGCCACTTGTACCACATGAACTGATTATAGATGAGCGCACGGAGCGACGTTCAGTTCATGAGCGTCTAGGCAGCAAGCTGCAACCGCCGCCACAACAACAGCAACAACAACAAGAGTCACAAACACCGCCGGATCTACAGCGTCCACAGCGTGTACAAAAGGAGCTGGAACTGTATGTTCCGGCGCATCGACGTCGTAGCGAGCAGCAGCACGAGGAGAACAAAAAGGTGGAACGGGAACGGGAACGTGGCCGGGAACGCAGCCAACGCAATGCCAGCGACAGTCAGCCAAGTCGCCGGCGGGAACGAGAGCGAGAAAGGGAGCGAGAAACGCAGCGCAGTCGTCGCACGCCGAGTCGCAGTCGCAGTCCAGAGAACAACTACAAGCATCGCATTGGATCGCGTGTTATTGTGGCGATAAATAAACCTCCAGTGCCATCGGATGATGAAGATATTCTGGATAAGCCAGTCAATTCGGTAATTAAGATCAAACCAAGGCCAATGGTTTCACCGCGACGACAGGCCTGCAAGAATCTTCTGCTGCGTGCTGTTGCCGATGCACAACGATCGACGATTTTGGCCAAGGCACCAGCTGCGCCTGTGGCCATGCCGTCAAAGCAACGAAAGAGAAGTGACGAACCGGAGATCATAAGCTCAACGCTGGGCAAACGCCGTTTAAATGAGTCAACAGCTGGTAATGGAGCTGGCAAGGAGTTGTTCCGGCGCAGCAGACGTGAACTAGTTGTTAATGTGCTGCACCGGGATGCCAAACGGGTGCGACGATCGGGCGAACCGCCTGCTGAAGCTAAACTGATGGCAAGGATACACAATGCGGCTGAGGATGAGGATGGCGAGGAGGAGGAGTACGTGCCCAGTTTGACCGTTAGCGACTACGTGACATATGTGCCACAGTTGGCGCAGGATGTGGACATGGATATTGATATGCATGTGGAGCAGAAAGCTATCATTTCGGGTGCTGGCTCAGTTGGTGTATCCAAGACTCAGTTTGTGGTAACGTTAAATGGCGACAATTCTCTGGGAAGTGCCGCTGCCTTTCGCAAACGTTCCCGCAAACGCACTCCCTCACCGCAAGTGTCGTCAACCAGTTCGACAACCGCTCAGCTTCTGAATGCTGAGCCCAGCTCAACGACATGCTCCTCCTCCACAAATACTAATAATAGACGCAATAAATCGAAGCGTGCACGCAGCTCATCCCGCTCCTCGCCATCCACATCGAGCAATACGCCTCCGCCGCCGCCAAAGCCATCACGGAGTCTCCATCGCAGCGAGGTGCTGCGCCAGACGCAGGAGATCAAGAAGATTATTATCAAGAACGATGCTGACGATGATGACGAGGATGAGCAGCTGCACGGAGTAATGCATAAGCGTTTGTCTAGTAGAAAACGACTGAGTAGCAGCTCCAACAACATGACCACTTCTTCGTCCTCCTCCAATGACGTGAAGATGTACACCAAAGTGCAGCTGGAGGAAGTAAATCGCTCGACAACGCCACCACTGCCTCCAAAGCATCTGGATAAACGCGATATTAACAATGAAAAGCCATCAATAGCCTCAGTTGTGGCAACAACGGGAACTGCAGAGGCGCCAGCTAAAACCAAGCACACTCCCATACGCTTTAAGCTGAAGCCGGAGGAGGAGCCAATGCCCCAGTCACAGCTCCAGTCACAGTCGCAGTCGCAGTTGCAGTCACAGTCACAAAAGAAACGTCGCTCCGGCAGCAAAGAGCGTGATTCATCCACGGAGCGACGCCGAATCTCGATACGCACTGCAGAGGACAAGAAATACGATAATCTTCCGGCATGTAAGTAAACCCAAATTATATACACAATTTCAATTCAAATTAATTAATTATAAATACAATTGCATTTGCAGTGAGTGCTGTCGCCGTAGACTCGACAGTTCTGAAGGTGTCGAAGCCAAAGGAGCGCTGCAAATATCATCCGAATTGCAGTAAGCAATTCTGTGAATACTATCATCCATCGGCGCCTTGCAAGTCATTTCCCAATTGCAAATTTGCCGACAAGTGTATGTACTCGCATCCGAAATGCAAGTTTGATTTAGCCTGCATCAGCATTGATTGCAACTTCGCACACAGCAGTAATCGGGATCTGAGTCACGTGCAATTGGCGGCGCCGCCACTATGTGAGTAATTTAAACACTACTTGAAGTAAATGGATTTGCAAGTAATTGAATTGTTTATTTATATTTCAATATAGCCTCGCATGTGATACCTGTGCAGAACTATAAATCGATATCGGCACCGGCAACAGCGACAACGGCAACAACAATGTGCAAATATTATCCTAATTGCTCAAAGGTCGGATGTACGTTCTATCATCCGAAACCGTGTCGTTATGGCAAGAATTGCATCAATAAGCTGGAGTGCATATTCTATCATCCGGAAATGCAAAGCAAATTCAAATGGGTCGCTTCAATGGGCTAATGTGAAATGCTTTCACTTTTTCTTTAGCATTTATTATTTAGCGAATTGCATATGATGATCCTATTTATATATTCAACAACAACAACAACCTAAAACTATTCACAACATTTGTATCACTATATGCAAACTGAGTTTTGCATTTTGTTTACTTCAGTTTGTCAATTTCATATGCTTACGAATTACATATTTAATGTTTTATACTCCTAGGCATTAGCTGGTGAAAACACACAAAACAACACAATATTAAAAACTGTTGTCAATAGATTTGTTGCATTATTATAAAAAAAAAAACAAAAACACACACAAAAACATAAAATCATCCTCGTATACATTTTAAAGTGTAATCGTCATTAATAAGTCAGTGAATAAATTTAGCAAATTACTTGCTACGAATTGGATACCAAAATTCGTTTCATTTCTAAAACTTATCGAAACCTGATAAAATACATTAATTAGTTAAGAATCTTATAATGCAACTGAAATATCGTTATTCTATTCCATTAATCTTCAACACATTTATAATCGCGCTCATGCCTATAATAAACTATCCCAAAAGTAGCCAATAAAATAGTAACATCAAACATATTTCTGTAAGTGATATTAATCCTGTTAGATTTTTCATCAAAATGCATTTAATTAATTCGATTAATCGTCAAAAGAGAATAGCTAAAGTAGTTTAAATCGCATCGCAAAAACAAGCTGTCGATTTTTTGATGTATTTTAACATGACTAATTAATAAAGTAGATATTTTATAGACATTATTTAGCAAATATAAAAAAAAAATTTTGAAGGTAATACTTCTGATTTTGATTAAAAGGTCAAAATTCTTTATATTCAAAAAGACACCCAGTAGTTCTTGCATTTTTATGATTTTTTATTGTTATTATAATATACTTTTATTTTTTTTGTTTTTGAAAATGTCGAAATATTCAATATATATAGTACAGTCTCTTAAGTTTATGCTTAAAAAATGTAGAGCAAAATATTTGATTTACTTAACCCTTAAGTTCACTTAGTTTAGGTATAAGGCCACATTAACTGTTAGAAGTACATATAGCAATATATATGATGATTTATGTAGGATTTTATATATATTTATATAGGATTTTGTTTAGCTCAGCTAATTTAGTTTTAAAAAGGCATACAAATCTATTTACAAAATACTCGTAAATTATATTTAAGGGTTTCCTCTTGGAATGTGCCGAATTCTTTTTGCTGTTATCTTTCTTGTTATTACTTTTGCTTTTACTTATCTTTCCATTGCTGTGTGATTCGGTGTGCAGCACAACTTTGTTCGCAGCTTTTTCGATATACTCGCTTATTCTGTTTTGAATGAAATCGAATACTGAATCTAAACTGTAACTTCATAACGACTATTAAATGATTGCCATACAAACTACTTACTACAATAAATAGACAACGGCATTATTAACTAACTAAAGCGTACGTCCATCAACATTGATGCAGAGTTACTCTGTGGAAGCCTTGGAGCACCT
The DNA here is from genome assembly GCA_951394115.2 of Drosophila phalerata. NCBI lineage: Eukaryota > Metazoa > Arthropoda > Insecta > Diptera > Drosophilidae > Drosophila > Drosophila phalerata. The sequence goes on from OX596005.2 coordinate 22,522,498, forward strand.
AACAAAGTGATACGCCATACGCAGTAACTAAAACTATTTATATGGGCGGATTGTAAAATATCTTTTGTTTATATGTTTAGGGGAGCATTAACTAAATAAGTCGTTCCTCCGGCGGTGGCTTCAGCACATTATCCATTTCTAGCCTTGGATTGCAATATTCCTGCGCACTTGGACTGTAGGTGCCGCGTGTGGCACGCTTATTCCGTGCCATGATCAAAAATGTGCCCAGTAAGGCGCCGGCAATCAGCAGTAAGACAACAACAACAGGTATGACAATGATGGCAATGTCCGTTGTGGAGGGACCATCATCTTTGGCCGTGATCTATAAATAAAGTTACGATATAATATTAATTATTAAATAATAGCTCGTTTCAAATTTGTGGATCCTAGTTTTCAAACTTACCGGAGCTGTACAGTTCTTGCCGGTGAAACCTTCGGTACAGTTGCAATAGTAATCAGCCTCCTCGCCGCAGTTTTCCTCGCACCTCCCACCATTGGCACACATGTTCGGTGAATTGCAGGGATCAGTGAAGTTGCAGAAGGCACCACAATAGGGATTCTGACAAATGCATTTGAAAGTGCCTGGCATATTGATGCAGCGTCCAAGTCCGCCGCAATATTCTACACCCTGGCTGCATTCATCGATGTCGGTCTCGCAGTGAATGCCCTCGAAGCCAGTTGATAGACAGTTGCATTGATAGCCACCGACAAGATCATGACACTGACCGCCATTAAGGCAAGGATTAGATGCACACTCATCTATCTCCTGCTCACACAGACGACCCATGTACCCTAGACTGCACTTGCAATTGGGTATCTGAAAGCACCGAATCTTTAGTATTATAATTCAAGTAATGATAATTTACAACTTACCATATTTGTGGACAAACAAAGACCTCCATTGGCGCACGGCGTCAGCTCGCAGAAGGGTGTGTCACACAACGGACCCTCGAAGCCCATGGAGCAAGTGCAGGTAAAGTTATTTCCGGTTTGAGCATCTGTAGATGGAAGAGAATCAAGTTATTATCAGGGTTCTGAACGAATATGCACAAATTAAATGTTTACTTACTAAATCCATCCTCGCAGTTGGATCCATTTCGACATGGTTCATTCTCGCATGTCATCTGCTTGAGGGCATCACATTGTGGACCGGTATAATCATCCGGACAGACACATTGGTAGGCAGCTATCAGATCCGTACAGTTGCCACCATTGTGACATGGTTGGGCAGCGCATTCGTCGATGTTCTGTTCGCAATAGCGACCCTCGAATCCGGGCTGACATTCGCAAAAGAAATTGGCCACCTGGTTGATGCAAGTGCCATTGTTCTCGCAGTGAGTGTTGAGGCATTCGTCAATATCCATGCCACAGTCGTCGCCTTCGTAGCCCGCCAGGCAGGTGCAAGCGTACTTCTCGGTAGGCAAATTGCAGTAACCACCATTTTTGCAGTCAGCCTGGAAGCACAGGATGCATCCCTCTTCGGGCAAAGTCGAGTTCAGGCGGAACTGTGCTTGCAGCTGCACGGACACATTTTCCGTGGGTGGATAGAGTTCGGCATTGGAGAAGTAGGGCAAGAGCAGATCACCAACGCGTGCCTCACCCAGACATCCCTTGAATTGGGAACCTTGCTGAGAGGATTGGGTGGTGCCACGGGACTGACGCGACTCTGGCATGCCACCTAAGTAAACTTGGGTGCTGGTGGAGAGCAGCTCCTGGAAAGCACCCTGGTCAATATCCGTTGAGAAGCCTGGCGTGGGATCCACCATCGACTCCCATCCCTTCCAGCCACCCTCCAGTTTGCCGCCATGAGCACGCAAATAAATGCGACTCCATTCGCCAGCGGTGTCTTTCTCGAAGCGACCAGATTCGCCAATGTGGCGTTGGGTGAGCTTCCAAGTGACCGTGACACGACCGCCATTCACGCCAATCTCAAAAAAGCTTTCGTTGTTGTCGATAAAGAGCAAAGTGCCACCGTCTCGTGTGCGATATGCAATCTCAATGACTGTCTTGAGAGCCGGTTGCTTTGCCACTTCATTCTCATCGGCCAGCGGTTCCTTAAAGTAATAGAACGCCAGCGGTGAATGCTCCTGACCCGTAAATGTTATGTTGGTCAGGCACTCGTAGCCATCGTCCAGGTTCTGGCAAACACTGCTGCCGGGACACGTAACCAGCTGGCAGAACTCGATCTCTTGGCAGTCCTTGCCCTTATATCCATTGGGACACTTGCAGCTGTAGTCGTTCCATGTGTTTCGGCACTCGGCATTGTGTTTGCACGGATTCTTGCGACATAGATCATCGGACACCTCGCCAGGAAGCACCGAGGCCCGATCAATGGTAACCGCTCCAAAGGGTTTGGCATTCACATTCACATCAGTCACATTCAGTGGATACATTTCAACAATCATATTTAGCGATCCGTTGCTCACTTTAACATCTTGAATGATGCCTTTGAAGTAATCCTTGCTGTCGTCCATCTCCTTTGAGATTGCCACATTGCTAACGGCCATACTGCTCTCATCCAGACCCGGTTCAGTGCTGACTGGCAACAGAGATTCCCTTGTCGGAGCCGGTCCACCCAAGTAGAGCACCTGGGCATCCAATAGACCCGTCGTCGACAATGTCTTGCGGAAGTATTCGGTGCCGTTGAGCTTCACCTGAACCAAGGTTTGATTACGCACAACCTCAATGAGGTGATTATACCCATTGTCCAGCTTCTGTCCGCCAACTGTGTAGGCTTCTGGAGTGCCATTAAACTGCATCTTCACCAGCAATTCACCGCCATGCAGCTTGGCTGACACATAAGAGTCACCAACATCTGGGAAAGCAAAACAAATGAAATCAGGTTTAAGAATGATCTCACATGATACTCACTCTTTGTCGGCGCCTTGCGAGGATCGCTGCCCAAGTAGAAGACCTGACCCGCCGGTTCTCGCGTGCGTATGAACATGGAAATGTCCAGAATGGAGCGAATGGCGCGTCTAGCCACATCTGTTGTCTCCACAATAACCGCAGAATGTGTGGTGTTCTCATGCCCAAATGTCGCAGCCGTCATATCTGTCAAAAATTAGGTCATATTTAGTAAAGAGAATCCGTTAATACTCGAGGAAACTTACTGTGCTGACATGTCTTGCCAAAGAAGGGTCTAGGACAGTGACAGGCAAAGGTGTGCCAAAGATCTGTGCACTCGCCATTCGAGTGACAGGGATTCGGTTTGCATTGCTCGGTACGTGGACAGCCACTTTGTACATAGGATAATGTGGTATTCTCATCTGTATTTTGCTCATCCGGAAAGATCACTTTGCCATTGACGACCACATCCTGCATGCAGCCCACGAAACTCGATGGCTGATGAGTTAAATGGCGTAAATATGATTTCAGATTTGGTATAGTACCGCCCAGATAGGTCAGTGGAAACGAGGGTTGACTGTTGTTAGCCGCCTCATAAGATCCCACGGGATAGATGGCCTGCTCATCGTTGGCGGACAGTACCAAATGTGATGTATTAATGGCCACAAACACTTTGTGCCAATTGCTATCGTTTAGCTTGGAGCCAATGAAGACGCCTTCCCATTTATTCAATAGCGAGGAATGTAGATTAAGACGTCCATTTATCAACTCCAGTATATAGCTAACTGGTTCATTTTGTCCGCCGGATGTGCCAAATGCAAGAACACCATTTGGTAGTGTTGTCTTGAACTGCAAATTGATGTCGTAACCCTCCTCCCGTTGAGTCTTTACAGTTATTAAACTGCTGACAACCATGGACAACGTTGTTGTCTTCTCACAAGTGTCACCCTGGAAGCCATGCTCACAGGAGCAGTTGAACTGATGCTCGGTCTCATTTACCAAATAGGGAAGACAGGTGCCATTGTTTAGACAGGGTCCACTGAGGCAGCCAATCAATGTGACTGAACAGTTCTTGCCCCCAAAGTTGGCATCACAATCACAATCATAATCGTTGATTTGATCGATGCAGGTGCCATTATGGCAAGGACTATAGCGATCGCATTCATCAATATTGATCTCACAGTGGCGGCCCTCAAAGCCCGGATCACACTCACAGGTGTAGTTGCCAATCTGTAAACATGAATCAATAAATAATTGAACTTCTTTTAGTATTGATTTACTTACTCCATCATTGCACGTGCCATGCTTGCTACAGGGATTACTTTCGCACTCGTTGATGTTGATCTCACAGTTCTTGCCCATGACTCCCAGAACACAAACACATTCGTAGCTAGAAAGTAGAATTAATAATCACATTATTTAATTTTATTGAAGGAAAACCTTAGTGTGAAGTAATAATAATGAAGAAATATGTAATATCATTAATCATATGATAATTATCATTCTTACCCGCTGGCATTCTCAAAGCTAAAGGGTTGATTGAACACAGGGGCCAAGTCCGTTACTTGACTCAGCTGATATAGTGTGGAATTGGAGCGTTCCAGGCAGGTGCTATTGTACTGACAGGGATTACTCTCGCACTCATTGATATCCTGCTCGCAATTCTTGCCCTTGTAGCCGGCATGACACTCACAGAAATAGTCCTTAACTTGGTCTATGCACTTGGCTCCGTTCATACAGGGATTTGACACACATTCATCAATGTTCAGCTCACAGTTCTTGCCCTCGTATCCCGTTCCGCTGCAGTCACAATGAAAGCCACCCAATTCATCGATGCAGAGTCCACTGTTCTGGCATGGAGCCGAGATGCAATCATCAATGTCAATGTCACAGATGCGTCCCGTCATGCCCGGTATACAGGTGCACGTGAAATTGTTAATCATATTGTTGCAGGTGGAGCCATTAGAGCACGGATTACTAATACACTCATCGATGTCAATCTCGCAGTTGTCACCTTGGTAACCTGGTTGGCAATCGCACTCATATGCATTGATCTAGTCGGAGAGATGTTGGTGAATTAGTGTCAGATATAAACGAACTCACAGTTCAACGAATAGTCTAGCAGTATATATAAATTACGATATGACTTGGAAGAGGTTGAGAGAAGTAGAGCTACAGGTTCTTGTAAGGGATTAAATAAAGTAATGAGAGGTAGGGTGAAATAAAGACAGTTGACTTGAGGCAGCGAAAATTACAAATTTTAAAACGTTGATAAATAACTTCAAGAAGGGAAGACCCTTCTCAAGCTTGGGACCATAGAATCTATTATTGATAGATACTTGTATTTAGAAACAGGCAGAATATAATTTATATTTTCGTTCTGTTTAATAGAAAGATGGGGATATTATTTCCTTAATCTGATCGAGCTATCTTACATTTTAACAGAGCCAAAACAATAATTTGATTATATGAGGATATAGGTTTTTGTTAAGTTTTAGGGAAAGGAGTGGGAAAGTGGCGATATATATTGTGTAGTTATAAAATTAATATATTTAATCCATTTTTCAAAATTTCAATGAATAGATATCTACGATTTGTTAACTTCTTGTCAACGTTGATTATAAAAAATAATATTCCTAAGATTTTTAAGACCTAGTTCTTTTCTTTCAGTGTGGATGGACTGAGAGTAGCTTAAGGAGGCACTACTGTCACTAAATTGTCAAACAGACGCTCCACTCACTTGTCTCAATATGCGATGCTTTCCGTATTTAAAGAAAAACAACTAATTACAATTTAGTAACTGGAGAAACAATTCAAATGCTTAGCACAAACTAACAGCTTACCTTGTTGTGGCATGTGGCACCGTGTAGACACGGATGACTGAGGCACTCGTCCACATCGGAGTCACAGTGAATGCCCGTGAAACCGGGTGTACAGTAGCATTTGTAGGATCCCTTCTCGTTCTTGCAGATGCCATTGCCACAGATGTTGGGCTGCTGGACACATTCATCTATATCGTTGGCACAATTCCTTCCCGTCCAGCCGCGTTGGCATTTGCACTCGTAGTCGCCGTTGGGCAGATCGAGGCATGTACCGCTATTCTGGCAGGGATGTGTTGCACACTGATTGCATATCTTGTTTTCCGGACAAATACATTGATTCTGGGCACAAATCATTGGCTCCTGGCAGTTGAGGGGCGTACAATTCTCAACCTTTTCGCAACGATCTCCGGAATAGCCAACGCCGCAGTAACAATGTGTGCCATTCATGGAGCAAGTGCCTCCATTCAAGCACTTGCCATTGGTGGCATTACAGTTGATAGGGGTCAGGGCCAATGTGGTGCCACCATCGCCCGAGCTCTGTTGACAGTTGTAACCTAAATGTCAAATACAAAATTTGATGTTAGTTTGAGTTAATGATCATAACTTTTGTTACCAACTGTACTTAGGGCTAATATATTGTATATTTACTAAAAAAACTACAATAACTACATTTTTACAGTTAAGCTAACGAGGGTTGCAACACAAGTTTAACTAGTTAATACGAGAATAGTCAAGTTTCTATTTCTAATAATTGATATTAAGCTAAGCATCGAGTGTAATTAGAGAGTTAAGTTAAGAGTTTTAGTAGGACTTGCTGTGCAACCCCCTGGTTGATATGGGTATAGGTATCATCACCTGTGTATCCACTAGCACATATACAGGTATAATTGTTACTATATCCCAGGCAGGTGCCACCGTTCAAGCAATTTTCTTGGGGACATGCATTCAGTGAGGCCGAGCGTTGGTTTGTTGTTGTTGTTGTTGTGGTTGTGGTTATTGGAGGAGGATTTGTAGTTGTTGTTCTTGTTGTTGTTGTAGCAATTGGCATAGCCGTGGTTGTGATAAGCATTGTTGTTGTTGGTTGTTCTGGTGTCGGTGTAGTTGTTGTTGGCAGACAATGACCAATAGGGCCTACATACAATATAATATTCACATAGCCATATATACTATTTATATATACAAAACAGATAGCCAATAGAGAGTGTAAAACAGACACACACACATTTATATGTACACGAAGGTATATGAATTATGTATTAGTTAAAAGTCCTTCAATAAATTAATTTCAAATGCAATATGACAACCAAGCGAGTTATTGTACATAAAAAATGTTTGTAATTGTAATTTGTGACTAAATTATGAGAAAATCAAGCTGCTTTTCTCCGTTTCTTCAGTTTCCTTAACTATTGATTAATTTAATAGATCTGAGGTTTAGTTGAATATCACAGAAATTTGTGTAATATACTTAAGTTGACTTTAAATATGAGAACATCCTTTAACTACCGTCTTTTCGGTTTAAACTTTATTTTATGTGCTTTACACACAATAATTTCAAATATTTTTCGTTGTAAATTTAAAATATTTATTTATATAAAGAAGCATATGGAATTTAAGTTCTTGTTTAAAATATTTATTTAATTCGATGAAGCACATTAACTTCATAACAGAAATTAAACGAAGTCCACAATTAATTGAATAATATTCTAGCTTTGATTAAAGTGTGCTTCAGCCCTACATCAAGTTAAAAATTAAAAATTAAGCATTTCTATATGTACACTTTATATGATTGCTGATATTACATATACACCAATTCTAATCTAAGCTCTAACTAGATGTTTGCCACCTACTCAATTTTAGTTCACAACGCTTGCGTTTGAGCCACTCGGGCGATATATAGCGTTTCTTTTTACCACTGTTGCACAGTGGGCTTGTTGATTCCCCCTCACCATTTAGGACCGTGTCGATAGTGTCAAGTGGAGTTGACAGCTCCAAAGCGATAGCTTTTGATATTATTTGTTGATAAGAGTATAGTTTTATAGATTTAAAGATGGAATAAAAAACTAATTGTGTTACAAATGGAATGAATGAAATGCATGCGACAAACCGTCACCACCACCAATATGAACCATGGACACCAAACGAAGATTTGCAAAGATGTACTCACCCGAGGTGCCTGGCTTACACACGCAGACGCCGTCAATACACTCCGAGTCGATGGGACACTGCTGGGCACAACTGGGTCCCAGTTGGCATAGCTCTCCACTGTATTCCGGGGCACAGATGCACTGGAAACCGATGGGCTTGTCGACACAGGTGCCACCGTTGAGACACTGTTGGGTTTGGCAGCTAATGGGCTTCTCACAAATCTCGCCATGCCAACCATCGAGACATTGACACATGTAGGAGCCGTAGGTATCAAAGCAGTGACCACCATTGAGGCATGGATTCTTCACTTCGCACTCATCGATATTCGTCTGGCAAAAGGCTCCCGTGTAACCGGTGCCGCTGCAGTCGCAGTTAAAGCCATTGTTGCGATCGATGCACCTGCCGTTGTTCTGGCAAGGCTGCGAGGCGCATTCATCCATGTCGATCTCGCAACGGGCTCCCGTATATCCCTTTTTGCACTCACAGGTGGGACTGGAGCTGCCGGCGGGGACAACGCAGGCACCGTTGTTGAGGCAGGGATTCGATTGACAGAGTGGATGCACATTCACCTCGGTCTCACAGTGCTCTCCACTGTGATTCGCATCGCACATGCATTGATAGTCACCGCGTGTATTTTCCCGACAGCTTCCTCCATTGCTGCAAGGATTCTTGGCACACGGCGAGCCATTATCCTTTTGACAATTCTTGCCTGAGTAGCGAGCTGTGCAACGGCATTCGTAGCCATCGGCGTTTGAAGTGCAAGTGCCATGTCCCATGCAAGGATCATTTAAGCAATAGTTATCCTGCGGCCTGCTAACCAACTCCTGTTCGCTGCACGGTCCAAATGACAAGGGACAGACTCCGAACACTGCATTCTGTATAGTCATATTTCCAGGAACAAACTGCAGACCAGGACCATCCAACAGGCAGCCCGAAAACGAGTTGCCCAAGATCAATATGGCTGCCTCACTGCCAATATCCTGATTGGTCAGAAACTGACTATTATACGTTGCGTTGGCTGCCAAAGAAATAGAAACACGTATTATTTAGTTAATAATGATTAATTCTAATTACATTTTAAAGACACGTTTGGCAGTCAGAATCGTGAATATTGTTGTGGTTCATCTATAAGAAAAAACTAGCATTCTATCACGTTATCCTTTGCAATAAAAATTTCAGAATACCAAGTTCAATATCTGTGAGATAATACTTTTATACCAATATTAGACAGATCTTTCCTCTGGATCTGACGGGTTCTTTCACTTATGTACTTGCTGTCTGTACCAAAAAGATAGGCCACTTTAAAATAAATATACACGAGACACAAAACACTGTCTCATAAGCTATCCACGATAGGAGTAATTATTTCTTTCCTAACTTTATGTGTATTATCCGAACCTGTCAAAGCTTGAATCTGAAGTTGGCCTAATAAAGATAGCTTTCACAGCTTCAGGACTAGTCTTTATTCTTAACTTTATTTAACATGTATGTTAGACAGAATTTAATTTGTAATTTTAAAAAATCTAAATATTGCACTATTCACAATCAGTCTACTTTCTTGAGTTTAATCTCTATTTTAAACTTTAATATTGCTCTATTACCCAAATTATTCACAAATACAGTACTAGTCTAGTTTCGTCTTTCTTATTCTAATTTCTATTTAAGCTGCCACGACTCATGACTGATTAGATGGTAATCAACTGAACTTACCAAAAATAATTGCCTCACGATCCACATGCAGATAGAGATTACCGTACTCGTGTTTGAATTGCAGCGTATGCCAGCGATTATCCAACAGTTGGTAGGGTAATCTAACGTCGAGACGGTTCTTGATCCCGATGACGGCCGGACCGGCGAGTGAGATTTGCAGGGCATCGTTGAGCACTGAGATTACAATTGAGTTTTTGTTATATTGCTGAGCCAGTATTTCACCGCCACGGCACGAGCGGAAACTGATCGCCGAGTGGTCCCAGGTGGGCATGGGCGTCAGCAGGCGCAGGTAAGCGGATCCATTGAAATATGCCTCCCTCGTGTGCACCTCCACCGAGGCGACATCTGCAAGAGAAGACCAAAAGTAACAAATTAAAGAAGGTGAATCAATTTCACCTCTGCAAATGCTATACAAGGCGATAATTGAATTTGATTGCAGTCCAAGAGAAGGGTATCGTACACTGTGAGAAATAGTGTATTTATAAAAATAGTAAAATAAGTATAACTGGTAGGAACTTAGTGTAGAATACTGTATCTTCAGCCATCCATTTGAAATATTTAATTGTTAGAGTCTTAAACACAATTCGGTAAACTTTTTTCGCTGTGTAGACTTCCGCATGTATTGGCTCTTTCTCATCGCCAATTTAGCAATTGGTCAATTGCCTTAGAGGCCTTATGCCAGTGCCAGGAAAGTGTTTGAGCCAGTTAGCATTGACCAAATAGAGATATGTTGCTGGCACAAATGGCATCTAATGATAATCAGTTACTCTTAACGTTAACGTTAACTTTTACACACAACTTTCATTTGCGCTGGCGGCGCAGAATCAGTTCATAGTCCCCCTGATTGCCCCACCATATATGCGTGTTTGGGCAACAACAGCAGCAAACCGCACGCTTGACTCAATTCAAGTGTTTTCCTTACAAAAAAAAATAAAAAATACAACCCGTTGGTTATTTGAAGTGCACCAGCCGTAAAAAATAAGCAAAATCAAAACATAGTAAGTGATTTTTCTTGATGAGAAAAAGTTGAAATCGCGTGAATGAAAGTTGTACTTCGGAAACTATAATGCAAATTATTAAGAAACATGAGAAGATTATACAAATTGCTAATTAATTTCTTCCGATTATCCACATTTGCTACTTTTAGTTTCCTGTATTACTAAATAAGATAATAGTTTATTAAATTTAAATGAAAAAAATAACAGAAAATCTTAGAAACAAACTCGCAATGTTTTAATAAACCTAAAGGAATCTAATGTAAATTAAATTAAGAAATGATAAACTATTTTACGTTTTATCTTTATCTTAGTTAAACAATAACAAAAAGAAATATTTGATTTGCTTTCAGTGCCACACAAATTTCGCTTATCTTAATATACACGAAATATTTTCCTAGTGTTAAGTAACCCATGGCTAAACAATATGGAGCAAATACAGTAGTGTATTAACTGTCTCATAAGCTAATGTACTTAACTGTCACAAGTTTTTAACCAAAATAGTGTATTCATACATGAACGTGTAAATAAAAGAAAAAGTATATAAGTGCATATGATTGTATGAATGTATACTATATATATCATACGTAGACACCTCATATCTGGTTTCAATGGCATTGGTTAAGTGGCAGTAGCAGTTTGTTATGAACAAAAAAATACAAAAAGTAAATAAGATTCAACACCAAAATTTTGCAGCTTAGAATTGGTGTTAAGTGGTGCTGGCGGGTTTTTGTCATAAATCTAAAATTGGCATATACGAGAAGAAGAAAAATAAATGTGTTTTTTATAAGCAAACAACATGAAACTCTGACTTTCTGGATGACTCTGAAACATTTGCTGCCCTTTTGGGGGCCAGAGCTTTAACCTGGCCTGGCCTGGCCCTAACTGACCGGGCAAGTGGCTTAGAAACCGCTTAGAAAATAGGCATGCAAATGCGTTGACCAGACCTCGAACTGGCCCCAGTACTTGCACACCTTACACTCTTGCCCCCGTTCGGTCCCGTCCCGCCCTCGCATTGTAAACATGTGAAAACATTATGAGGCCATCGATTTTGTTGCGCCGCTTTTAAAGCAATTTTTTTTTATTTGTATCTAAATGCGATTTAGTTTGCCTTGCATTGGTGTGCTGGAAGAGGTGATAGGGAGGGTTCAGTTAGGGGACAGTTTATGCAAACATGTATGTACATATGTAGCTGGAAGCGTTTTGTTGTCAATTTGGTTTTTGTAAGTGTATTTGTGTGTCAGCGCTTTGAGAGCTTCGTGCGCATTCGCAGGTAAGAGTAAGTAAGCGAGCCAGTAACTAAGCCGTTGGTAAAGTAGCTCATAATTATATTATACTCACGTACGAAACTGTGCAGAAAAGTATTCAAAAAAGCCACACTCAAAACGGCGACAAAACGCATATACAAATGCAACAATTTCACAGCTGGGATACCCTGTATAACTCAAAAATACATTTTTAATCGTGTGAGAAGCCACACAATTATCTACAAGTATTTTATTTTTTATTATTTCGATCGATGTCGTTCAACAATCGAAATTAGTGAAAGTTTTCTTTGAACATTAAAGGTATTAGCATATTATAATCATTTTTGTAGATCCATCACCACAAGAATACTAAGCTAATAAAAACTAAATACATGCTATCCTCTAGTTATAGTCTTTCCCATCTTCAAGCTACACAGGGTAGTTTAAAATAACTTGGTAATAACCCAATATAAAGGATATAGTCCGGCATGCCCTTTTCCGTCTTCAAACTTTACAGAGTATATAAATGCCATTTATAAAATGAACGCGTCTGAAAAAGAATAACTTATTGTACTCATATATGCTCCGAGTATTTGGGTAGACATGCGCTTTTGTATAACAGCATTGGCCTTTTGTGTTTAGCCGTAAACGAACGGAACGGAACGGAAATTTCATAATCATAAACGTACGAATACGAAACGGCTTCAAGAATTTTGGTTTTCGCATTTTCGACAACTGTTTCCAGTGTCTTCAATGTGGTAGGTATATGTATTATGAAAGAATCGACAGTCCGACAATGACGATGACAACGACTTTGACGGTAACTGGGAACGAGATCTTGTCTTGAGAATGAGCGAATTTAAAAATTTTAGCGGTGCCATAAAAGAAACAGTTGTTAATAGCTTTTTGGAAGCGTAAAGCAAATGCTGGCTAGCAAAGTCATCAGAGTTGAGCCTTAATGATGTCTAGATGGCTTTGTGCTCTTAGTTGGGCGTGTCAAATGGCCGCAACGAAGAAAATTTAAATACTTCTATGCGGGACTGTAGAATACAAGCAAATCTACATATTACGTATAATGAGAAATTGTCACAATAGATCGCTGTTAACAATGTCAAGTTAAATTTATGTTTAGCTATTTTTAGTCAATAGCTTTGAAAGGAAAGAGTAATTTCGAACAATTAATGAACATTCTCTAAATTTTATTTATATTTAGTTTAGTATTAACAAAAGAAATAACGGTGTTAATTTACCTAAAATAGTTTATATCGTTTACTTGATATTCATTGAATTACTCATATTTCTAATTGTAGATTATTTTTAAGATTAGATTAAATGTACCTGGATTTAATCGAGATATTTATACAAACAAAGAAATAAAAGCCCATAGCAAAAGTATAAATGAAAATCAAATTAAGGTTTCATTTGTATTTATCAATATGAAATTGTAAGGACTGATCCTATAGGTAATAAAATTTGCGTTAAAATTTGTATTAAAAAGTGTTGTTTTAAAAAATTCTCAACAGTAATTTGTGTCATATATATATATTGCTTAGCTTTCTAGATGACAACATATGTATTTTTCATTATTATTTCCATGTATAATAATTTAAAAGTTATTTCGCTATGCATTGCCTATTTCCCCATTTTCTTCAAGTATTTTCACAAATAATTATCATTCAACAAAATGTGATTTATGCAAATGAAATGTCGAAAGCTGTGCTAAATACTCAATCTGAATACATGTTATGGTAGTATGTGTGTGCATATCTAGTTGAGGAACAACAGTAACTATAAAATTGTATCTCAGACTCCTGACACGCCTACTTGTATACTATAAGGCGCAAGACCCACTTACCAAACACTCTCACACACACAGAAATACACACACACGGAGATGGAAATGCATGCAAATCTACATAAGTATGTGTATGCAAATTAGCCCAGCTTTGGGGCTTTGCATTTGCATTCTGTAGTATGACTAATCAGCACAAACATAACATATACAAACATACATTAAAAAAAAGCATGGCTCACACACACATACACACACAGACTGGTAAGTCGGCATTGCATGTTTGACGCGTTTTATTCGCTGTTGTTTTTGTTTTTGTTTTTTTGCATTCGCGATTTGTTAGCTGTTTTGGTTTGGCTTGTATTCATTATTTTTTTTTACCTTATTTGTCGCTTTTTGTTGTGTGCTCTCTCAACTTTCTAAGCCACGTTAGTTTGTTGTTGCTGTTGCAACTAAAATCTCCAGGTAACTAGACAGCAACCCACCCACCAACCACCTAACCAACCTCCCCCTTCCTCCCAAGCGAATGGCCACAACAAGCACAACAACTAAATGTTGCCCAGCTGCCTCTCCGACTTCGTCTCTGACTCTGGTTTTTTTTTTTCGGTCATACTTCAATTGTTTTGCCATTGGTTGCCACAGAGCCAACCCACACACAATAGCTTATTATTATTGTAGCTATTGTTGTTGTTGTTTTTAATTTTTGCTGTAAATACTTTTTTCGCTTTTTTTTTGTGTAACAAAACGCCTACGAGAAAATATTTCATTTTCTATTTTGTTGTTTATCGGATGTTCCAAAGTTGCATAAATTATTTTTGCCGCTTTATTTTCGCTTGGCTCTTACTTTTTAGCCATTTTCGTATGTTTTACTTTTTAACCGTAATAAGTAAGTAGCAATAGCAATAATTTTTCGAAATTTTTTAATTGCATTTTAATTGTTGCGTTTTTCGTTTCAAATTTCGTGTTATTGCTGTCCAAAATTTGTTTCTATTCAGGGAAAAGTGAAAACGTGACGCGATTAAAATTTAATTACAGTTTGGCGATAATACGATTATCAAGCAAGTCGATCAGATAGGGAGAAAAAGTGTTAGAGAGAGAGAGAGTAAGAAAAGGAGAGAGATGGAGGAATATGAGTTATTCGATAACTTAAGATTAAATTGTTGTTAATTGCGCTGAATTGTGAGAACATTTCTTACATTAGTCGGTATAATTAATTATACTTAAGCCATTTATAACAATAATAATCGCTCAATAATTAAAATGATAAATTTTATAAATTAAATATCAAATCCAATTAAAAATAATTATATGAAGTGCTACAAAACTCATAGGAAGGAACTCCATAAAGGGTATCAGCCATATCCGTCCGTTTCAATGAGTTTAAATTATATAAAATATGGTAGGTAGGTAGTTATCTACATAATGTAAATAAAGCTAAACAAAAAATTAATTTAAAAAAATGCCCTTGAACTATGGCATAACCATGATACCATAATAGTAATAAGTTAGCTTAACTATTTTCCGTACTACAATGCTGAGAAAACAAGCTACGATTAGGGTATATATCAGTCTAATATTTTGAAAAATGTAGGTATCCTTTGTTTACATTTCATTTAATTTCATTGGTAAAGAATTAACAAATGAAAATGTTTTTTTAAGTAAATATATCAAACGTATTATGAAAATTAAACAAGTCAACTTAAGATTAGAAACTCTTTTATGTTCACTTATGTGTGCAATTGGGAAAAGACTTATAATTGTTCAATAATGACGGTTTTTCTTAACAATTGCACTGGTAACAATTTTATCAGTTGAGTTCGTTGTAGAACTTGGAGAAGGTTCCGTTGACTGCCTTCAAAAGAATCTCTTGTTGAAGGTTTTAAACCATGTTTCGTTCCCATTCGACGGCATCCACTTTCAGCTCTTTCATGTCTGAGTGCGCTTTATATACCGACTTGGTAATCATTTGTGTAGACACCTTTCAGAGCCAACACAAACACAAACACTAGCATAACAAGAAACAACAACAATGAGACTAAAGTTGCTTCAACAAATTAGTTCCCACACAAATTTCCGCATGAGATTCTCAGAATGTCATGCATAGAAGAGAGCTTTTAAATATATTTAAATAAATACTTTGGCTTATATTGTATTATGTATGAGCACAATAAATTGACTATTATTATACTAACACTTCACACACAATCTGAGGAAAGCTAATTAATCGCTTTAACTAAAAATTAGTAGCAATTGTTGAGAAACGCCCATTTCTAACTGCTGGCTGTGTCGTGACAGTGTCAACCTTTGGATAACTACGAAACTCCACCCTGTTTTTCATCTATGTCATGGGTATGACGGTCGTTTTCGGGGAACAACAATGTGCCCAAAATGCTTAGAATTGGGCACACAGTGGAGTCACTGGTGGCGCCGCAGTTGCGCAGACTCGACGCGCCTGGGAACCAGTTTTTAGTGGCAACAATAACAACAGTTGGGCGCAAACCGCAGCTAAAAAGATACAGATACATATACAGCCCTTGCTGCGTTCCAGAAGACCCGTTCGGCAAAGTAGCACAAAGCAATGAACTGTTGAAAAATGCCTGAGAATCTTTTCCGGTGCCACTGCCCTTACCCTTGTCCGTGCCCGTGCCCGGAACAGTCTGCGCAAACACAGAGCCAACAATCAAAACGATCAAAATAACTTGCTTGCTCCATTGTGGGCGTTGCACTGTGGAATGGAAAGCGGCTAAAACAGAAGTTTGTAGTAGGGCTTAAACTGACGACACTGTAATATGAGAGCAACCCAAAAATTACACAACAAGAATTCACCTGAAACAATGAGCGATTAGTAAATACTCTTCACTCGATTAAATATGGAGTTTAATCACAGATAATAGATTTTATTGCTGTTATTTTCATATAAGGAGTATAGTAGCTTTTTTTAACAAATTCAATTTTTTCATACTTTAAAATCGTATGATATTACTTAAGACACTGTATTTTCAAGGACTTGTACCTAGATCTTTTATAATTAAGGAAAAGTATGAGATAATTTATGAGGTAGTTGCAAGAAACTGGTTTAGATGATTCTCAAATGATTAGATTAATCATAAATGTGTGACTCAGATAATGTCAAATTTTTTCTATTCATCTAACTATTTTTGGAAGTAACTGAATCGCTATAATAGTTGAAAATGTATACAATTTTAAGGTTAATAAACTATAAAAGTAATGTCTTAATTTCTTTGGTTAACTTTACTTCCATCAATCTATATTACAAATGAAAATGATAGACCAGGTATGCATCTGTAATTAATATCAATTTTATAGTTTTTTTTCCATCGTCTGGATACGTGTGTGTATTTCAGTCTGTAAGAGTTTATGAGTAAACGCAATGCAAACTCAATGGTTGCGGTTGGTCCGTTGCGTATGCAAATAGAGAGAGATAAAACGCAGCTACGTGATACCTCCGATAAAGACAATGACAACAAGTACGAGTAACAACAACAATCCAGCAACGCCCACTATTTAAACATTTGTTAGCAACAAAAAAAAAAAGCGAAAGCAGCTGTACGCGTATCTTTTACAATTTTCATTTTTGTTTCTTATTTTTCAGTTTTTTGTTTTTAAATTTTTTGCGGTTTGTGGTCTTCTCAAGGCGCTTGAAAATCGATGCACCCGCTGAAAACTGACAACGTCGCAAGCATGTAACTGCCTTTTTAATGCTTTACGAACACGAAAATGCTAGACAAGCATATACCACGTAATTTGAAAAATCTTAATTAACTGTTATAAATTAAAATATTTTCAAGTGGGGAAATTCCAATTTATACAATCATGTCCGAAAAATTTGGCAATGAAAATTTGAATATGTCTAAACTTATTTTTAATTGTTTACCGAATTAAATAATCCATAAATTGTAATTTTATTTCTAACTCAAATTCATAAAAGTGTACAGAATTCATTTACTATATGCAAAATTGGATTTAATTATTGAAAAATTTGTGATTTCTTTATTTGTATTACTTGACTAACTGTATAGACTCTGCTTTATTATGGGGTATAAATATGGAAGTAGAGTTGGGCTAAAATCGGCATTGCTCTTTTATACTTATTTATATATTTATTAATATATAGAATGTGTATGTACATACATATATAAGAACTAACGACTTGCACTAATGGACATCGTCATGCAATGTTCATCATCCGGGTGCGTAGGCTTAGTTGGTATATAAATGCGACACGCGTTACGGCCGATTGCACTTTAACACTTGACCAGCCCATAAGGTGACACACCCGTCGTACCGTCGTACTGAACCGCGGACGCGGCTCAATCGCGGGGTCACGTGTTGTTAACGTTAACGGAGCAGGTAGCACAGGTAATTTTCTGGTCTAAATATGTATATGTGCATACATATGCATTGTATATGTGTGTGTCTGTATATGTGTTGCAAGTGTTACCTGCGTTGAGATTTTTTTTCCTTTGAAAATAAAGTATAATTTCACTTTAGGATGCATTTCAACGGAAAGCCAACAACAACAACAACAGGAACGAGAAAGGCCAACATCAGACGGCCTTTGATGATCGGCGAGACGACGTTAGCTGCATTTTATGATTAGGCTGAAAAACCAGTTGCTGGTTGATGTTGCTGCCTGCATCTCCACCTCATCATCATGAGGGCTTTTCCCAAGTGCAACTGCAACAACAACAAAACAACAAACCAAGTTTAGCCTCCAGCAATCGTTGTTGTTGGTGCGTAAAGTGGTTTATCAAATTACCAACATGATTGTTGTTTTTGGTTTTGCTGACGTTGCCAGGCGCTTTATGCATTTGTTGTTGTTGTTGCCCGTACTTCATTTTCCGCCTAGATAAGATACGTATACTTAAACACATTTACAGGTATGTGTTGTTACCAAATATTGTAAATAAATAAACGAATTTTTGAGGTCGTTGTTTTGCACAATCGACAACGATGAGCAAACAGAACAGAAGTAAGGGAAGGGGAAGGGGACTGCCACAAACAAGTTAGTTACAGATATTCACTTAATGTTTTACAAAGATCTGAAAGGTTCATGCACTCCCAACTAAAAAGATGTAGGGAGAAAGAGAGAGGGAAGTGACAGCTGTCAGTTAGATTGACAGATAATCAAAGAAGTATCTAGAAAAATTTTCAGTTTTTAAGATTGAATATCTTGAAGTTCAAAGATTTGTAAGAATGCAAAAATACCATTTCTTATTTATTTGTTACTTCTTTTCAACCTCCTCTCAGCAAACATATTGAAAATTATACTTTTACAAAAGGCTACAAAAGCTTCAGTAGCTAGTCTACGTTAAATTATTATTAATTTATTAACTTTAGTACTGTATGCTACAATTCATTTGATAAAACAAAATAAACAATTTTATAACTTAAACTGACATAAAATCTTGTGACGATTAGAACATTTGTCTGAAGCAAACAACATCTTTAAAATGTTTATCACTTAACAATGTTTCTCAACTGTAAACATGATAATAACACTGATAAGTATCTAAATCGCTTATTGAACATTATTTAATTGCCTATTCTCACAAATCTGTATATATTTTGGTATGACTCAATTCAAAGCTATTTAACTGAATAATCATCAAGTTGCCAATTAAACCCTTGTATAATGACCTCTTTAAACGTGTATGTCGTATTGGCACATGTTGCTTTTGTAAACAAACTCCAATAAAGACAACGCTACCAACAGCAACAACAACAAAAGTTCACTGCAATACTATTACAGTGAATTCAAAAATAATAATGTAAGTAACTCAGCAAAAAATTTGAGCTTGCAATAGAGTTTCAAATGAAACGTATTTTGGTGTTGCTCCAATTCAGCCGCTCTCTTTTTCCGCTCTCAAATATATTTATGCTCACTCTTACTACAAAACTGTCAACTGTCACTCTCTTATGTCCTGACCATGTGTACATGTATGCACACTCACACTCACACTCACCTGTTGCTAAATATATAAGTATGAAGAGAAATATCCATTGGGGCGCTGAAATGGCGCGCTTGAGCAGTGGCGTCAACGTCGACGTCGACGTCATTTGAGCTGCGCTTTTCGTTCGCGCACGGCTCTGTCGCTGTCTCTGTCTCTGCTGATTTGTTGTTTGTTGTTGCTGTTTCGGTTTCTGTTGTGTGACGTGCGCGTTGTTGTTGGCGGTTGCTGACGCATAAGCAGTTATAGTCATAGCCATGATCGTTTTATTCGTATTGGAGTTTTTTTTTTTTTTTGTAAGTTATGGGCTATGAAGTTTTTGTATTCTTTCTTTTATTCGTTGGGTTTCAGAGGATTTGCGTCGCAGTCTAAGTATTGCACATTGAGCTTTAGTTGTTTTCTTTCGTTTAGATTTCGTTGAGGTTTTTTGTTTATTGCCTTTTGCTCTCTTTTCTCGTATCGAACGCTTGCATATGTATGTGTGTGTGTAACTTGCACTTGGCGTCTAGAACAGGTTTTAGTTTTCAGCAGCATAAAAATTGCGCGGCTGCTACTTTTATTTCAACACTTTCGCACGCGACACTTTCTAGCTTGAATTTGAATTTGAATATTGAGCACACCGCAAATATTCACTGCTAGCACTGCTGGCCATTATAATTTGATTTGTTTGCGTATTAGTATAAGAACAGGCACATGCACACACACACACGCACTCACTCACTTACTCACTCACACACAAAAACACATACATAAATGAACGAGTTGGCTTAAATGCTGCCGCTGCTGCCAGCAGGTATTTATTGTTGAGCTTATGCTTCTTCTTCTTGTTTTGGTTGACGCTATTGCTGTCTGCCCTTTTGAACTGCAAGCAGCATTGGCTGCTCCACCAATACACGGGCGCTGACTTGCATTGGCTAACACCAGCAGACACTAACACCTGTGCACACTAGCATAGAATGACAGAAAACAAAAACAATTTCCGGCGTCCGCTGTAAAAACCACGAACGTCCAACTCGGCCGAGAACAAAATGCGAACTGAATAGCGCGCTCGTCGTCATGTTGAAGGCAGACTTTGAGTCAGCAATGCTCGAGCGCTCGCATTCAGACCTAGATGTTAGTGTGTGTGAGAGAGACAAACAGTGCATGTTAGCGGGCAGGTGGGGTGGGTGAGTGAGCACAACAGGTAGCCATGAGAAAATCTGAGTTGATCGATTTAAATCGATAAAAAGAGTATCGAGCAGTCGACAAAAACATAATTAATGGCAACTTCAAATTTACATTTTGTTTTTTCGTTTAATTTAACATCTGCATTAAAATAAAGCGCGGTAAATATTATTATGAATATAAAGATAATTGTAACAGATATATGATTTATTAACAACACTCAACTTGCCAAAAGAAACTACATTAATTCCAATAAATTATAAGAAAAAAACTGAACTTCTTATATATAAAGAAATTATTAAATTAGTTTATTATCAACAACTTTTACCAAGATTTTAAATAATAATTCCTGTCTGTTTGATTTTCGATAAATTCACACAATTGGCAATGGTGTTTTACAACACTTTTATAGTCGATCAAAAGAAAAGTGCAAAAGCCGTTATACAAATATGTAGACTGTAAATCGTAAGGTTAACAATGTTTTTGTGATTTGGCGCTAACAATTGACACAAATATGCACATAAGCATAAAATGCATGACATAAATGGGCCCATAAATCACGAAGCACGTGAATATAAAGCTGAACGGAATGCAAATTAATATGCCTACAAATGCCGGCGATAAAATGTATGCAAACGCAGTTCACCTAAATGTCTTATCAGCAAAAGTACAAAACGCCGCCTCCAAGTCGGCACTTTTTGAAGGTCTAGGTAAGAGGAGCTGTCGGTATATATACTTGTCCGCTCGGCTTAAACTCCA
This sequence comes from Drosophila phalerata, assembly GCA_951394115.2. Lineage (NCBI taxonomy): Eukaryota > Metazoa > Arthropoda > Insecta > Diptera > Drosophilidae > Drosophila > Drosophila phalerata. Next base: position 22,543,951 of record OX596005.2, read on the forward strand.
GCAGTCAGCGAATTTTGCAAAATGGCAAAGTTTCAGCAAGTATTCAAATTGTCTTTGATTCTACTTCTAGTTGTTTGCTTGACGCAGGCACAACCCATCGGCGAAGAGGCGGATTTGATTGACCTGTCGGAAATGGGCGACGCTGTATTTGGCACTCCGGATACGGAAACTACTGGGCCATTAGTCGAGGCCCAAGACGAGCTGTCCGAGCAGAATCCTGAGGAGCTGGGCACGTATCTGGAGGGTGACATTCTCATTCCATTAAATCAGGAGTCGGACACTGAAGGCACACGCAATGGTCTGCTGGCGCTGAGCACACACTGGCCGGGTGGCATAGTTCCCTATGAAATAAAGGGTCAATTTACGCCGCAGGAACTGGAAAACATTCAGCACGCCTTCAAGGAGTATCACAGCAAGACCTGCGTCCGTTTCAAGCCACGCACCAGCGAAAAGGACTACATTTCGATAGTCAATGGCAAGACTGGATGCTGGAGCAGCATTGGACGTCTTGGGGGCCGACAAGAGGTTAATCTGCAATCACCCAACTGCCTACGCACCTATGGTACTCCCATCCATGAGCTTATGCATGCTCTGGGCTTCCTCCACGAACAGAATCGACATGAACGGGATGCCTATGTGCAGGTGCTGAGCGAGAACATCAAGCCCTCGATGATGGCCAACTTTGACAAGGGCAGCTCCCGGCAGCATTCCGGTTTTGGTGTGGACTACGATTATGCCAGTGTGATGCATTATTCGCCCACCAGCTTCACCAGGAATGGTCAGCCAACATTGAAAGCTTTGCGCAGCAGCAACGAATCTCGCCAGATGGGACAACGTCGTGGCTTCTCTCCGGGCGATCTACGAAAGATCAATGCCATGTACAAATGCAAACTCTGAATCGCTTTCTCTGTTTTTTTGTTTTATATTTACTGAAAAATTACAATTCTACAAACAATTATAATATGTGCATTTTTGAGGTGCTCCTCCGTACTTGAAGATCGTCCTAGTGATGCGGCAGATTCTTATTAGTGTCAAAGAAGACGTTGCCCTTCATGGTGAGCTCCTTGCAGAGCGTTGAGAAACGTCTGATCGCATTGTAGGTGCCATTGCCATATACCGCATCTTTTTGTATAAAGTATATACTTATTTAAATATATATATGTTACATATATACACTTTAGAACTTATTGTCTAGGACTTGCATGCTGAGTTTAAGGATTTGCTAGTATTGTATTATTTGAGTTGGAATTTGATATTGCTCCCGCGCAGATTCATTGTTTAGTTCAGCGGTGGGCAAGCCCTTGCTCGCGGTACTCGCGCTGCTCGCAACGGTAAATTGGCTTGCTCGCGATTTTTGACAATACAACAACCACTTTTTATTACCCCCAATAAAACAAAACAACAAACACACAGCAAATGCTCGAGTTTCGGCTGCGACGCTGACCGTCATAAAAGTGTTCATTTTGCTAAGATTTATGACTTCTGTAGCGTTTTGTACACTGTGTGAAAAGTTTTGATGCTTTTTGATGCATTTTGATCTGTACCACATAATAAGAATTAGACTTACAAAATAAAATTAATTAGAACTTCTTTTAGTGTATAATTGTTTTGGCTCATCAAAGCCAACAACAACCACACAGATCTTTCGTCGCGGCGCACAGAGTCATAAAAGTGTTCATTTTGCTTTAATTTATGACTTTAGAAGTTGTGTTTGTTGTAGATGTTGTTGTAGTGCTCGCGACTGCAAATTCTGTGCCCACCGCTGGTTTAGTTGGTTAGTGTGGACGCGCCTTGAAGAGCTGTCTTGGCTTACCTAAGCCCATGGCACCGTCTCCAGAGCCACCGCCCAGATCCAGATTGACATATAACGCCATGTTGCCTGTCGATCCGTGACACGATCGATTGTTCAGAAAGTCACGTATGTGCTGCACAATCAGATCAATGGCCACTGCAATGTAAAAAACGAATTATATGCAAATTATCCTGTTATACTTTTTATTATTAAGCATTTAGCGTAATATTTCTGTTCTTTTAAATGATATTCAAGAGAGCAACTCAATACAGGAAGCGCTTAAATGCGTTTGGAACTCAGCAACTTACCTTAAGCCAACGGATGAAAGCCACGGAAACGCTCCTTTTGTGAAACTGTACAGTACTCACTTGACATAACGACTCCTTGTTGCATTTGTATGTCCAACAAACATTTTAACTAATTAACAATAGCAATTGGGGGATTTTCTGAAGATCTTTACTTCTCTTTTGGGTGTCTACGTATGTGCATATAACAAATGATCTTATATTATAGCTAATGTATATGTATTTGATAGCCTTTTGTTATTTAATATAATCAAACAGATTACAATTAGATTGTACTATTATAGACTTGTATGCAAACACTTAAAGAGTTACAATATGAGATTAGAACTGGATGCTAAGGAACCCATTTGTGCAGCTAATATTTAAAAGTTTTATCAACTTATATATAAATTTTGAAATAACAACTGTTAGTATGATTTTATAGTTTAATTCAAATATTTTCGCCACATTAATTGAAATTGATTCTTAGCATAACTAATTATAATCAAAGTTAAATATTGTTTTTAGTATTCAGTTATAGCTCAGTTTTGTTAAAATCAACAAGCGTTGAACATAGGTTTATTTAGATATTCGATCATTAATAAATTGTTTTTGGCATTAATGATAAATGTAGGTCTAAACACTTTAACATATAAAAATGTTAGGTATGACGTGGATCTCTGTGAGTATATATTTGTGTAGTGCTCTAATCAAGAGTCCGGAAAGTTTGGATGTATCTAACATTATATTCATTTCATTAAAAATTGTAGCTCTATAAGTAATTTAACAATTATGTTATACCTCTTTGTGACATTAGCTCTTTTTTTAATAAAAGCCCGAGTTAGAGTTGAAAAACACAACTAAAAGGAGCGGGATTATGTTTGTTAAGTTGAAACAAGCTTACAATAACATACATATAAGTATGTATAAAACAAACTTATTAATCTTAAAACTATATATATTAATCAATAAAGTTAGTTAGTTGTGATAGGACAACAATGTTAGAGGAGGCTGCGCTGATTTTAACTGCGACCTGCGCTTAATGCAAGCTTTACAGCTGCCGCATTTCACTTTTTAGTTAGGATTAGCAATAGAAAATTATCATTTTTTTTCGCTTAGAGTATAGGAGTTTTTTGTTTTTGTTTTTAGTGATCGCGCTTCATGCTGGAGGCCGCTGTTCTGACTGTGTTGTTGTGCTGTGCGATGTTGGTGGCCGCGAGAATTTCTCCGATATGGTGTACAATGAGATCAATGGCAACTGCAAGAAATACATTGTAACAACAGAAACGGAAACAATAACGAATACGAAAACGAGAACGTAAAACGATCATAAGGAAATGTGGAGAAAAAAAGGGTAATAATAATACATCAAGCAGACTATTTGTAAAAGTTCTGTTTAGGTTCGGTTATTTGAAACGGGAAGAGAAACATTTAACGGAGAACCCAAAACGCTTTCAAATTGTTTATAACATAAACTATTTATATACAATTACAAAGTATATGTATATATAAGTATAAATGGTATAATATATACGTTAAGTTGTAAACTAAACACTACAAACGCTAGACGAGTGTGGGTGTGTGTGTGTGTGTGTCTTGTTGGATGAGTGATGTATTTGTTTAAATGATAGATGGATAAATAACGTTGTCAAACTAAAGCAAAGCGCGAATTCTTTGTGTGTTTGAGTGCGTTGTTCTCACCTGTATTATCAGCACCGCGAGGTATGATGACGTCGGCAAACTTTTTGGTCTGCAAAAGAGAAGTTAACATATATTTATATATATATATTTAAGGAGTATGTGAAATTAGAGATTTGACCTACCGGCGAGCAAAACTCCTCAAAGGCGGGCTTTACAAATGTCATGTACTGTGTGAGAACTGCATCCAAATCTCTGCCCCGCTCGTTGATATCACGTGGCACTATATATATATGTATACATGAATAGGAAGGATCCAAGAGAAAGCATTAAGCAAACACAACTCACCACGACGTGCAAGGCGTGTGTCTGAATCGGTGTCCACAAATAGCTTCATGTGGAACAGATCGCGTATTTTGGGAAAATAGAATACCAATATACCCTCAAAGAGCACCACGTCCGCTGGATAAATAACGAGCACGTTTTCAAAGTTACTAGAAACAGTAAATTTTACAATGTTTAGCAAATTAATTTAAAGGCAATAGCATATTTAAACTCACAGCGAATTTGTACGATAATCATAGCTGGGTATTTCGACCTTGTGACCCTTTAATATGCGCTGCAAAGTCTCGAACATGAAGTCCTCGTTGAATGCGTCCGGGTGATCAAAGTTGAAGAGTCCTTTTTGCGCCTTCAGTTTTTCGGCACCTGTCAGCTCACGGTAGAAGCAATCCTGACTGATGGCCACCACCTGACGCTGTGTATCATCCATTTCGGCCTGTCCAAGCTGTTCCATAATCTTCTTGCACACGGTCGACTTGCCGCTTGCCGTTCCACCGGCAACGCCAATCAGAAACGGTGATTTTATATCATCGTTGCCTGCTGCTTCACCATTGAGCAAGTTACCAGACTTTTCCATCTTCATGCCCTCCATATTGAAGCAGAATTGTTCCAGAAAATTAATGTAATGCTTATTTTAACGAAAAATTCTTTGTTCTCCCGCCACCACCTTATTTCACGATCAGCTGTTTTAACATCAATGGCACTGTTGCCAACTTAGCTATTTTATGCCCCCAACGTTGCCAACTGGCACAAATGATGGCACCCTGTTTTCGATCTGGCAGTGTGTACTACTTTTCTTCTTTTTTTTTTGACAATTTCTTAATTTTGAAGCTAGAATTGTTAAAATTTTATGAATTTCATACTTTCTTACATTTTTTAATTTATTGCAAAGTTACGATATTCCCAAATTTAAATTTATCAGTGTATAAATCGGTCGCTGGTTCAGTATTTAATATATGGTATATTTTAGGTATAAAATTTAATGACGTTACTCCTCATTAGCTATTTGCTCCTCACTTAACGCGCGCAGTTTAAATCGGCCGGTGGAAATGTGAACCTTAGATTACGAGATAAGTTTATGTAATTTAAAACACCAATTGAAACAGGTTTCAATAAAATATGTATATTCAGGTAAAAAAACATATGTTTCATGTGAAATAAAGATACAGTTGTAACAATATTCAGGTTGAAAATGTTGCACTTGCAACGAACTGTTGCCATTATAAATAGAGAAGGTGTTTCAGATTAACCTACAATTGAGAACGAAAGTTGAAACTGCAATCAACATGAAATTCTTGGTGATATTGGTGTCCTTGGCAGGAATTGCCGTTGCCATTGATTATTGTGCGCTTCCCACTTGTCTGGACAAACACATTGCGTGCAACAACAAAGGAGTATAGTTTGAATTCTTACCACATTAACCGAATAACACACATTAATATCTATTGCAGAACTTCAGCGAGGATTGTCCCAAGGATGTGCGTCAGGTTAAAATGGAATCCCACCAGAAATTGATCCTGTCGCTGTTCAATGAACTGCGCAACAACGTGGCTGGAGGCCAGTTTGAAAACCTGCCCAAAGCTGTGCGCATGGCCAAGATGTCCTGGTGCGAGGAACTCACCCACCTGGCGCTGTTCAATGTGATGACCTGCCAGTCGCTGCCGGACAAGTGCCGCAGCACTGAACGCTTCGCTTACGCCGGACAAAACAATGCCGTATTCAGCTACAGTGGCGCCGAATCGGAATACACCGATGCGGAGATCATCAAGGAGCAGATTGAGAACTGGTTTGCCGAACGTGCCAATGCATCGCCCGAAGTCCTGGCCAGCTTTCCCGAAGAGCTGCCCAACAAGAACGTGGCCAAGTTCACCATTGCCGTGGCTGAGAAGAACACCCATGTGGGCTGCTCTGCTGTACGCTTCTCCCGCGATTTCTACAATCATTTCGTGCTCACTTGCAACTTTGCCACATCGAACATCATCGGACAGCCGGTGTACACTCCCGGAGATAGGGCCACTTCCGGTTGCAAGAATCGCTATGGCGCCGCCTTCGATTATCCCAATCTCTGCTATGCCAAGGAAATTTACGACAATGAGAAAATTGTTCCCGATATCAAGCTATTCTAATTGTTTACCAATTGTCTTTAGAAAAATACTAATTAATCAATTAATGATGCTAATTAAATGATGACCCGATATACGATCAACAGGTGAGCTTGTTTTTTTGATAGATTTCATCATTCCATCTATTCACACTTTGGTGGCTTGGCAACTGTAAGAATTTTCCGAGAGCAGGTGATAGGTGATAGATAGAAATACACTTGAGTGGGTCAAATTATTTTCGCGACAATGCGGTTATGAAATTCGTAATCTACGAAGAATTTTAAGAATTACTCAAGAAAAGAATATGTCTAAAATCAATATTGAGCTTCCAATTTTTACAAGGAAGGTTTTCATTTGTTTTATATGGCGAAACTGTCTTTTTGGCAATTCTTCTTAGAATTCAACGCAGATTACGAACTTCATAACCGATTACGAATTTCCATACAAATTGACCCACTCTAATATGCACCCGTGGATATATATTTAACAAGTGTTTGGCTTTATCTTAAATATTTTGTTTTTAATCTTACATCATTTGCATAGGAGGTATTTATCTTTCACAGTGTTTCAACAATTCGATAGTTTTACATTCATATTTAAGTTAGTTAGCTTCCTCAAACATAATTAGTATCACAATCTTACAAAACATTCGCTTTTAGCTTGGCTAACAATGCTCGTCTGGACGAAACACTTGACAATTTGATTAAACATCGTTTTCGATAACATATGAGTGTTGACTTGATTTTTTGTTAATGCATTAAATAATATACAATTGGTCTAGGTATTAAGTGTCAGCAGGTGTTGATGCAGGGCGGGAGGGGAGGGTAAACTTATTGCAGGCCAAATCAATCAAAATATGTGTTTAATTACTCAATGACTTCAAACTAAAACAATAAAAATAAAAATGTAAACTGTTAATGCGAGCTGATAAGAGAATTATTAAGAGCTTAACAATTAAGCTCGTTTCTAGTGAAGTGTGTGTGAGTGTGTGCGACAATAATTACAATAAAAGGACAATTACAGCTAAATTGAACTAGTTCAGTGTTGAGAAGTGTTTGCATTACTTTTCCTTTGGCTGCTTGTCGAATATGTACTCCTTGGCCATCTGATAGCCCAGTCCAAGGGTCAGGCAACCCACCACGGTGCCCTGTGCTGCCACACGAAGTTGCATGAGGAAAACACTGGTGCTCATCGTGCCCCTATGCCTGTATTTGTAGGCACCAATCGCTCCCGCCGCAATGAAACCGGCAATACCTAAAAGAAACAAATAAGAAAACCACAAAAAAAAATCCAATAAGAAATAGATTTCAGTTTTTGTTGCTAGACGAGCGCTGTTAATCAGCAGACGGCTGATCAGCAAAAGCTGGTTTACTAACACTAGCACAAGGCACGCGTCAAGGTGGCAACGTCGACGTCATTGATGTGTTAATACATGTGTCAGTCATGAGCATGCATTTTTGCATGTGTATTGGTTCATAATTACTGTGATTGCAATTACAGTTACATCACTGGCGAAATACACGCAAACCGTAATGATGAAATAATATTAGTTATGTCACAAATATACACAAATTCACTGTCAAGGCCAAGGCAACATTGCCCTCCACCTTGCAAACATTCATACGTATATTTGCATGTGTCCTTGTGTTTAACGGTCAAGAACTTTGGAGCTTACCAATTAACATGAACGGAGAATCTTTGGCTTTCTTGGCAAACTTGTTGGCCTGATCGGCATCATCTTCAGCAAAAAAGGATTTTGAACTCATTTTGGTTACGCGTTTCCCGTTTCTATCGTTGGCACAATCGCGCTCTATGGGCATCAACTTCACTGTTGCCAACTTAGCTATTATATATCTAGATCTGGCTATTTTCAGAATTCGTTTCTAGACGTTGCCAGCTGGCAGAAAAAAGTTGCAGTTTATTTGAACGTCTGGCATCATCGAAAAGTGATCTAGACCATTTTTTATTTCGTTTTTTTTTTTTTTGGTTAATTTTTAAATTTTAATTTATTTTTATTTAAAATTAAGAAAATTAAATATTTTCTATTAAATAAATAAAATAAATATTTTCTATTAACGTTTTTTTACAATCTAATTAAAATGGTACGGCTTGCCAGATCGGAATATTTAGCTAGGTGGCAACCTTTTGAGCCAACAACAGCGGTCTCATGACATAAGAGCGAACGTTCACCAAGAGGGGAGAAACGAAACGACGTTGGATTGACGTTGCCCCAACACAATTTCTAGATTAGTTACAAGATTTCTGACACAAGGTGCTCACATACAAGAGGCGTAGCTGCGAATACGAGACGACATCACAGCAATGACGGGCATCATTTCGATATTAACAAGACAATTGCCGCGCAGCGTGCAGAATGTGGGTCTCAAAACCGTGCGAAATCATGAAGTAAGTGTAAGAAGGAGTCATACCCGTCCACACACACACACACACACACACATATATATATATATATATATTGAGTGGAGCTGAAAATTTTAAAGTGCCGGAGAAGACGCTGCTGCCTTTATATTTGTATGTATTTGGACCAAATGGTTTTTGCTGGCGCATAAAGCGATTATGTAATTGAAAATTGTTTGCATTGCATTCAATGGCAAACATGCGTGGCATTGCCACGCCCCCCTCAGTTACTCACGTGACGATCAACAGACAGACAGACAGACTGTCAGACAGGCAGACTGACCAACCACCAGTTGCTTTTTCCCTGATTGTGCAATCGTTAATGTCAACTTCTCTTTTCAATCCCACAGTTGCAGCTCAGCGCCCGTCAGTATTCCCAACTAGCTATTGTTGCGGCAACTCAGCAGCAGCAGCAACAGCAGCAACTGTTGCGTCGGGAGGCGCCTTCAACTCTGCGTTGCCAGGATGCGATGCGGTAAATACCATATATCTATATATATATATAAGCCACATGATTAACCATCAGTTAATATGCTTTATTCAATTTGCAGGGCGTTGGGCTGGCAAAGCTTTCACACTACTTCCAACTTGTGCTCGGCACAGGTGGTGAAGGTGCCTCCGTTCGCTGACTCCATCACCGAGGGTGACATTAAGTATGTGCAACAACTTTAAAATACCAACATTTCTTGCATGTTGTATATTATGTTGATAGCTTATCTAACGCTTGTTTTTTGACGCTGTTTCGCTATCATCTTACTTCAGATTTACCTGCAAGGTGGGCGATTCGTTTGGTGCCGATGAGGCCGTCATGGAAATCGAAACCGATAAGACGACGATGCCGGTGCCGGCTCCCTTTGCTGGTTCAGTGACGGAAATTCTAGTCAGTGACGGAGATACGGTTAAACCCGGTCAGGAGCTCTTTAAAATGACACCTGGCGCCGCTCCAGTCAAGGCTGCCGGTGCTCCTGCACCGGCACCAGCTGCACCCAAGCCAGCTCCCACACCAGCAGCCGCTGCAGCACCCAAAGCAGCAGCCGCGCCAGCTGCTGCACCAGCTGCACCCAGAGCAGCACCACCACCGCCACCACCACCAGCAGCACGCCCACCGCCAGCTGCTCCACGTGCCGCTGCCCTTCCCCCAGCAGCTGTGGCTCAGGTGAAGATGCCACCCGTAGATGGATCACGCCAGATCTTGGGCACACGTTCCGAGCAGCGTGTGAAGATGAACCGCATGCGTCAAAAGATTGCGGCCCGTTTGAAGGATGCACAGAATACAGCTGCCATGTTGACCACCTTCAATGAGATTGACATGAGGTTAGCTGGAAATCTTTTAATTGATCACCTTTCACTTATTTTCTCTAATAACACTTTCATATCTTTGCTTTGTTAGCTACGCAATGGATTTCAGGAAACAGAATTTGGATGCTTTCGTCAAGAAGTACGGCATCAAGCTCGGCTTCATGTCGATCTTCGGTAAGGCCAGTGCCTATGCTCTGCAGGATCAACCTGTAGTCAATGCTGTTATCGATGGCCAGGTAATTTAATCTCCTTTTGCGTCACTCGCGACGTTTTGGTTTATAAAGCCTATCACATATTATTTGCTTTGTTTATGCAATTTCTTATCATCTGGAACCCTGCCGAAAATTCCAAGATAAGATGTTCAGTTAAGCAGTTGGAGACTTAATTAATTTTCATAAATATGCAAAAGTTCTGTACAAACAATTATTTATTTGTGTATAGATCGACTGGAATTTGTTATTGGGAAACCAGTTTTGGGTTCACTTTCGTTCAAGTTTTATAAGTACACTGTGCATCTTATATAAAACGAAGATAAAACCAGTTTCAAAATATTCTTACAGCCAAAATAATTGCACAAACAAATTTTTTTCGTAAAGTCAAGATCATAAACGAACCCTAAATTTTAGAATGAATATAGGTTATATTGCCTACAACTTTTAACGAACTAAACTGAATTAAACTAAATTTTGTCTTGCAGGATATTGTGTATCGTGATTATGTGGATATCTCAGTGGCGGTTGCCACGCCCCGTGGTCTGGTGGTTCCTGTTATCCGCAACGTTGAGGGTATGAACTATGCGGATATTGAGATTGCATTAGCTGGCTTGGCCGATAAGGCGAAACGGGATGCCATCACCGTGGAGGATATGGACGGTGGCACCTTCACCATTAGCAACGGCGGTGTCTTTGGATCATTAATGGGCACACCCATCATTAATCCACCCCAGAGTGCTATCCTCGGAATGCATGGCATCTTTGAGCGTCCCATTGCCGTCAAGGGCGAGGTAAGTCTCTCGACACTTACTCAGGTGATTCAGTCAATTAACTTGTTTTAATTGCAGGTCAAGATACGCCCAATGATGTACATTGCCCTGACATACGATCACCGGATCATTGATGGTCGTGAGGCTGTGTTGTTCCTGCGTAAAGTGAAGGCTGCCGTTGAGAATCCAAGTATCATTGTTGCCGGTCTGTAAGGACAGTCGAATTTGTTAGTGCTGCATCCACGTTGTTCTGTTGATATTATCTAATTGGCAACTTACAAAATAAGGAAGCACACCCAAATTGTTTGTATAGAATCAGAACCAATTTTTCATTTAATGTAAATTATTTTAAATTTTCGAGAGTGTCACAAATCGATAAACATTTTGGTTTAACATTAGCGAATAACACATACACTCACATGAGACACTTAATAAAATTACAATGCGACGTGGAACTGTTTTCAAAACTTATCCATTTTAAGTATATTTATTTTCTGCACCTAAAATAAAAATGTAATCAGCACCTGCCAAGATGCAATATCGTGAATAAATACGATGTCGTTACCGATACTCAACCAAGTGTTAGTTATCTGCTTCTTTTGATCTATCTATTTTATCTATGGTAAAAAAGTTATAAAATAATATCTACAAGCGGTGAAAAATATAACATTGTAGAATTTATATATTTCGAATTTACATTTTAAGGGATCTGGAAAAACGAATTTAAGTTTAATTCGTTCCTACATTTAATCAAGTTTGTTTAAAACCTTACATTTTTTGCAGTCAGCGTATTCCTTTTTTATTTATTACTTTACACATAAATTCACACAACAATTTGAGCCTCGAGATTAATAAGCCTCGGACCAAACCATTTTACATAAACTGAGTAATAGAGTGCATTTTTATAAACTATTGTTAATACATTTTCTTTATTTTTTTTCTTATTTTTAAATAAATATTTTTTTAAATTTTAAATAAATATTTCGTTAATTATAGTTCAAGCAATATAAATTATTGGTACTTTTGTCATAAAATCTGGTCCAAAAAATAGTCATAAAGTGGCAACAATACCGTTTGCTTGAATTGTACTGCTTGCCGTGAATGAGCGTGCGTTTTCGACTGCAAGCAGTGCATATCGTATTTAACAGTCCAAATTTGTACGATATTCAGAAAACTCTTTGAATAAGTAAAAAAACTTTAATTTTTTCAGCAAAGTATAGCATACTTTTTATCTTTATATATCTCTGTAATTTAAAAATGAAACATTTTGATTTTTAAATTTATTGTTAAACTTCAAACGATCTCGATAGCTTTTTGCTGTGGTTTATTGAAAATTTGTCAAACAAACCATTGTCAAGAGGCGTATCAAGGTTGCCTTTATTTATTCGAGAGTAATTGTTAATTCTGAATAAAAACAAAGCTAAAAAAATAACTTGCAATGACGAGTATTATACGGACATTGAGCAAACGCATGCGTCTCGACGTGCAACATGTGGGTCTCAAAGTCCTGCGGATGCGTAAGGTAAGTCCGGATCGTTTGCACAAGGAATCTCATCTCTCTCATTGACTCTCATAGTTACACTTTAGCGTCCGTCAGTATGCACAACTGGCAGCAATGGTGTCAGTGCAGAGGCAGCAACAACAGCAACTGTTGCGTCAAGGATCAGATACAATATTTGATTGTTACCGACAAGGAGCGATGCGGTAAGTACGTTATAGTAGCTTAATTATACCCCTTACTTGTAGAGTGTGAGGGTATATTGTATTCGTTGGAGTGTATGCAACAGGGAGATTAAGGCGGGCAGATCTATCGAATTCAATGAATTCTTGGATTTTAAAATTCATATAAATTTAAATTGTCCATCGGGTATTTTATAGTTAATTTATAGACTCGACTGCAGTTTTCTCTCTTGTGTGAATGTCCCTTGATAATCTTTTTTTGAAATTACAGATCCTTAGACTGGCAAAACTTTCATACTACCAGCTGCTTGTGGTCCGAGCAGGTAGTAAAGGTGCCTGCATTTCCCGACTCCATTTCCGAGGGCGATATTAAGTAAGTGCCACAGCAATCATAATTGCCGGCATAAGATTTTCTTTTGGCCATAGGTTCACTTGTAAGGTGGGAGACTCTTTTGCGGCAGATGAGGCCGTCATGGAAATAGAAACCGATAAGACGACAATGCCGGTGCCGGCTCCCTTTGCTGGAAAAGTGTCGGCTATTCTCGTGAAGGATGGTGATACTGTAAAGCCCGGTCAAGAGCTGTTTAAAATGACCCCTGGTGCTGCTCCCGCCAAGCCAGCCGCTGCTCCAGCGGCAGCTGCCCCAGCTCCAGCAGCACCAGCTCCTGCGCCTGCAGCAGCAAGGCCACCAACTCCGCCGCCACCAACACCACGGCCGGCAGCAGCTACAGCCACACCTCCCCCTTCACCATCACCACCGAAGCCAGCTGCTGCACCTTCTGGAAATAATGTACCTCAAATTTCGGGCACACGTTCCGAGAAACGTGTCAAGATGAACCGCATGCGTCTGAAGATTGCGGCCCGGTTGAAGGATGCACAGAACACATGCGCCATGTTGACAACCTTCAATGAGATCGACATGAGGTTAGCTGGCAAATTAATTTATCGCTTCTCATTTACCATCTCTACTTTGACAGCTATGCGATGAATTTCCGGAAAGAGAACCAGGATTCATTCATCAAAAAGTATGGGATCAAAATTGGTTTCATGTCCATCTTCTCGAAGGCCTGCGCCAGTGCATTACAGGATCAGCCTGTAGTCAATGCTGTCATCGACGGTCAAGTAAACCCGTTTAATAAAATTCTAAAACACACACTTATACATATTTGCAGGAAACTATATATCGTGACTTTATTGATATTTCGGTGGCCGTTGCCACGCCCCGTGGATTGGTCGTACCAGTGATTCGCAATGTGGAGAACATGAACTATGCGGACATTGAGAAGGCATTGGGCACTTTGGCGGATAAGGCGAAGCGAGATGCAATTACCGTTCAGGATATGGAAGGTGGAACCTTTACAATCAGCAATGGCGGTGTCTTTGGATCATTAATGGGCACACCCATCATTAATCCGCCCCAGAGTGCCATTCTCGGCATGCATGGAATCGTTGAGCGTCCCATTGCTGTCGCGGGTCAGGTCAGTCTTTAGTATCAACCATCTATTAAATTTAACATTCGATTAACTCGCTGTCTATATCATTTAAAGGTCACGATACGACCCATGATGTATGTGGCCTTGACCTACGATCATCGACTGATTGATGGACGTGAGGCGGTACTCTTTTTGCGCAAGATTAGATCTTTTCTGGAAAACCCGGAGGAACTTTCCCGACCCTTGTAGAAATAACAACACTAAACTAAATAGCAAAGACTAAATTTCGTGTATAAGCCGTAACTAACAATTATTTGATGTATTAATGTATGTGAATGCACCTTTAAAATTTTGAAATTTAATTTTAAATTCCACTTCAAGACATGTGTATGTATCTATTTGTTAAAAAATATAAAAGAGAAGAATACCCAACTAATATTAAAAAATGTATCTTAAAATTATAAATTTCCTTTAAAGAATACTCTATAAATAAAATATATAAAATAAAATCTTTCAATGATTTATACAATCTTTGATGTTTAAATACGAATATCTGAAAAGCTGAAACAGAAAATAAACGAATAAAAAACATTTTATGGGTTTGTTATTTGAGCAAATTGGCTTGTACAATTTTATTGATTTTATGTTTGTTTCATGTTTTAGAATAAAAAAAATAGATACTATTTATAATGTGTACAAAGTGCATATGGATCCTAAGATATTTTTGTTTTTGGATTAACAATTTGTTGGATTCGAATTTATATAATTTTAGCATTTGTATTATGTTTAAATTAAAAAAGTTTTTCTTAAGAATAACAGATTATTTGTTTTTGTTTGTAGATCTATCAAAGAGATTGTTTAACACAGTTATTTTCTTTTTTTTGTTTTGCATGTTAACTTTTGCTTATCACAATTGTTTATATAGAATTTAAACCGAAAGAAATCAGAACATTTTTACTATTTGAAATATATAGAAATATATAAAATATATAAATATATAAAATAATGATGGGAGAATGTCGAAATCAATACAAAAAAATCATTTATGATTAATTAATTAATTATGTAAGTATGTGTATAAAAAATGCAACAATCGTTTCGTCTAAAATATATGCAAGATTAGAAGAATTGTCATTTTAGACAAAAGGATTGGCATTATCTACATTTTTGTTGGAATTTTTCTAATAATTCTTTTTTGTTGTTGATTTTTTTTTTTAGCTTAACTAAGGGGATACAGAGTGTAGTTACATTAATAAATTTATGAGTACTTATGTCAAAGAATTGAAATGGAGAGCTTTTCTGATTTTCACTTTTTGCTTTGAAGATTCAATTTGCTTTTGTTTTTGGTTTTTGTTTCTGTTCTAACTAACTTGGCTAACTATGTTGGCCCTGGCTTTGGTCTTGCACTTGTCTTCCTGCAAGTACAACACTCTTAAGTCTAAGCAATTACACTAGGTATCCCCAACCTTGTGTCCAAAATGTGTTTATTATCTTTCTATTTCTCTCTCAATTTTTTCTTTTTTATTTTACTTGTTTGTTGTTGTCTCTCTCTGCATAGATCTTCAATTTTCAATATTATTGTTAATGTTGCGTTTTTTTTTGTTAATATTGTTTTTGAAATGATTTTCAATAGAACTATTGTACAAGTGTCCATTTGCTACAATTGTTGTTTTTGTGCTTGCGTTTCTTAATGATTTGCAGATTTCCAAAATGCATTTAACGTATTTCTTGTGCTTCTGGGCCAAAAGTAGCTAAGGAATTTTTCCCCATTTTCATAAGATTCTAAAGTAAATTTGTCAGTCTACTCGTGTGTTGGTGCTTAATATGAAATTTGTTGGAATTTTCTTTTGGGTGGCTAAAGTAATAGTATTAGTTGATGCTTTTTTGGCTTCGGCTTCAATGTCCTCGTTGTACAAGTCGGAAATGTGTAATTTCATAAAGAAAGACGATTTTAGCTCAATGTTGTTTTTGTTGCCAAGACTTTAGATGGTGTGTTGTTGTCTTCGTAGTTGTTGTTGTTGTTGTGAGTCTGTTGCTGCTGCCGCTTGGCCAAGCAACTTTTGCAATGAATTTATAAATCAAAATTGTGTCTGTGTCTAGTGGTCGTTGGAAGTTGAAGATTGGTTTGTTGGTTTGAGAGTTGGCTGAAATAGCTGCCTGAATATTTCCCAAACCCCTTTCTTTCTACCGTTTTGTTGCCCCATACTTCTGCTGACAGCCATATTTTATTTATTGATAGCAATTATGTCTCGACCCCGTCTATTGCCAGTTTTGTTTGATGTGCTTTCAACTGAAGATGATAATGATGATGATGCTCTTGATGATGCTGATGTTGGTTCGAACTTTTGCTAAAGAAAACTAACCTAACCACAATTTGAAGGGGTCACGAGGTTAGTTTGGAGGGTTGAGGATTGCGGGGATGGATAGTTGTTGTGCTTGACATGTGTGTCCTTCTCATAAGTATCTAGTTGTTGCTTAAAGTTGTTTCTGCTTCTGCTGGTTCTGTTTTCATTTGTCGCCTTTGATTTTGAATTTGATTCGGTTTTTGAATTGGATTTTGATTCAACTTGCAGGTTCTCATGTTTTTTGTTTTTTTTTTTGCTTTTGTCTCTTCAAATCGCTTTTATACAATTTTGAGCTATCCAGAAGAAAATCTTTAGCTTTGTCTATGTTTCTATGTGTGTATGCGAGTGTATATGTTTGGGTTTGGGTTTGGTTGTGATTTGGTTTGGTTTTCATTTGGTTTTGGTTTATGAATTTGGCTGCTGAGCTGCTTTTCAATTTCAACCCCTTCTTCTCTGCAAAACTTTTGACTATAAGTATAATCGCGTGCCTGTTGTTGCTGTTGTTGCTGTTATTGTTCTTGATGTGGTTGTTGTTTTTGTTTTGGAATTGTTTTGTTCGCGTTGATTTATCTGCCTTGTCCTATTTAGCTGCCTGTGAGTCGTCCGCCATTTGTAAGATTTTTGGCCAGAAAGTTGTCAGGACAATTGCATCGTTGTTGTCTTGCCAGCGTCTGCATTTGGTGCCCTTATTCTATTATTATTATTATTGTTATTTTTAATTCATATTCTTCTTTTTTTGTTCTTGACTTTTGTCGCAGTAAAACTTCCGTTGCTTCTTGTAATTTATAATCTAGCTTTTTGGGAATTTTCGTTGTAATTTGTCATCTTAATGTGTTATAATTATGCGCCAAAGGGCTTCCGAATGCTGCGACTTCTGACTTCATTTTTGAGTAGGTTTTGAATTTTTGTTATGTTTTGCGAGGTGTTTTTTTTTTGTTTTCTTGTTTTCTTGTCTTCGTGATTTCATGATTTCAAGTGGCTTTGAATTTACTATTTATTTTGTCTCAAAAGATTTCTGTTTTTCTTTTTACCTTTGATATGATTTTGATATGCTGTGTAGATTTTGTATATATTTTTGAATTTACCTATTTAAATATATAGTATGGTTGAGTTCTTGAAATTGTAAATATTGTTTTTGAATTTTGTGTCCGGAAGGCGTTGAAATTTTGTTGGATTTTGTTGCTTGCCAGAGTAGCCGAAAGGGTAAAATTTTGATTTAGTTTTTCGAGCTCTAAAATTAAATAATTTTGAAAAGAAATATTATTAAATGTTTTAATGGTTTGTTTTATGATTCTCCAATATTTACAAAAATATATAATGAAAGTAATTTAGGGTTTTTGAAATAGTGAACTAAATGGGTTCACTATAATATGTTTCAAATTTAAATCAAAAAATAAAAATTTTGATAAAGCTTTGAGAAATGAATTTCGTGTTTCCATTATATGTTGTGTCATTTTTATATTGGTTTTTTTTTAAGTTATGGGTAATATAATTTATATTTAATTTTTTTGTATAATTTTCTACGGCATGATTTAATTGGGTTTTAAATGATTATACTTTTAATTTATTGGAACTAAATAGAATTTTATGTCTTTAATTAATTAATGAATTTTATGTAAGACTGAATATATTTTTTAACTTTTAAAACATGTTAAATTTTAAATTTTAATAAGTTTCAGATTATTAATTTCTGTAATTTATATCTAATATCTTTCAAATTTTAAGATCAGAATGTTTCTAAAGTTATTTTTGTTGAGAAATATTTTTAATTCAACTGGCCATACAATTGATAAACTAATTTGCTAATTTATTTTTTATGGTAAACGATTAAATTACAAATAATTTAGTTTAATAGAATGTAACAAAATTTTTTTGCAAAAAGGAAAAGTGGAATTTGTTTACAAATTGTGTTTCAAATTGTTATTTATAAATTTTAATTCAATATAATTAATTTGATTTTGTTCCAAGGCATGTCGTTGTTAGCTGTTTTAAGTTATATTGAAAATATTGCTTTTGTAACCAATTAAGTTTTAGAGTAGTTTTGGCAAATGATATTTTTAAAATTAATTTTTATCTAAATGTCAATTTGTAATTTTATTTTATTCATAGATTTGGTTCTACTAAATCAATCACTAATGATTTTTTATCTGCACTAATTTGAAATAGAGTTTTCTAATGCTCAAAATTTTTAATTTTACTGAATTGATGGGCGCTTTTGAAATGAAATTTTTAATGCATATTGAAATAATATTGTTTTTCTAAATTTTAATTTGAGTATTAAATTTTTATGCTTGTACTGAATATTTTTTTTATTTTAATTTGGTGGTCCACTTTTGATAGGATATTTTCAATTAGAAAAATAGTTTTTTACGTTTTGGAAATTTAAAGTTGGTAATTTATATAATAAATTTTAATATAGTTTTGATTTTTGATTGTAATTTTGAGGGCAAAGTATTTCTCGTCTTATACTGTCAAAAACTTTAACTCTAACATTTTATTACCTTTGATTATGGTTTTTTTTTACTTTGAAGAGATTTTTTAATTTTTTGGTTATATGTACGTTTGTTTTGGAATTTTATTCACAATGTGGCTTCTGATAGTAGTTGGAATTTAGTAACTTTTGTATTTGATTGCCTTTTACTAATAATGGAATTTTTTATGGCTTTTGATTAGAAATTTAAAATTTGAAAATCACACTATAAACAGAAGTTATATTTTTCATTGTTAAATTCAAGTTCTAGATGTATATTGTAGTTTTTTGTTTTGGATTTAAAATTGAACGATATTTTTATAAGGTCTAATAAAAAATTATATTTTTTTAAATTGAATTAGAAGCGATATCTTCTATGTTTGAGTTTTGATTTAATAATTTAAGTACATTTTTTATTGGCTTGATCAATATATTTAAAATTTGAAATGTAATTTACTATTTGGTTTGTAATTGTTTTTTTTTTTTTTAAATTTTGGACAAGAATTCCAGTAAATTTTTTAAATAGATGGTTTTTAATTTTGAATTCGTTGTGCATATTTGAAACAATATTAATGGGTTTACTTTGGACTATAAATTTAAATTTTAAAGGAAATTTAAATTGGAATGCAGATTTTAATAATTTTAATTTAATTCAATATATTATGTTAAAATTTTCAAATTACGAAAATTAAAAAGAATTCTTTTGATTATATGTTTTGATTATATGAATGCGAAATATATATATTAAATTTCAATTTTATTTGGTACAAGTTAAACTGTTAGATGTTGATACTATTTTTAGAAACAAATATTAAATTTTGTTGTAGAAATGTATATTATCTTAAATTTTAATTTAATTTGGTATAAGCTAAATTGTTAGATTTGGATACTATTTTTAGACCCAAATTTTAAATTTTGTTGCAAAAATGTATATTATAAATTATGTTTTGTATAGAATTTTTAATTGCATTTCGAATGGACATAAAATTGAAATAAAAAAATGAATGTTTCGAATTTTAATTTTGTTTGGCCTAAGTTTTGATTTAATTGATTAAATATGAATGTTTTAAATTGTTTAGAAATTTGTATGTATAGAAATTTTAAATACCGATACAACATGACACTTTTGATTAAAAATTTCCAATGTGAATTGTATATGTTGAATTTAAATTGAATTTGTTGTAATCTTTTAAAATGTTTAAATTTAAATTTTGTATTTTATGTTGAAGCTTAATTTTCATAGTTTGTTTGTTTGTAAATAGTAAAACTATCTGTGTTTCAAACTGAAATTTATATCCTGATAGTATTTATGGTTTCATATTTTAAATATTAGATTTTAAAATGGTTTTTAGATTAATATGTTAAATTAAATGGCAGATAGGCATATTTTAAGTTTGAGTTTTGGCATGGAATTTTAAAATTACGATTTGAATTGATAGAATTTAATGTAGTATTTTACTTTTGATTATCAATTTTAAATGTAAAATGTATAATTTTAATTTAATTTGCTTTTATTTCTGGTTCAGCAAAAGTTTGTTTTGATTGCTTTGAATAATAAAATTCTTTTTCTAATTTTATCAGCTTTTTAAATTTGCGAATATAAAAGAAATTGTTTAATTTATATAATTTATCCGATTCTAATATTCATATATTCGTGAAATGTTTTAAGTTTTGATTTTTAATTTCCAAAATATATGCCACTTTACCCATAATGTTATTAAAACAGATTTTTGAATTATGGCAGAAATTTAGTATTGAAATTTTTTTTACCAACGACCAGTAGAAATTTCTTAACGTTTTTTAAACCTTTGTGTACTTTTGGCAACGATTTTCTGCTTCCTACGAGTTTGTACACTTTTGTATCTGTTAGTTTCAAATTATTTTCAGCATTTTTGTGCATTAAATATTTTTTTGTTAACTTTCAATAATTTCGATTTAAAGAATGCTGCAACTCCTTTGCTGTTTCTAATTTAATGAAAATGTGAAAAAAATATTGAATGCGCCAAAAATGCAAAAAGTAAAATTTCGCTATAGTTTCGATATAGATTTTCTAATTTTCTATCAAAAAAACAAAAATAATATTTGGGGACGGGCTATTTCTTTTCTTCTTGGGAATCGTAGAAGCAGCTTCCTTTGCAGCCATTTTATTACCAAAGTAGTGTGGGTATATGTGTTTGTGTATTGATGTATGTGTGTGTGTTTGTGTGTGTTTGTTTGTTTGTTTGTGTGTATTCGAGTGCCCCTGTATGAGTGCTCTAAACTATGTGTGGTGTGTATGTATGTGTATGTGTGAGTTGTGTGCCAAGGGGTAGTTTGGTTAATGCCTGAATCTCTTGAGATGCGAAACTCGATTTTCATCTTGATTCTTTCGTTAAAATTATTGGTTTGTGAAAACTAAAGATTAATAATGACGAAACATTAATTTGAAATTTGGTCAATATTCGATATTTGCATTTTGATACACAAAATGAAAAACTATTGCATTGTGTGTGTGGATTTTTTAGTTAATTACAGGGGCCCGGGGTACGGGTTGGAAATGAAGGCTTCTGCGATGCCGTGGAAGAATAGTATTTCGATTTGGTTTCGCAGTACTATTATATAGAATTATTCATTTTGGAATTTTCGTATTTGGCTGTGTGTGGAAAATCGCTGCTTAAAATGTACAATATTGTATTCTGAATAGCAGTTTCTTCAACTTGTTGAATTTGTTGTTGTTGCAACACCAGGACACCTTTTAGCTATAATTTTTCCATTTTACTTTTTTGTTTGCTTTTTTTTTGATTTGTTTTTTGTATATGTTTTTTTTTTTTTTTGTGTTTTGCTTTTTTGATGTCGAAATGTTCAAAAAATTGCAACTGAAAAACGAAAAACTTAAGAAAATGTCAAAACATACTTGCGAAATTGTTGTTTTCGTTGCGCGCTTTTTGCTTGCCCAAAGGTGCTCTCGTGTTGCCGCCTGTTAACTCTCGTTCTCTCTCGCGCTCTCTCTCGCTCTCTGAATTCGGTTGGTTGCGCTCTTCGTCGCCTGCATGTGTATGGGTGTGTGTGTGTCTGTGTGTGTAATTTGAATTCGCCGTAGTAGCTTAGCTTTGTTGGTTGGGTGTGTTTGGGTTTGAATTTGCTTTGAGTTTACTTCCTGTCAAGGGGTTGCTGCTGCTGCTGCTACTGTTTTTGTTAGTGCTTTGTGGGGTAGCTGCCCCTGCTTAGATATTCAGCCAAATATCTACGACGGGGCGGCTGTCTCCCCGTTTAGCTGCTGCCTTAGATAACTGTCTGTCGACGTTGCTGCCGCTGCCGCTGTCGTCGTCGCCGTCGCTGTCGCTGCCGTCGTCGATGTTGCTCCTTCTGCCGTTGCTGCTTGCTCCTTTTTCGCCGTCAAATGCTCGATCCTTTGAATCGTTCTCATTATCATCAGCGTACTGCATTTGTGCTTTGCTTTGCGAGTATTGAATTTGTTGTTGTTGCCAACTTTGAATTTCGGTTTCCTTCCTTGTAATTTTTGTCGGAATTCTGTAGGATTTGGTGGCCTGGTCTGTTGTTTGGGGCACAATGCAACGGAGTTGAGCTGCCGGTTGTAGTTGCATTTCAGTTTCTCAAGGCGTTTCGAATATTGTTGCTGTTTTGGCTGTTGGTCTGATTTATGTTTTGGCGTCTTTTTGTTGATTAATTTCGGATTTCGATTGTCATTGCAGTAGAGAAAAATGAGCAATAGATATTTAAAAATTTCTTTGAGTTTCATAACAATTTTCATGAAATCGATTGGAATTTGTTATTGTTGTTTGATCCATGCTAGTTTAGCTTATGTTTGACTAAACGTCTTTGGGGGTCCTACAAAAATACACACACCATTATAATGATTAAAAAAAAATTAAACTGAAAAACAAATAAACACATTCACTGTTTTCTAAGAATTATACAAAGTGGTTAAGCTTACCTGTAAAATATATAAAATATAATATTAATATCTCTGTGATAATTCCTTTGTCGTCTATTGTGGGTTCTGCTTTGAAAACTTTCCAATTGTTGTCGAGCTGTGTGCACTTTTCAATAGAATTTGTATAAAATTTGTAATTTATTTTTTTGTTATTTGTTTAGATAGTTTTTCAATTTATTGTTGCTGTTGAAATTGTTAATGTTCGATTTATTACGGAACTGCGTTGCTTGTGCTTTGAAGTCCTTTTTGGTTTTTTTTTTCTTTGTAAAGTTGTTGCACAAATGTGTAAAATCAATGCTTTACTGTAATTATTTTCGTTGTGTTTTAAATTGAGTATAAAAATTAATCTGACTTTCGGTGATGTGATTTGGTTTTTGCTTTTTTTTCGTTATAGTTTTTGGTTTATAACTTTGTTGAATTTGTTGATTTGGTTTCGTTTGGGTTCTCGGAACGGTTGAAAGTAAACTTGAAAGATGTTTTTTTTTTTTGTTTGTTAATGCAACAGCCTGATTAGCGCTGCCTGAGCATGGCGCTGCAGGATGGAGGATCTGTTGCAGATCCACGCAAAGTCCTCGGCTGCTCCTTGTGCCGCTGTAGCTGCTGCTGCTGCTGCTGCTCCTTCTGCTGCTGCTGCTGCTGTTGATCCTCAGCGTTTGAAGATTGAAATGAAACTGATTGATTCTCCGCAGCAGCCGTGGTTTATATACGCTCACTCTCGGGGTTGAGGATCTGGATCTGGATCTGGATCAGGAAGCTGCAAAGCTTTGTGCATTGTCTGCCCGGATGTGGACAATAGGACAATGGGCAACAATGCGATAGAAAACAAAAACCCGTTAGGCAAGTTTATTGTAGAAAAACCGTTGCTCAGATCATTGGTAAAAAGTGCGTTTTCTATTCATGGTGGTGGGTCTCCGGTCTGATGATGCTCACAGCATCTGGATCGAGGCACACCTGGCTATGAAAGTTTCAGCTGAAATTTGGCTGCTGGACCGCGAAAACCAGTTTGCCTGCTGTTGCCCAACATCCTTGAGTATCCTTGACCGTTATGAACTGCAATTGCCCGCTGTGATGGGAAAAACTCTAATTTTGTACCCATTTCAATATTCATTTCGTTGTACAGCTTTCAGGCAAGTTTTGCCAGATCAACAAGATAAATATCAAGTTCAGATCGCTCTGGTAACTGGTTCTTTAAATTCTGTACATTAATTTGTCTGTACGGAATTTATGGACAAATGGAGACAGGTCCAATGCAGGGCATCCAACCCAAGCAAATCCCCAGTTCTTCTCCCAGAAAGAGACTTTACCTTTTACTTGTGGGTCATATAACCTTTTCTTGGTGGCCAAATGTTCATCATGCTCGGTCGGTGACTTTTTTTCCCGTCTAATTTGCTTCCTTTGCTAGTTTTATTTTCAGTTTTCATTTTGTTGCCGCGCTTTTTAGGGCATATCAACAAGTTAAGGGTTGGCTATACTGTATTTTTTTTTCATGCTCTTGTTGCCACGCAGTTTTATTATTTAAATTGCCGTTAACCCTTGTTTGGCCTATGTTGAGCAATGGGCAATAGAGGTTAGAGGTGGGGTCACGACTTTTCCATTTGTTGTGTGGCCTATTCCGAAACGGGACACTGAGCGGGAGAGCGAGAGCAGCAACTTGTCTATTGTGAATTTGTGTACTTTTTTATGTGTGACCAGAGTGCCGAAAATAAACCAAAGGGCAGTTGTGAAGACGCTTGTTAGTTTTGAATTAGATATCCTCAATGATATCTTATATGGGAGATTATTTTAGGAGCGTTATTGAGCTAAGCTATAAACTATATATCTGACTACATATGCAATTTTTTTTTAAAAATATAAAGTTAATTTACATAGAATTTACATTGAAACAGATAGATAATGAAGTATTTAAATAAAATGTCTTAATTATCTGTCTATCAATATAGTTTTCTATCCATCTATCTATCTGTCTGTCTATATATCTTTCTATCTATCTATCTATCTATCTATCTATCTATTTATCTATCTATCTATCTATCTATCTATGAGCTTATTATATTGGATTCTCATTCATCTGCAGAGTTTTGTGCCTTCAGTAATTCATTCAGTTGTGAGGTCCTCAATTAGCTAACGTAGCAATTTTCATAAATTCGAAATGCTTGCAAACTACAGCTATAGGTTGGTCATTTGATTGTAGCCTCCATGTATGTATGAATTCGTTGGGTTGGCCTCCCTCTTGGAGCAGAGCCTGAGCCTATGTGGGTATGGGTGACACAGATAGGAGATGAAGAGGATGCACAAATTCTGACCAAGTCGTTTATGGTCTAACAATTTTATTGTATAAATGGAGTATGTGTTTGTGTGATGTACAGTTGTGTAGAAAATATGAGCTGAGCATTTTGTTAGGCTCTTTGGAAGCCTTGTCATAATTTTTGGACTCGACTGTGAATGTCGGTTCTGGCCTTAACGAAAAGAAAATTTACATATTTCTGTTAATTTTACATTGAAGTTGGGTTCATAACGAGGAGGAAATACTTGAAATTTGCATATATTTGCTTCTCATACACACACACACCCACACACTAACAAATACATATGCAAATTTTTGTGCTGTAAAGTTTTCATATAAAATACAAGTGAAAACAGACACAGAGAAAACGGCTTAGTGTTGTGGGGAGTTATAGGCTGGGCAAGGGTAAGCACAACAAGGACAAGAAGGACAACAAGCAATGGCTATGTCGGCCATTACCAGACCCAAGTCCTCCCTCACACAAACACACACACTCACTCACACATACACACAGAAAGACAAAGAGGTATACACAAAGTGCCTACACAAAAAGAGAAGCACTTTTCAAGGAAACGGATTGTGCGTACGAATGTATCAAGATGTGTATGTACATACATATATGTGTGTGTATGTGTGAGTAAGTGTTATTGTGTGGGTGTGGGTTTTTGTGAAAAGTCAGCAAAAGATACACACACTAAATAAAATTTCAACAAAAGGCTTTTTCCTGTACAGTGTACATATACATATATACTTGTATACTCGAATATCGGTGGTAAAGTTCGGGTCGGGTATCTGATGTGTTCTCAACATAAAAAAGGCGCCTAAAAATACTCAAATAAGTTCCTATCTCTCTTCAAGAGCCCTGTCGACCCTCATTTTTGGTTGGCCAAACATTTTTTGTTGTCCTTCTGTTCAATGTGCCGTTATTCTTGTTGCTGCTGGTGTTGTTGTTAATGCTAATGTGGCTGCTGCTGCCCACATTTATGTAACATAATTTGACTTTAAGAAAATAATAAAAAAATAAAGAAAGTTTACTTAAAGTAATCGAAGATCGCATACACTTGAACAGTATTACACAATTTAATCGGATTTATTTACATATTAGATTTATTTTGAAGTTATATTTATTAGGGCATTATTATTTTTTTTCTAAAAAAAATATTCACCGAAATAGTAATCTTCGAAGAATTCTTAAAATATTTCACCATCAAACTATGGTTTTAAATTCAATTCGTATAGTTCTTAATCCAGTTGAAATCATAAAAGGTGAGATTGATAATATAATGGTGAGATATATAATATAGTGGACCTATTTGAGCCACTGTTTTATATATCAGAGATAATTGAACCAGATTAGGTTTAGAAATTCTTATTAATAATTATTAATATGATTACAAAAATAACTTTATTACTGAGATATCATCACAGGAAATCGGCAATGCTGGTATAAAGGAATCTTAGAAAAATCAGCAAAACCTCCTTAATATATTTAAAGTTTTATCTTAACTGTATATTAATGTATCATTAGGAAGTTGTGTAAAAGCTTGAAAGCACCTTAACACAAATTATATGAATTAAATTTGAAATTTTAACTAACCAAGCTCAAATTTGATTAAAGAAAGTTAATTATCCGTCAATGCAATTTAATATTAAAATTAAAACGAAAAAATTATAGATCTAAGTTAAGCAAATTTATTTATATCATTTTATAATTAAATAAATAAATTTATTTCATATCAAAATAAGAGATTGGTTCTAATTCTTTTGGTGTTATTGGGGATAAGTTTCAGATATATGAATTGTTAACAAACATTATAACTAAGTAGTTAAGATCATATGCACAGAGTATATACGAGATTGGACACCCATTACACACACTTAGACTAACACATACACACCCACACATACATTCGCCCACACACATTTAGAGAACTGGGAGCCAACACTTGCTAACCGAATTTCCTGCTGTAGTTTTTTGGCTATGATGGGTTCATTTTTCAACATGGGTGTATAGATGTTTTTGTGTGTGTGTGTGTGTGGAGACAAGAGGCGACCACTTATGAAGCGCAAGTTGGCCATGTGAGTGTGCGCGCGCACACACATACAAACTCATTGCGTGTGTGTGTGTGTGTGTGTGTGTGTAAGGTTCTTTTGCGGATTTTGCAGTCAACTTGAAAGCCAACTGCCAAAAATATACGGTTAATGTGTGAGACCAAGTGAGAAAGTTGAGGGAAAGTGTATGTGTCTCTTTGTGTGTGTGTGTATGTGGGTGTGTATAATGTGTGATTGTGTGGAAAGTTTTGGGCAGTTTCATTTCGGTCATATTTATTAGTTGGCACAGACACTGGCACAGATCAAAACAGGACAACAAGATGCCCCAGCAACCAAAGAGGACAACAACTGCTAAAGGAAACATCTTTTTTCACCCTCATCAGTGCAAGTTTAAATAATGTGTTGGTATTAGTTTACATGTACCTATATATTCAGATATACTCGTATTTGTATGATTGTATGTGTGGAAACTATTCTGAGGCATATCCTGTAACATTTGTAGTTGAACTTAACACACACAAAATCCTATTGGAATATATACTTAGCAATACATATTCACATACACATACATAAACACATGCCTAATTTTTGGGCACATTTGAAACAGCCTCAAGGATATTGTTGTTTTTGTTGTTAGTGCAAGAAACTGTGCCTGAGCTGGGTTGGTTACAGTAAGGGTCTTCGTACGTGAACCCCTTGAATAGCTGAGACCTGATCAGAGATGACAATTTCAGACATTTTCCCTCCAAATCTGGCATATTTTTTTAAGTTTACTGTATAATTATACCCGTTACTTATAAAAAATAAGTATAAGGGTATATTGTGTTCGTTGGAATGTGCGTAACAGGTAGAAGGAGGCATCTCCGACCCTATAAAGTATATATATTCTTGATCAGCATCAATAGCCGAGTCGATATAGCCATGTCCGTCTGTCCGTCTGTCCGTCTGTCCGTCCGTGTGAGCGCCTAGATCTCAGAGACCATAAGAGATAGAGATACCAAACTTTCACTAAAAGACTTCTATATACCCCACGCAGATCAAGTTTGTTTCAAATTTAAGCCACGCCCACCTCCGCCCCCGCAAATTGCGAAAAACCGTCTAAACAAAGAAATCTCAGAGACTATAAGAGATAGAGTAACCAAATTTGGCACACAGATTTCTATATACCCAGCGCAGATCAAGTTTGTTTCAAATTTTGGCCACGCCCCCCTCCGCCCTCGCAAATCGCGAAAAGCTACCACACCCACAGTTTTTAAGATAATATAGTTTTTCTTGTAGTCACTGATATCTATTATTATTATTTATTATCCCACTGAATCGCAACACGATCGGACAAGTAGAACAGCAGTTATTGTCTGAAAATGATTCTTTAAGCAATCATGGCAATACATGCCCCCTAGAGTATGCAATAGATTTTGTATTGTTAGAAAATTTTCTTTTAAGTACTTTTATATGTAGTGAAATAAGTAACGGGTATCCTATAGTCGGGATCTCGACTATAGCCTTTCCCACTTGTTTTTTAATGGATAATTTTATTACAAAACATATGTTAAATTGATATTTATTAATATTTTTAATGAAGTTGTCAGACTCTAAGGTCTAGCGTGGTATTCAATATATGTAATAAATTTATAATATTAATGTATCGAAATTTTGAGAAATAAAAAGAAAGTAATAATTCAGAATTCATATTAAATTTACAATTAAATGATTAACATAATAAGTTTTAATGGGAAAAACTTCAGTTTTTAAAACGGTATGCAAGTTAAAAGTCTAAGAAGATCTAAGATTTTTGCAAATAATAAAGCTTCACATATTTTGGCTTAAACTTCGACAAAAAAAATCAATTTACTGAATTTACTTTACCGGCTTAATAAATCTCGAATGTTTCGCTTAAGTATAAGCGTTAATCTAATATCCTTACAAATTCGAATTTATTTCTTGAATTTTTACATAAGCATTATGTGTATTATATTATATTGTATTATATATATTATTCTGAATATTGTTAAAAGTTGGCATATCTGGCACTTGATGGAGAAACAAGTTCTAATGGGTTCCACATAGTAGACATTTCCTGCATGGTTAACAGGAAGGTTGAGGGTGATTGAGGTCCTCAACTAGTAGTGTTTACAACTAAAATTTCCTCTCCCACGCCTCACTGTATCTTTATTATCAAATGTAATCAATTTTTATGCCATTATTGATGCTTGACTTGGCAATTTATTTGAAATTTCTATGGAAGGAATTTGGGGATTGTCTCCTGTTTTATTTACATGCAAGTTATGTGATGGACAAATTAATTGGAAATTTTTGTTGCTGATTTACAAGGAGACAACATTTGGATTGGGTTCCGGTCTGTTCTCGATGGGTAAAAGTGTGACTAGGGTCTGCCTTTAACTGGGGGCGTTGGTTATTTGAGGTCTAGGCGTATCCTGATGATGGCCCCTCTACAAAAACCTGCCAGGAGCAGAGCCATAAACGAAAAATGCCTCCAGCTTTGGCAATAAAGAAATCTGTGAGGTGTGGGTGAGTGTGTTGTGTGTGTCCTTTTTTCGTCCTTTACCGTGCTTACTGCTGCTACATTTAACATTATATGTCACACATTTGAATCTTATTTTTTTATACCAGTTATTTTTTTCATTTTATATCATTAGAAAAAGAAAAGTCCTTTTGTTTGAGTTTGCTATGAAAGGCCTGTCCCTGTGTGTGCCACATTTGTATCCTTTCATAATGATGTCAAACACAAAGATTCTTTTATATTTTGTGCTCGCATTAAATGAGTTTATCGGAGTTTGCGCTACTTTACGCTGCCCCATAAAGGGACTCAGTCGCTCTGGCAAAGGGTACATTTGGGTGTGTTTTTCTGGGGATAAGCATAAGATGAATTTTGACCCACGTCCGAGTCTTACCACAAAGTTATATAGCTTGACAAAAATTGATTAAATTCAAGCAGAATTTATGAAGTCTTTCAACAATAGCTAAAGTTATATCAAAGGAACTAAAAAACTATATTCCGAATATTAGAAAACTGTTAAAGTTTTTACGGAAAGAAAGAAATTAATCTGAAAATCTCAAAATACATCAAAGCATATATGAATCAATGATTGTTTAAACAATTTTTAAATTTTTTATTGTCTTATTGCTTTACTGTTTCCTTGCAACTCAATAGAGTTCTTGGGTTGTTTTCTATTTTTATGTTTGTATTATAAATAGTTTTCAACGAACAACAAAATCAAAGCAAATAAAATTAACGTGTCCTAAAAATTACATATAAATAATAACCATGAATAAATCCTAGAATTCAGATCCAAATGATTCTTAGTTAAGCAGACTTTTAAACTCTCATTTTTATGATTAAATTTAAGGTTGCTTTTTGTAATCTTATATTAAATATCCTGTTACAACTCGCAAAATAAAAATGTTTTTAAATATTTTTTGTTTTGTGTTAAAGTTATTGATTTTATTTTTATAATTTTAAAGTTATTTTGCATTTATAAAAAATTTGTTCAGCTCCTGCCGCCATCTGCAATATATGTATGTATGTAATACTATGTATGCATGTACTTATTCAGTGAGGAACCCGCAGAATATTCTTATCAGATGCGCCGTCTTCATACCTAAATTCCTCCGGGACATACACATACTCTAACTCACACTCTCATACACACACACATACACACACTTATACTAATTCCATTAGCATAAAAATGTCATAAATAAGAAACATGCTTGCTCTGGATGTTATTCCTACCTCCGCTTCGCTTCCCTTAGTTAAGCATGGGGGTTGTTCTCAAAATTCAAAATGGCGTCAGTTTCTTATTAGAAACAGGCGGTTCTGTCAGCGATGAGCAAGCGGTCGCAGCAGCATCGTCTTTTCAGAATTTCGGGGGTGAGTTTTTCGCAAACCAGTTTTCTTTTCAATGTGTGTGTGTGTGTGAGTTTTAGCGCACACAACCACGCCTTTTCTTATGCCCCGCAGCGGCTCTGAAGGGTTGTGTGTGTGTGTGTGTGTGTACTGTACTTCCTTTGTTGGCATTTTCGGAGGCGTTCAAGATGATGTGCTATAATTGATGTCGCCATGGCTAGAAGAGATTCATTCTGTGCCCATTACAGACATTTGAATATTGATTTTCTGGCAGTAAAGTCTGTTCCTTAATTAAGTTGACTTTGATGAGGGACTTGGCTAGGAAAAAACCTTTTTATAAGTTTGCCTTAAGCCGAAGGACTTGGCTTCGTGTTGTAAATGGCATGTCAATAACACAAGAAATTCTATTACAGCCCCAACTCGGTAACGATTTATTATGCGTGTGGTCAACATCAAAAGTAAAACATTAAAAGCATTCAGTCATGAAATGTGAACTCATTCCACTCTCTTTTTGTTGTAGTTTTCCACTTAAATGACGATGCCTATGTGGCTGCTGAGATCCTTACAGGGTGCTCTTCAGGTCTAGCCTGACTGTTCCACAATAAATCATAAGCAAAAGGCACAAAAACGACATGTACATGAAAAGCATTTAGAAGCCATGTACAAAAACCCGGACTCTCTCATCCAACTAAAACTTCTTGGAATTCTGCTGGCATCGCTGCAAGTATGTATTTGGTTGTTGGCTAGTCGGAAGTCTACTGAAAACTGCACTCCCTCATTCTCTCACTATGGCAATGCTGCAAATTTATAAATGAAAATTCCAACAAGAACATTTTCTATTAAATTTTGGCCTCCGTTTTCTAACCATCTAACCATCTCGCCCAGCTTTGTCCCAGCACGAGAAAGTTGTCTTGCCAAATTCCCCCATCGCCCACACTTGATAGTTGGCCAGCTCGACTGGGTGTCAGACCAACAATTTTCAAATACACTTTCCCCTTATATTCTTAATAGGGTATAGTCATTATTTTTAATAAATTTGCAAATTATATTCTTAAATTCGGTTACTGGCAAGAAATCCTTCTCAATCAATTCATGCACATTTCAATGAAAATTTTAATATTATTATATTATATATTGCCCTCTTTGAAGATGTAAAAAAAACTATTAAATACAGGGGCTCCACAAAAAAAACTTAAGATTGAAAATTGCTAAGCCTAAAAAGCACTGCAGGTTAAATATATACAATAAAATGGAAATAACAAAAAATTAAAAAACTAGTATACATTTCTAGTATTTACCTGAAAATTTAAAAACTTTTTAATTTGATTTTGTAAATATTTTTAGATATTTTATTTATATTATTATGATTACTAAATCGATCTTGCTGACTTCAGACTTACAGGACATTTTCAAGAGTGAATAATCTTCGTGGTTGAGACGAGACATTACTTTCTTGTTTTATTTCCTTATATACTCCGTAAACTTATACATATTTGTGTGTATAGTTCTTTTTTGGACTAAACTTTTTGCTTTGGTAAAAGTTAGCTCGGTTGGTTGGCATTTTGGAGACTGGGGTCCGGTTACTTTTCTGATGCAAAGTAAAAGTTCTTAGCTTCAGTCCCCCCAAAAACCCTCAACCCCCCAACCCGTAGGCATGTCCTCTTGCTGTCATCCATTCCTAACTGCCAACTACTTTTTCTCAAGTACCACTGCGGGACATTAAATCCTGTACGTGCTGGGTACTCGTCGTCCTTGCCTGGCCATTGGATTGCTCGAGGTATTATGCCATGACTGAAAGTTTGAATAGTTCTTGTGCACTAGCAAGAGTTGTGAGAAACGGAGAGAAGCTGGGTAGGGGGAAGAGGTAAAAGTGAAAAAGAGGGGGTCACTGAAATAGTTGCTGACCAAAGTTGGCTCTTTTTGCTAGGAAAGTTTGGGGACATGCTTCTTTATGCGCCTGAAAAATTTTTGCCAATTTATTTTGTAGCCCGGAGCTTCAGTTATAAGATAAGGTCTTACCCTAGATTGCTTCCCCCTAATTTATGGCTTGTCTTGGATCCCTGATTAATGTTATTTATATTAAAATTTGTGTATGTATATTTTATTTAGAAATTGACCGTTGCTTACCATTTACGTACTTCCGATTTTTGTGGTCTTTCCCACACGAAGACAATTCCACAACTGGACAACGTCTTTTCCCACAGCATCCAGAAAAAAGTCAGCATTAGGTTCTTATCTCGTACTACCCGTTTGTCCAGTTGTCGAAAAAAGAGTTGAAAATCTGCCAAAAATGTGTGAGAAAATCTTGGCAAATCTGACCTCTGACCGGACAGCGTCCAGCGCTTGAAGATGGTCCAGGTCCAGGTCCATAGAAGGGGTTGAATGACAGTCTATCCCAATAACCTCAAGGTTTTATGAACCTTTTTCATGTGTTTTTTGTTGTTATTCTTGAATTCTGATTTAATTGAACATTTTTGTAACAATCTCATAATAAAAACAATTTTGTTATTTAAATTAAAATTATTTATTTATTTGTATTATATTTATTATTATTTGGCAAATTACATGTGAATGTTTAATATAAATATTTATTATAAATTAAAATATTATGTTAATATTAATTGTAATTAATCAATATATTTTTAGTAAATTAATTACATTTTTTTTTATTTATTTGTTAGTTTTCAGCTTACAATTTTACTACAATAAATTGGAATACTAATTACTAAGCAAAATTTAAGCAATGTTAGATATAATTTATTTAATACTGCTAAAAATAATCATAATTTTTAAATTAGAAAATTATCGTGTACGTAGAAAAGATGATTTGTTTTGCCATTTATTAAAGGGCCAACGCCGGACAATGGGACATCATTAATATTCATAATATGTGCGAATAAGTGTGAATAGAGTTTGCTCGTGAATCAATGTGAATTAGCGGAACAAAAGTTACATTAGCCTGGACGGATTTGATGGGTCGTGTCAGTTAAAAGGTTTGTTGGTCCGGTCAGTTTGATGTTGGCTAAACAGTCATTTGAGCCATTAATTAGTTGCACATTCATCAATTTTAATTGAAAAATTTCAACGAACTCATCAGACTGATATATAAGCAAATAGATGTTATATGTGTATGTATATAGTTGGTTATTCTTTACACATGACCAGGCTAAGGAAGGTGTAGGCTTATAGAGGGGGTGGTGCTGAGTTATGATAACATTCATTTGCCTGTAAATTTCCCAAAAGGCATGTAGCAAAACTTTGGGCGCTGCTAAAACTATGGTCAAAGGGTCCTCACACACACACACACACACACACACACTCATACACACTCCCGAAAACTGAGCTTGGTCACACATAAGATGTGTGCTCGTCGTTTCAGTGCTTGGGGATCGAGTTGGGTGTTATTTTTGTACAAAGGATTATTTCGTCTCGACCAAACATGCAATTAATTATAAGCTTAAGGCCTTGGGTCCCTTTACGGCTCGGCCATGTTGTTGTGCCTGGTTGCGTGTAAAAAGCAACATGGCACTGGCAACAGCAACAGCAACAGCAACAGCAACAGCAACAACAATAACGACAACAACAACAAGTTGAAACAACTTGAAAGATAATAACCTTAGCTTACAGGCAGTCAGAGCGAAGGGATATAAATCTAGGGAATGGGCATTTGGATTGCTATGGTATATATATATATAAAAAAAAAATTATAACAAACAAACTACAACTATTATTTATTCCCAAAAGTTTAAGGCAACATCATTATCTTTTATGCAGACCATCCCAACATCCAATCCAAACCAACACCCTCAACCCACCCGAAGCTAGAAAAGCCTCTGAAATGTTGGTGAATGTCTTTTGGGTTCGCTTTCGGTATTCGGGGCATGTTTCTTCAAGGCTTCAGCAATGCTCTATATGTATTTGATATACACACACTCTCACACCCACACTGTGACACACGCACACACACAAATTAAATTTCACTCACATGCCCGTATCAAAGTTGTGCGGCCATATTCTCTGTGCACTTCACTTCTTCTGGGCCAAACCAACCCTCTGCGAATTTGACCCTGTTAGCAGTCTGTGTGGGAGCATTGTTGTTTTGTATAAATGTGTGTGTGTGTAGTTCCATAAAAAGTTTTCTACGCCATCAGCTCAAGACATTAAAACTTATCGCCTGCACATCGACTGTACACTCCAACTCCGTTTCCAACTCTTTCCCTTACGCCTTCTGCTGATTGCTTCAAATCCACCCCCGAAATTTTGAGATTTCTAAGCATAGTTCCGGGGGTTGAGCTGGAGCTTTGTGCAACTTTGTTTATTTCGTTAAAGGATGGGGGCAATTGCTTGAGAAGCTCGCAATGTTTGCGGGTATCCAGTGTGTCGTGTTGCGGTGAATTTATTAGAAATATCGAACCTTTTCCATATCGCTTGGAAAATAAAATGTTTCTAAAGAGTTTCATTAAAGAAGGAGTCGAATAATGATTCACGATTAACAAACTTTATTTTGTTAAAAAGACATGCGTTTTGACACAACAATTGATAATATAAATATTTTGTTAACTTAAAGAATTATAGAAGCCGACAAAGAAAGGTAAATAAGGAGTTCTACATTTTGACTTTTCTGACTTGTGACATGTGAATATAGTTGCCATTCTGATTTTCGGGAACTTTTTGAATTATCATACTGTTTTAACTGCTTGAAATTGAACTTTTTATTTGGCCACTTATTGTTCAAGCCTTTTGTCAATGAATCCAAAATCCTGTCGTCTTCGAATAAAGAGAAACGCAGTGACAACAATGACAAAATTTTAATTGAAAATTTTAATTTGGTAACAGAAGTAATCATTGTTGTTGTCCGTGTTGTTGTTGCTGTTGCTAGTGACAGGCAGCTCGGTCTCTCAGCCTCTGTTTGAGACTACATCTTCTTGGCATTGTCCTTGTCATTGCCCTTGGCAACGCATCTTCAGTAAGGAGTCGAGAGTCGAGTGCTGCCCGAAGGCAGGCAAGAAATACATGTACTCGGATGTCGACAGTGCAAATTTGCTGAAAATAAAACAAGAAAGTTGCCAAAAACACGTACTCGTATATGTGTATATATATTTATATAAAAGCTTGTACATTTATATTTGCTTATGGCGAGACAGAGTCACTCCTTCTGGATATGCTTAAATGTTGTCCTTCGCACGCTTTGTCCATTATACACTTTAGATGTGGACATCTGTGTGTGTGTCTGTGTGTGTGCGTGTGTTCCTGTCTGTGGCTCAGACACTCGTTGCCATTTCTTGCTCTTAATATCTTGTTTCTTTTGGTTTTCCTATTGTTCAAACATACACATGTCCTTCGCTCTGCCTGCCTCGCTATTTGTCTGTTTGCCTGGCTGCCTGCCAAGTCCTCCTTTACATTTATTTCAACTGCTTTTATTTATTTATAAAGCTAAGTCTCTCTCAGTCGCATTTTCTAAATGCTTCTTGTTGGACTGCCATGTTGCTGCCATGTTGCTTCCATTCAATTGTCTGTACGGCATTCTCGTTTTTCAGATTGTCTGCGTGAATTTAAGTGTGAGCCCATACGGAATTGATTTTTGAATTATTCACCGAATCTTCCCTTGGTATTTTCTCAACCATTGAAGCATTCATTCATCTCTTGCTTCAATTGGCAGCGTTGCATTAGCCAATAAGTTGCTCATAACTCTTTGCCACTTGCCTCATCTCAGCTATAAGTCATCTGATGAGAATACTCCTGTACATCCTTTTGCAGCAGCTTGTAGTTGATTGCTATGCTTCATCTGCCCTCTTGCCTCTCGCCTCTCCTGTGCACGGTCTTGTCTCCTTCTTGTGCCCAATTCACCCCCCCGACAGTTCATCAACTCAAATTTTATGCATTTTAGATGAGTTTTCCTCACAGTTTGTTTTCATCTCTATTTTGTGTTGTTGTTTCTGTTGCCCTCCAACAACAACAAAAACAATAACGATGGCAATTGCTACAAAAAATAAAAAGAAAAAGAATATTATGTTTTTCAGTGTTATTTTTATGCAACTTGATGAAAAATTTCAACATCAACATCAAGTTTGGCAAAATGTCAATGGGCAATGCAGGCAAGCAGCGGGCGGCATTTTGTGGCCGGGCGCCGTACAGTGCCGCCTCGCAGTTAATGTACTCACTGCACTAATTTATATAATAAGCAAAAGCATATGATATATATATTTCCATATTAGTTATTTAATTAAATAAACTTTTTCTAATTACATGTTTTTTTGCCTTACGTCAAATAAAAAATAAACATATACATTACAGAAAGATATATTAATTTACCTATCCAATTCATTTGCCCGTTGATTTTTTAATCATTTGTTTTCGATTTCAAATAAAATTACAAAAATATACGTTTTTACAAAAATAACAATTCGAATATTTTACAAAATTATTTAGAAACTTTATTTCTAAGAAACCTATTATATTCTTTACCAACTTCAAACTTCATTGCTTAAATAAAGTTTCTCTACATTGTTCTTAAATATTACAACCCTGTATCATTTTATTTTTATAAAAATGAAAATATTTGAAATAATTCTATATAATTAATTAGTTATATTTATTACTTTTCAATTTATATTTCTATATATGTAAATATCTATTTGCTGTTAGCTGTATTTTTTCGCGCCCCAAATGTGGCGCCCAAAACTGCACTTGCAGGTAATTCGCTACCCGGTCTTTTGAAAATTCATCAACTTTTCAGCACTTTTACTAATTTTAGCAGTTAACTTCCTTTGGTTTTCATAGTTAACTTTTAAAAGCATGGAAAAATGTTGTGCCTTGGCAGCATTTGTAGCGACTGATGGGCAACACTCGAGGATGCAGGAGGGGAACAAGGAGGAGAGGGGAACTATGGAAAAGTCCGCCTGGCCACACGAGCTGCAAAATATGCAACTCCCAAGTTCAATAAAAGTTTTCACGACGTTGCAGTTGTTGCAATTTTATTTGCATGCTGGCGAGAAATGCAATTGCCAGACATTTGTAGTAGTAGTTGTTGTTGTTGTTGTTGCTATTACTGTTGTTGCAATTGTTTTTGATTATAAATTAGCACTTGCCAGATTGCCTGTATACTGGTATATATAAAGTATATAAAGTTGATCAAAATTTGCTTTTTCTTAATTTATTTTGCTCACGAGTTGGCCGAATTATAATTACCAACAAACAAACAACAGCTACAAGCAACAGCAGCAACAACAATGACTACAAGAAGAGTAGCAACAACAGTTGCAGTCAGGTTTTGTGCCTTGGCAACGTTCAGAGGTTTCGGCCAGCTGGATTTATTGGCTTGGCCGGCATACACATAGTTCGATATTAGTGGTCGCCAGGCGCCCAGCTTCTAAACAGATTTGGTAACAGCAGCAGCTGGAGAGGGAGGGGGGGGGGGGGGTGGGGTTGAATTGGGCCACACTTTGCGCATTTGCGTCGCCATAAATATTAAATATGATACTTTATGTGCAAGAGCAGCGTTACTTGGGCTCAGACTGTCGGCTGGGTTGACTGGGCTGCAACTTATCAAATATTCCTCGCTGGCAATTGGCCATCCAAAGGCAACGTCAACAGCAGCGGCAACTTCAACGGCGTAGTTGGCCAACATCGCTGCCTTGGCCACATCCTTGCCATATTTGGTTAGCGTTGAATGAGCTTCATTTGCCAGCTTGCCAACAGCACGCTGTATTTTGCATAATAAACTTTACTGATTCTGTCCCGTAATGATGCTCATGCTGATGATGATGATGATGTTGATAAAAAAGATGATGACGATAAACAGTGGACACTGTGACTGGAGCAGAGGAGGCAAGTCATTCTAAATGCCCCTAGGCAAACGATCCCAAAACTAATTAGTCGCGTCAGAAGGTTGGCCAAGACACGTGAGTCGAGCTTAGATGAACTGCAACGTGTAACTCATATTAATATTAATGCCTAATTGCCAGCAACTTGTCTATACTCCTATAAAACTTTTGGCAACATTGCTCAAACTGTCTTAAAAAACGAACTTGAAAATCTTTTTGATTTGGTGAAGCGAAGGAAAAGAAATACACACAGTACTGTCAGAATTTCAAAAGTTAAAATAGCTTAATTAATAAAGATTAAATTGACTGAAAGAAACTGAACAAATACTTTTTTCATTGATAGGTATATCAAAGTGCTAATAAATAATAAGAAAAAAAGGTTTTTATATATATTTTTATTTTCACCAATTTTTTTATTAATAAAAAATTTTAAAATTCCTTAATCATACACTTATTAGAATGATATAATATAATAAATAGTTATTTACATTTAATATATTTAGGGCACAGAGTATATTTCTGCTGTATATTTAAGTAGTCAAATCATTTTTCAAAATAGTCATACACATATTAAGATAATGGTATTTATTTTTTAAATTTCCAGCCTTTGCAATCACAAAATATCCAACTCTAGCTATAAATTTGCTAAAATGGAAGCACTAAGTCTAAGCAGGATGCTGTTGCTACATACATACGTCAGAGTCCACTCTCAGTCCACTCAAAGTCCACACTCCGTTGAGCTGCGTTGGAACTTTGTAGCTCATTAGAATATTTTCTGCAGAACTTTTGCTACCGAGCCCAAAAACTTTTGGGCATTTAAATCTAGCGAGTGAGAGAGACAGCATTCTTGAGATGCAAAGAAAGAGTGGCAGAGTGACAGAGAGAGCAAGTGTTGTGTTAGTGTGAGTTTATAACGGCGCAAAACAAGAAACATAACTGTAAAGTATTCTTTTGTTAGCATTCCATTTAATTGGTCTACAACTTGTTCCTGTCCAGACTTTGCATCTCGCAACTTTCCCAGGCTCAGTGCCTCAGCATCTCACAACTGGTTACAGATTCCTTCAGCTCCTGTCACTGGTCAGTAACCTTTGAACCAAGTGCAAGTTAAGTAGAAAAACGGGTAAAAAAACCTGAAGATGCTGCACACAAATTAAGCATTTTCTCATGATTTTCTCATTCAGATTGCCTGAGTCTGGACAGGAGCAGTGGGTCCAGTCTTGGGTCAAGGGATTGTCTGCTTTGCATCTTTACTGTTTGCATTTGAAGGGGTTAAAAATCCCAAAACCTGTTTTAATTTCGGATGATTTTTAGGGGTGGCTCCTGTTTCGGATAACAGCAGTGCAACAAGCAGTTTGATAAGTGGTTAAAGCCAACAATCCATAGATGGCGCCACATTGCTAACTGACTAAGCAGTTCATTTGGATAATAAGCAAAGCAGTGCAAAATGCTCTCTTAATTTTTGCTCTCAATTTCGATGATGAGGGGGGTGATGAAAATTAGATTTTAGAGATTCCACGAAGTTAAGGTAAACATTTTAATGAAGATTTGAAGTTCGACAGCCCCCAAAAATATTATCAAAAAATCAAGAAAAATATAAAAATAAAAAAGAGAAAAATATGCAAAAATTTAAAGCACTCTAAAAAAAAAAATCAAAATATGTTTATTAAAAATAAAAATACCCAATTTAATTAAAACAAAAGTGAATTTAGGACTTATACTTTTACGTCTACGATCTTGAAAATTGGGAAGATATGATATTTTTTTATTAAATTTATAATAGGGAAAATCAATTTAGTTAATGTTACTTGCGTATTTTATGTATCAACAAAGTATTTAAATATTCTCTATTACCCAATAATTTGTAGGTCCGGTTTTTTAATGTGTCCTTAAATTTTATAAAATAGATATATTCAATTTTGACATTGATCTCTATACATTTTACGTACAAATATCTTTTGTATAATTATCAAACCCCTTAAATAGCCATTGAATAACCGGCCCTGAACATGTAAAATCTATTATATAAGAATATAATCAATACGTTTTTCACCAAAATAGAATGTAATTGTTTGGAGTGATATACAATTTACAATAGGCAAAAGCTAAATAAATAATTGTAATTGCAGCTTGTAAAAAGAATTGTAAGGACAGTCTGTTAGGCTTAAACACAGCTATCATTTAGCTAAAACAAATAAGAAGATGCATAGTTTATAAAAATACTTACTTTACTAATTTAATTGTCTTGTATTTCTTAGAAAGTAATTATATTTTTATATTACATTGATCTAAATTCGAATGTTAAAAGAAATTTAAATTTTTTATTTTGTTAAAACAATTACTTGACTAACTGTAGATAAGTCATGTGTTTGTTTCTTGTAATACACTTTGTGTTTTTTCCCAAATGCCATGACAACTTTCAATTAAAAGCCAACGAACATGGCTATTAGAATGGAACATGCTGCAGCTGCCCATTCCAATCAGAAGCAGATAATGCCGCATCGGCCATCTTATTGGTAGGAATGTGGTAAGAGAAGCCTTGGCAGCACTGTGTCTGGTGAGCGTCCTCAAGTCGGGCAGAAGCAGAAGCGGAAGCAGAAGCCGCCTTCATGGCGACAGGATTCAGCTGCTGTCGCTGTCGCAACAAGGAGGCAGCGATATAAAATAAATTAAAAGAAAGAGCAAACACCAGAGACGGTAGCACGGAATAACGGTTGGCGAAGGCAAAGCAAATGCTTTACATTTTTTAAATAGAAAAGGGGCGGAGCACATTTAAATGCAGCTAGGCATCCTGTTTCCTTTTTATATGTGACCTTTTTTATTTCTTGTTGCTGTGTCTCTGCAATCCAATAAGACGATGCTGTTGAGAGTGAGCGAAAGAGACAGCAAGTAATCGTTGTAGAAAACGAGAAACTAAGCAGTATGGTAAACTTTCAGGGTCTGTTGGGCGGTGTTTGAGTGAGGGGAGGGGTTATGGTTACAGGCAGGATGTTGCACTTAAAAGTATAAAAGGCACCAAAGAAAAAGAAAAATTATCAAACGAAAACAAATATAATGTTTGTAAAAAAATAAAAAACAACAAGTAAGGAAGGAAACAAAGAAGAAGAAAATGCAAATGACAGGCAAATGAAGTGGGGAAAGGACTGGAGGTCGGAGGTGGAGAATTGACAAAATGGCACTTTTAGGGCATGTAACGACGTTTGAAAAGGATATGAAAGAATTTCTGCAAACGTAGTTACCAGACCCATTTGGGGCTGGTTTGAATAAAGGAAGAGTGGAGAAGAGAGAAAGCAAGAGAGGAGGAAAATACGTAACTGGCCCTTGTCTATCCCTGCCGTATTCATTTGTAAATATTGTAGCCTGCAGGATACGTATGCAAATAACATTAAGAGCATGGTATAGAAAAATGTAATTTCACTTGATTTGCTCAAAAATGCAAACAGAGAAGAGGGACAAACACACACACACACACACACACATAGAAAGCACAAAGATAACGACCGTTCCATGGTAGAGAGCTAAATGAAGATAAGTAAGCGAACAGAGAGTGAGAGAGGGAGAAATAGTGTGGTAAGGAGAGAGGATATAAGCAAAGGCAGTTTGTACAGGATATGATGCACAGGTTGGCAAGGACAGAGAATGCTCAGCTAGAAGGCGATTTCGTTATATTGAGATCAAGAGGAAGTCAGCAGTTATATTCCTCGTCATATAACATAAGGAGGCATGAAAAGGTAGTAATGGTACGGTAGGGTGATGCACTATAAAAAAGTAAACAAAATGTTATGCTTAAAAGTGTGCGGAACTAACAAACATTTGAAATTGACCTTATGCATAATAACAATTTTAATTTAGATATTTTAGATTACATTTATCAACAAGGAAACACAAATTCTTTCTCATTATTATGAAAAATATTTATTCAATGATTTCTATATATTTGAAAATGGATGGAAATTAGAATTAATAATCCATGTTAATTGTTTAATAATATTTTATATAGTCTCTACTTTGGCATTATCATTCGCATACGCTATCAAGAGATCTGGTTAGTTACGAAAACAATTTTCTATTGTTATTTGATAAATCTGAATAAACATTTAATTCAAGTTATTTTTTCAGGTCTACTTCTTTTATTTCTTCGTGAATCACCCTATTGTTAAGCCATTCTGCTTCTTTGCTTAACTGCCAGACAGAAAATGAGTTATCCAGCCTACATACATATATGCATACATATGTATTTTTATGCATTCTGCACTTCCGCCCGAGTGCTGGCTGAGTTGTCTGAAAAGGTTGGCAACTCAATCGCTGCTGTACGGCGCTCAGTCGTGTGTCTTATAGCTGACAGCTATGAACACCGGGTAGCCATACAAACACACATACACTCTCTCCCATACATACATTTACAGGCAGTTGGTTCGGCCTTTGGCTTACATTTTAAGTGTTTGAGGCCTCAATTGCTTTGCTGGCTTTTCGACTGGCAACGAGGTTGATGACGACGTTGACGACGATGGCAACTCTGTCGGCTGCAGGCTGGTTACTGAGTTAACTGCTTGGGTAGAATGAGCTTGGGAGCCAACATACTTGGCTCGATTACTTCCTTTTCGTCTTTTTTGTTGCACATTTTATCTGCGCTTTAACGTTCAATTCAATATAATGACTCCCCTATGCATAAAATGGTCGATGCAGGACAAGAAAGGGGCGTCTGGTGTCGGTTTGAATGGGTCTGAACTGGACTGAACTGGACTGGACAGGACTCTGGACTGAGCAGGCCAGACAAGAACAGGCGCATCCTTTTTATGGCGCCATCGAGCCAGTTCAGGCCAACTTAAGGGGACGATTTTAATTTGCATTCGTTTGCTTTCATTTCTCTCTTTCTTTCTGTGGGTTACAGGATATGTCTGCGAGTCATTGTTGTTGTTGTTGTTGCCTTGTTGTTTCTGCTCATGTTGTTGCTTGCCTATATTTAATCGTTTTTGCAATTTTTCGAGATTTCTCCTTTAGTTTTTGTATGGGTTTGTTTTGGTCGAGCCGCCGTCGGCAGTCCGAGCAAGCTTGTGCAAATTGTTAAGTCGGCTATAAATTTGACTTGTTCTCGGAGCCGAGCTGCTTCCATTTTG
Source organism: Drosophila phalerata (assembly GCA_951394115.2). Classification (NCBI taxonomy): domain Eukaryota; kingdom Metazoa; phylum Arthropoda; class Insecta; order Diptera; family Drosophilidae; genus Drosophila; species Drosophila phalerata. The sequence continues at coordinate 22,587,811 of OX596005.2, forward strand.
GGGTAACCATTGAAGCTATTTGCATAATGGTTTATAGAAAAGACAAAGCCCAGCAGGACTGGCCGACAGGATAATATGTATGCCCGAACGTGGGTGACATACGTATAGGTTTTTGTGGTCGACTCTTTTTCTTTCTGTCTCTCTCTATCTCTCTAAAATCTACAAATAGTTAGCTTTAAAGGTTCTTTCTTTCTGCCGACGTTCTGCAAGCCAAGTTAAAACCATCAACCACTTAAAATAAATTAAGGCGACGCCATTTTACTTTTGTCCAGCAGCAAACAACCCCTCAGCAAAGCCAAACGAGCCAACGAGTCAACGAGCAGGCAGCAACAGCAACAACAACACACACACACACACACACACACACACACACACACCGAGACAGAGAAGGACAAACCCTTTGGATGGCCAAGAAACTGCTTGCTTCGTACAGTTGGCCATTACCTTTTGTGCTTGCTCGGGGATTTTGCTTTTTATCTTCTTTTTCAACATTTATATATAAGGATATATATTTGTGTGAGTAGGTGTGTGTCTATGGGTGTGTGGATGCATGAATAAAAAGCATTGCTCCTTTTTGCTATTAGTTTAGCAGAGCGTTGGCGTTGTCCTGGGCGCTGTCAAGTACAGTTTCGTATTCTTCTGCTTAAGCATAACGAATGTCCTTTTTCCATTTTGCCAGGACCGTTGCCTGGGCAGCTAGCATCAGCTGCCCAGCTATTCCCTTGGAAACTTTCCTTCCCCTTCCTCACATTGCGTTTCTAGCAAGCAAAAGTAATTTTTTACTTTTAGTTAAATAATTGCGAATGTGAGGGAAATGCAGCTGCTGCTTCTGCTCCTGCCACCACAGAGCACAGGACGAGGGCGTTAAAAGTTTTGCATTCTTTTTCTCTCCTTTTTTCTATATATATAAATATATAAATGTGTATATATGTGTTGAGCTGGGACTGTGCATTTCTTTTGGGACCTGCAAGTGCCACATCGTGTAGATATATGAGCAGATATACATATATATATATATCTACATATATAACTCCTTGTCTCGTTGCTTGAAAGACGTGCCGACATTGAAGGACATTCCCCATCCTGACGCTACAGTGGCTGGCAAGATAAAAAATTAGTTTGGTAAACAAGACGAATGCCTTTTACTGATTAAAACTGTGCAGCAAAGCAAACAGATAACAGATACCAGTCTACAGCTGCCATTTTCCTCTTTCAGACTCTTTCCCTCTTTAAATAATTAAATAATTTACAGCATTTTGTTAGACATTTCCTTTCTATTTATTTATGAAAATTAAAACTATTTATTGTAAGTTATTTTTACAGCAATTTAAATTAGGTGTATCTCGATATTTACGTCTTTCAAACTGAGACAGAAGCCACTTCTGAAAAGAGAATAATATAAATCATGCTCATTAGTTTAAACTGAAATATAAAATATTGGAAAAATACTGTTTTTTCTACATCATAGAAATTATTGGAAAAATTATTGAATATTTGTATTTTTTATTTGTAAGTACAAGGACAAGAAATTCCCATATCAATATGTCTTTCTAGATTTGGGAACTAAATTGACCAATTCATAATAAATTAAGTAATTTGGCAACTTCAATTTAAGTTTTGAATGCTAAGATGAATATTAATTCATTGTTTATTGTTGGTTACTATTATAATTTATTGTTGTAATTAAGATGAATATGACATTGCAATTGTGTGTGAAAGTGTCCTTGTCAAAAGCTCAAATTGCATAATTATGAGTCGAATTAATAATAATTGTAGATTATAAATAAATCGACTCGAGATTGTGTTCAATTAAATGGTTTTCATTTGAAGCAAGCAGAGTATTAGGCTCAGACATTTCAGCAATAATGAAATGAAGAGTCAATTAATGGAATGCATTTAAACCTGAATACAACCTAAAATCTGTGCATAATTAATTTATAAATAAATTATAACTGTCGCCAGTAGAGAATTGAACCTGTCTGGCCAAATAATTGGGCAGAATGCAAATAATAATTATATCTATACTTATGAATGTGTATATGTATAAGAGTGCGTGTAGATTATTTCGACAGTTGACCCAGGTATTATGGTACCAGGTATGTATGTATGTAGGAGTAGAGGTATGCATTGATTTTGGGGCTTTCTAGGCCAACGTTATTAGCCATGTCGCGGTAACTAGTATGCAAATTTGATTTGCCATCAATAAAATGTAATTGAGTTATGGAGCAGAAAAGCTAAAGTGAACAGAGGATACACAGCATGTAATGGCATCTGTTGCTTCCGTCCCTCCCCTAGGAATCATGGCAACCACAATCGAACCTCAGTCCATACACCCGTTTCGGCCTCAATTCAAACATACGACCACTTGTCGGTCCAACAGCATGCATTTAAATATGAATTAAACCAATTTCGAGTCGATTAATGTCGACGACTTTTCGTTTTTCGGTCATCGCTACATGTGATTCCATTTTCATGTCGTCACTCTTTTTTATTTTTTATTTTTGACTGCAATTATATTTATTTTTGGCCTTTTTGCACTCTTATTTTATTTTGTATTATTTTTGGCACTTGCCATGCACTTTCACTTTCATCAGCATCAGCATCAGCATCATTGGCATTGGCATTGGCACCGACATCGACATCGACAACGATAGCGATGTGGACACCCGACGTCCAGAGATTCCGGATTCCAGATGCGTGTCGGTATTGGGCGGCTTATTAATGCGTATATATTGATGGAATACGCACTTATGCACACACATCCATACTTATGAACAGACGTACACACACACACATTCGCACAGACAGACAGACAGACAGACACTCATTCACTCTCACACATTGAGACATGCGTAATGCAGGCGGTTCCTTTGTTTTGGTTTTATTTCTTTTCGGGTACCAAATGAAAATTGCATATTATGTAAAGAGCGTGTTGTTGTTTCAGCAAAAAAATAAAATTCACAAAAATAATTCTAGGTGAAGGACGAGGACATTGCCGCGTTGGCTGTTGCTCTTCCTGCTGCCGCTGCACAACATGGCGTATGAGCAATTTTTTTATTTCTCTTTTTTTTTTCGTTTGCATTGTATTTTCAGCATGGATTTTGCTTGATGCAATGAGTGGGACGGCAAAAGGAGAGGGCAAATGGCAACACTGACGCTGGCATTGCGGCAACCGCGTCCACATACATCATCACTGCTGGCAGACAGTCCTGAGACAGGACAAACGACCCGTTACCTCCCTCACACATGTCGACCGGCTGCACTTGTGTTTCATTAAGTGCAATAAACTGTGAAAACCAAAAAAAATTAAATTAAGTTGCCACCCAGCTAGGGATGGACAGTGAATCACAATATTAAAGTTCAAGGCCTTCTAAGTATCAATTTAAAATGGATTAAAAAGAAAAAATTGTTAAAGAAAAAACTGTTATAATTAATAGAAACTAAATAAATTAGCTTTGTCCATAATGTATAAAATCCGTCTCCTTTTGTTCTGATACCATTCAAAATTTGAGATTTCATATTAAACAAATAAATATTTTAAAATTTTGTGTACGAACCGAGATAAAGATTCTTCTTAAGCTTCGATCCTGTAAACCAAAACTCTATATTATTTGTATATTTGTATTTATTAACATTTATTATATTCAATACCAATTAGTATTATATTTAATTAATTGCTCAATTCATTTGCATTGTGTTCAGCGTGAATCATCGGTATCATTTGAAGCATTTCCTTGTCTATGGTGTCCATAGAGTTGCATACTTTGCGGATGACGATAAATTCTCTACCCTCGCCATTTTGTTACATTATTTTTTTTATTTTTCGACGCTGGTGAAAGTGTTTGTTTGCCTGTGTGCATGGAGGGGGGCGTGTACAAGTTGGTTAATGCGGCTCATACACGTAATTGGCATTAAATAAAATGCCAGGCAGTCCAGTTTAACCCAACAACAACAGAAACAATCCAATGCAAAAAGTGACCGCTCCGAGAGTCATGTCCAAAGGAAGGTTCTCTCGCATGCACACTGAAATATTTGGTTAGTTTATTCTTTTTTTCGGATGTCACACACACACACACACACACTCACACACAGATACGTATGTGTATGTGTATGTGTATGGAGACTGTTGCTGCTTATGATAATTGCCGGCTGCACTGCGTCTGCATTTTCCGGCACGTGGCTTTCGCCTCGTTTTTTGGTGGTCTCTTCACGTTGTTATTGTTGTTGTTGTTGATCCCGTTTACCATGCCTGCTTTTATGTTGTTGCAGTTTTTATTTTTTTATTTTTTGGCCGTTCATTGACATTGTCAATGTCATTGTTTCCATACCAGCAACCAGTTGTCCGTGCTTTTTTTATTTTATTTTTTTGAGTATTTTTATTTTTATTTAATTGCAATTTGCTTTTGTTGGCGCGTGTCATTTTCATTGCTGTTTAAGTTTTTTTTTTGCTCATTTTTTCGTGTTGTTTTTGTTGACGTTTTTTACATTTTACTTTTGGTTTTTGCTGTTATTGTTTTTTATTTTTATTTTTCGGCATTTTATGATGTTTACATTATGACGTCATAGTGGCATATATGTTGTCGTTGGTCATTGGTCGAAAATCAGCTGATTGCCGGCTTAATTGACATATATTCGATAAACTTTGCGTATTTATCAGCAGCTGGCCGTGGTACTACATACAATTTAACATATGGTCAATTTATGGGATTTGAAATAGTTATTTAATGCATACATATACCAAAGGAAGGTAGCTTGAGATGGTAAATTGTATGATGAATTAAAAATTTGAATTTTTTAAAGAAATCTATTCTGGAGATTTGTCATATGCATATTAAATATTTACCATAATATTAAAAATAAGTTAAGAATTTTTTACTTATAGGTATACTTTGTGAACAGGCCATATTCATGCAGATTCAAAAATGTTTCAAGTGAATATCTTTAAATTAATACTAATAATTAATACGCTTGATTCCATATAATATTAAAATCTGTAGCATACTTTTCAGAGCAGTCAAAAATTCTGCAGTGGCATTTACAGGATCATAAGTAATGCTAATAAAATTAGAATTTGAGTAGGTCAGCTGAATTGAAGAAAATTTTGTATTTCGCATTATTCCCCTAATCCATAAAAATTTAATGAAAAAGCAAAAATGGTCAATGTTTTGAGTACTTATACAATTTTGTTAAAATAAGCATATTTTTGTTGACGGCTAAAATTTAAATTGGAAAATATTTTAGAGCATTTCGCTTATGTTGATTAAGTCGGTATCTGCTGCCTGTCCCTCATTTTACCTAACCATTTAGCTGGTCAACACATGAGACACATACATACGCACAACCGAGTATTCATACGTGTGAATATGGAATATGTGTAGGTATTTATATAGAGAACTCTGACGGGGTGACGTTGGCATCAGGCGCATACATCAAGTGGAAAAATTATTTGACGTTTGGGGAAAATTGCGAAAATTTAACCAGCTGCAAGCGAGCCCCAGCAAAAGCACCGAAAGCGTCCCGCACTTCAAAAATTGTTGATTTTCATTTTTCATTTTAATGAATTTTTGTTTTTGCTTTTTCCGCGCTCGTTGTTTTTATTGTTGTTATTGTTGTTATTGTTGTTGGCAGTCGTCGGCTGGTGTACACACAAATTACCTTATTTAGTACACACTTGGCCGCATATAATATAATTTACTGTACATAGACCTTTTTATGTGGCCTTTCTGTACATGTGTGTGTGTGTGTGTGTCAGAATATACATGTGTGTGCGTTTTTCTGTTGTTGCCGTGTTTGTTGTATATAATTTACTCAACTGTTTTTGGTTTTTGTGGGTTGGCGCTTTTTTCCAGTGCGGCTTTTCATTTCCCTGCCTACACTCCGATCCGCGTCTCTAACATGTAGCCATAGCAACTATATATATATATATATATTTATTTACGTGTGTGAGTGTGTGTGTGTCAGTTAAGTTTAGGGTATGGGTTCGGTATTGTGTGCGTGCTGGGAGTTGAAATTCAAACATGTCCCTTACGCATCAGTAATGCCTTCTTTGAGTTAGTTTTGACTTCAATTGGACCATGCGATATGATAAAATGTTATTTACCCATCAACTCAATTCGCATTAAATTCATAATAATTTAAATTTAAATGATAGCTTGTGAAGATCGAACTTTAAGAATGAAATAATGTCGAAATACTATATACCATAAGTAAAGCCCTATAGTTGTATGTGTTTTCTATAAATTATTAAACTTTAAGTTCTTATTTTGGGACATAAACTTGATGTACTATTTTAAATTTATTTTGATTAATTAACAATTAATATACTAAGATTTATAACTATATTTAGAGAAGCAAATTCAGACCTATTCTTATATGTTTGTTATAAGCTAATCTAGCTGAAATTTAAAAGGTTCAATATAAAATAAATAAAACGAATTTTTGAAAATGGAAAAAGGTTAAAAATTAATTTTATTCTTATTTTATTTTTATTTTTTTGAGAATCAATATGAATTTTTTGAACAATAGTTGTCTATTGTTTAGCATTTGTAACTGTGTGATTCGGTTCAGGTTTTTTTTTATAAATTCAGGCAAAACAAAAATGGCAAATTTGTATTTAACGACATCTCTGCATGTAAATACAAAGGACATATACACCTACACCTACACACACCCACTCACACCCACACACGCAGAAAAGCAGCCCGCATTAAATGTGTTGGTTTGAGGGCATTTCATGTAATGTTGTCTGTAATTTGAGGTTGGCGAACGCAGTGTGCATATTAAATGAATATGTATAAGTCTATACTTAGTCGCAGGAGGCATATACCACAATCACATGTCTATATATGTACATATGTGTATATATATGTATAACTGGTTCATATACCGAATCGCCATTTACAATTAGTCGTTATTAAAGAACTCCTTTGGCGGTATTTATGGTAGATCGAATGAAGAACTAAGCATTTGATCCGGCTGTCTCTTAAGTGAAATTCCTTCCACCTTTAAAGCCAAGCCCCGCAGCTAAATAATAGCCAAAGAGGGCAGCTGCCTTCTGTGGCCTCATTAGGAAACCCACCCCAAAGACCGAGAATTTCACCCAAACTCTCAACCCTTAAGCAGATTGCACACAAAATGAGGGTAAGTTCGGTACATCGGCCATTTTGAATTTGTTATATTTCTAGGTATTGTTGTTAGCCATGAAGTGAAATGCGAAACAAAACGAAATAAAGTTTTTTTACCCGTTTTTTTTTTTATATAATTATAATTGCAGTTATTTCCCTGCTGTTGCTATGTAGGTGTGTGTGTGTTTGTGTGTCTATCTGTGTGCTTTAAAGCCGCACACAATTCCATTAAAATAATATGAAAAAAAGATGCAGATTGTGCGTTTGATTTGCCAGCCGCAGCTGCAGTATTTGCAATGTTTTTTCGCCACGTATTCAAATGTCTGCCCCTATGTTTCCTAAAACCAGTTTTAATGTCTCGCCGTTCGCACCTATCCAACAACTGGTCGATATACAAATAAAAGGGGTCCGAATTTTGCAAATGTTGTTACCCAACGAAGGTGGTTTAATGGTTTTTCCATTTGCCTGACACCAAAATGGACTTTATAGAGGGACAAAATATATTTTCATTTTGCCGATCCTTGAAGTTTCTTATTTTAAAAAAAAAGGGAACATATTATCTGAGATACTGTGTCGTAAATGCATCAGAATAGCAAAGTTAACTTAAGGCGGCACAAATGTGAAAACTTATTAATGCGATTAAATAAAAAAAATCAGTTTTAATTGTAAGAGAAAAAATGGAATAAAATGCCCGCTTCGGCACAGAAGGTGGACTGGTGATGAGAGGACAATTAAAGAAGGATGCATGAATGTCCTTTGTCTACTGTCTGCTGGCGACACGCTTCGAAGGCAACAGCGGCGACTTCCAGACCCAGCTGGACATAAACTTGGTCTTGCACACGCATATCCACACACTCACACACACACACACTCATACATATACATATACATCGCATATATATATGTTCAGGTTAACGGCATGCCAAAGGACTGAGTGGACAGGAGAGGACAGGACTCTTGGTCTTCACACCACGCGCACTGAATTTAAATCATAAATCATGAGCTTTTCCTCCTCAGCATTTTTCATGCTTTTGTTTCGCCTACTCCACCCCATCTCTTCTTTCGCGATTTTCTGTTGTCTCTCTCTTTTTTTATTGTTTTTTTTTTTGTATATTTTTCGCTCTTTTGTGTGTGTTGCCTGTTCTTTTTGCTGCATTTTATTTTTTCGCATTTTTCTTCGCTGTGCTGTCGCGTCTGTTGGCGTCGCTTCTGGGGCGCTTTTTAGTACGCACAAAAAGAGAAAATCGGCCGCCATTTTGTTTTTTCTTATTTGCTCATTTTCGCTCCGTTCGCATATAGAAAATAAAATGCCGCAACAGCAAAAGCAACAGCAACAACAATAACATAACAACACTGCTGTACGTTGAGTTAAGGACACTTCACCCGTCTCATTTATTGTGCCTTTCAGATAGGTGGGTTTACCTCGTAAAGCTCCCCGTCCAACTTAAGCTCTATTGGGCATTAAGTTTTTTCTGGGATTTTTCGGTTTTTCTCGTTTATTTTTTTTTTTGTTCTCCTTTTTTGTTTTTGGGTTGCTTTGTTTTGGGCATTTGCCAAAGTTGTGTTTGGTCCTTAAATTATTCACGCGTTACCATTGAGAAGCTTCCACCCTGCCCCTCGTCCTACTCCCCCACTCAGGCCCCATTGCCTTTGCATTTTACATTCTGTCAGCAGGGGTCTGACATGAAAAATTTCGTAATTCAAAATTAACATTTAAGGATGACTTGGAGTTGCCGCCACAGACACGTCAGACGACGAGTTGGAGTCGACTGAAAGGGCTTTCAGAGTGTGTGTGCTTGTATGTGTGTGTGTGTGTGTGAATGTGTATTTGTGTGTGCACAAAATTAACGAAAAACGAGAAAAACAGAGAAAAACAGCACTGAAATAAGTACAGTCACGACAAAATGAGATTTTTACTTTGCTTTCGTTACATTTCGCATTTACTCAGCATTTGGAGATTGTTTGCTGAGGCGATGAGAGACGGCGAATTGCGAACTGCTTTCCAGGATAAGGGCCAGAGACAAGGCTAGGAGAAATGCGAAGAAAACATCATTCAGCTCTCGTCATAAATAATTGAATTACTTTCAATGGAAGTAAATGCTTAAATACTCGAATCTTCGTAATCACAAAATGGGGGCAATTGTCGTTCGTTAAGGTTGGATGCAGTTAAGAAAATACATATATATATTTCTACGAGATGAGCAGCTCATCATGAGCTTAAACTATTCAAATTTTAGAAACTTAAACTATTCAATAAGAAAACTATAAAAGTCAGAGTTCTAATTTTGTTTTAATTTAAATAATAATGTCAAAAGGAGTTTAAAGAGATGGTAAGAAATCTTTATTGTAATAAAATGATTTAAATATGCCTATAGAAATAACTTTAAGTAAGTAAACTTTAGTTTCAAAACCCATTAAAAGTATATTAAGTTATAAGTCCGTGACTCTGGTATAAAATAAATCCCAAACAAAGTCGAACGCTCGGAAAAATTGAAATCTTTTAAATCGAGAATGAGATACTTGTTTGAAGAACGGTTTTTTATTTTCTCTAAGCAAATATTTTGATTATTAGGGTTTTGAAAAAGTTGTTGTAATTTTATTTAGTTCTTTCTTAATTCAAGTGTCTTTCAATAAATATTTTTTACCTGAATTAAAGTCAAAACTCCTCAGAGTTTTCCACTAAGTTAAGAAGTGAAACATATCGATTGAAAAAGCGTTCAATTCTTGGCCTAATCAATAACCGTATGCATATCAATAACTTATCTCTCCACTTTTCTCACTCTCTCTTTCTGCATTTAACTGGTCCGTCCGTCTGTCCGTCTGTCTGTTGGTCTGTCTGTCTCTTGGGTTGAGTTCATTTCTGTGTGTGCATTTTGTTCTGCCGCTTGGTCAGGAAGCAAACAATTTACGCAATCTGCCAGTGCAACGTTACCCACACAATGAGAACCTTTCTCTCGCTCTCTCTCTCGTTCTCTCTATATCTACGCCTCCTCCTTCCACAGCGAAACTAAACACACAAAAGCGATGGAGAGAAAGAACAGGCTTAAATGAAATAAAAACAAAATGAAATCAAATAAAATGCGCGGCCCAAAAGTAAAGCAGGAAAAACTTGTCGCTTTTCGGAGCATAACGACAGGCTGATGGAGTTGGAGACGACAACGAAAACAACAACGACGACGACGACGACGACGACGTTGCTCTCACCAACACCAACGCCAACACACACACACACTCACACACACACACATACTGTTGTCTCAGTACAACGGCACTCGGCACTCTTGCTGCTGTTCGTTCTCTTCTGCCGCATCTCAGTATAGAAAAACGTTGCAAAAAAAAAGGTTGCATGCCACCCAGTTTGGCAAAATATGTGTGTGTATTTTTTGCTCGTTTTTTCCACAGTAAAATATCGCATTTTTTGTCTTTTTTTAAGCTCCACCTACTTGCTGCCATCGGATTGGCTGCTGCTCTGCTCTGCTCTGCTCGACGTCGTTGAGCGTCGACGTCAGCGTCTGCGTTGCAGAGGCAACAACAAAAATAACAACAACCAGCAAGTTTAAAGGGGGAAATAAGGCTAACTCGGCAACAAAAAAGAACTCACATGTGTGTGTGTGTGTAGTTGTGTTGGGGTTTTTTGCTGTCTTTGATTTTGTGTTATTTGCTTTTTCACATTTTATTTTTAACATTTATATTTTGTGTGCGTGTTTCGTGATGTTGTGTGTGCATATTAAACTCACACACACACACCTACACATGGACAGCCACAGCATTATGAAAAATGAAAACTGTTGGTTGCTGCTCTCCTTTTCTGCATTACCATTCTCCTTGCTTGACGCGTCTGCGGTTCTAGCCGAGTGTCTATGTCTATGCCGAATTGGTAGTTGGACTCTGTTCAGTTCCTTGCTTTGCTTTGTCTGCCAGCCATTGCACTTTTTCTATATTTTGTTTCATTCTTCTGCTTCCTTTATTTTTTACTTTTCACACTGTTTGCTTTGGCCCCAACATTTGCTGTTCATGGTAGCCGTCGTCTGGCGCACTTGGTCACGTCGCAGTCTGCTGACTAGTTTCCTGATGCAACAACAGCAACCGTAGTCGTGGCAGTTGTTGAGTGTTTAGTAAGTGGTTTAGTAAACACATTTAGTTATTTGCCAACCGCTGACCACCACACTTACACTCACACACACACCCACAGATAGTTGAAAGAATCCTTTTGCTACGCACTGACTCTGACACTGCCGACGAGTGTCGAGCCTCTCGTCTCCTCACGTCTCAGTTGGTCCTTTCAGCTGGCTTAGAGGCCAATGGGCCATTGACTGCTTTTGCAGCCGGAGCACTTAATGACACTTAGTGATACTCAATTATCACTGCAGCTCTTTGCTTAATTACTTGATGGGATACTTTACACTTGCAGAAAATGAGTTTGTGTGTAGCAAAATGTCTCATTATCGTAATTAATCCATAAAATATGTAATTTGAAGCCTAAACTAAGTAAGAATGAAAAATATTCTTTGTCCTAAAAGTAATTAATTTAAATCCTACACAAAGTGTGAAGTAAAAAGTTTCACTTGTTCTAACCTTATAGTACGAATGTATGAATAACTTTCAGTTGTCATTAATTATCCGTAAAATATTTAATTCAAATTTTATACTTTTTGTGTAGAGGAAAAATTCTCACTTATTGTAATGAATCCATAAAAAATTTAATTCGAATTCTATAACATATGTTGGATTAATTTTCACTTGTCGTAATTAATCCTTAAAATATTTAAATAGACTCCTATAAGAAGTATGCTGAAAACTATTTTATTTTAAATTTGAACCTTTTTACGGAATGTTAATCAACCGAGTTGCCTAATAATTTGTTGTTCTAAAGGTTTTCTTCTAAAATATAGATTGTAACCTAAAAAATCGGTGTTTATACAATTGACAGAATCAAGCTCACACTATTTTTCTCTAAGTGCAATAGAAAATTTGCGAAATGAAATATTACCAACCGGACTCTCTAGCAATTTGGTTAGCCCCAAAAATTTCAACTCTTTCTCTCCTTTTGAAATGTAATTTGGAAAGTTTTTCTTGCCGCAGACAATATATATTTGCCAGTTTATCGGGGTGTTAAAAAAAAATTATGCTCTAACCAAAAGTTGTGACTACTCCCAGCGGAGGACACGCCCACTTTATGCGCCAGCTTGCAGTTTTAGCCAACTTTTATTAGCTTTTCTACTAATTGCTTCTAATTTAATTAAAATAAAAAAAAACTTTTGCGCGTTTTTAGTTAGAATATATGGTTGCATGTGGGACTCGTACCCGATTCCTGACGCTGAGTTGGCATAAAATTTTGTAATGTGTGTGTGTTCCTGTGTATGTGCCTCATAATAGTTTAGCTATAAATTTTCTATGTCTGCTTGCATTTCGCAGTAAAATATTTTATAATTAAATAATTGTTTAATTAGCAAGAGTGGATGCAGCGTCGTCGTTGTCCTGTTTATCGTTTTAGATATCGTTCTGCCCAAATATTCTCTATTTAATAAATAGCATCATTGCATTTATCGCCAAATATCGTTGGGATATTAAGTAATTTGAAACAACTGTTATGCATTTGTTCAAAGTTTAAATACCTAAAGTGAGCATTAAATTAAACAAAAGCTTCCATTGTGAGTATGTATGCTTTATTATACACAACTATACTTAACGACATGAAATGGAAAAAAAGTTTTGTTATGCTATATCAAATTTTTGGCTTTCGAAATTGAAAATTTAATCACGTTTATTTAACTTGTTTTAATTTAATTTTGGGTAAGTAAAATTGTTGAGATGTTTATTGCTTTAGAATTCATAACAAAATTCAGTTCTAAAAGGCCAATGTAACCTAAAACTGGAAGTATCAATAAAAAATCAATAAATTTTTTCGGAAAAGTCAAAGATACGTTTCCTGACCTGTCTTTAATTACTATAATTATAGAATGCTTAGATTACCGATCTTAGAGCATTTTGTATTGCTGTGATAATTAATATGTTTTTCCACATTGCAATTTCATTATCTGTGGACTATTTGTTAATGTCGGTAATTGAATGGCACCATAGCAAGTCCAAAAGCAGTCCGAGCTTAATTTATAGGCGACTTCCCCCGAACACCCCCGCTATTTATCAGTTGGCTGACCCTGGACATAGATCACATAGAGGAGCTGACGCTGATGTGATGTGAAAAGTATGCTAGAAAGCATTTTGGTCTTCAAAACAATTTGCTGGGGAATAACAATAAGTAAAATTAATGAGGCAAAATGTAATTTTATAAATTGTAAAAAGCTTCCGGCGCATTAATTATCAAAAGGAAACAGAACAAAAAAAAAATGAAGAATAACACAAAAACCTTTTTGACGTAAAGCGCGAAACAAAAAGACCGAATACTGAAAACTCAATGAATAGCGGAGTGACAAGGGAGTAGGGGTTAGTAGTTGGGCCCAACAAACAAAAAAAAAAAGGGAAAAAGAATGGAAAACAAGTGAAAGTGAATCGCATGAAAGACAACAAAGCAAATGCCAAATACTCGCTGAATGAAATGAATGAAAGGCTAAACAAATTACAGCAGCCATTTTGCAAAAGGCCAGAAACCAGAGCGAAATAAGGGGTGAAAGTGGATTTACTTTCGTCTACGAACGTGACACGGAGCCAGTGTTGCCACCAACCCAACGTTTGTCTGCGGTTGCGACTGCCACTCCCGTTAGTCCCGTTACTCCCGTTGCTCCCGTTTGCTGTTGATGATGAGCCCAAGGCTGCAAGGAGCAGGCACTTTGCATGCAGCTCGAGCAGATGCCACTCCACTTCGTTCGATCTAAACGAGCCAGAGACACGCATGAGGCGTCTGCAAGCAGATTAATGTGCTCGGTCAGAGTCCTCGCTGTGTCCTTGCTGTCAGTGACAGTCAGTGGCTCCTCTACAGCCCCAACTCTGCAACTGCCCTTAACATGGCGACACCCTTGGCAGCGACCATGATTTTCGAAATTAATTCAACTTGATTTTGCTTTCTTGCTTGTTGTTTTTGCCAGTGCCTGTGGAGAGGTTGGAGCTTTGTGTGTGGTTGTTTGCTGAACCAGCAACGCAGACAAGAAATTAAAATTCATTTCAGACACGACGCACACGGGCAGACTCACACACACACACACACACACACACACACACTCACACACGCACACCCGGTCATAGCTCGGCAGTTGCATTGTATATTAGAATATTTAAGGCGCAAGCCTAAAAGTATGCAATGGTAAATGTGAGCAACCCTTTTAGCCTTGGGCCAAACTACCCTCTTGGCGAACCAAGCAACCCTCGTACCCCATTTGAAAAGCTGAGTGGCTGTATTTACAGTTTTCCACAATGGCCGCCATCGTCATCTCCCCATTTTTCTCGCATTCATCGCTTTCACTTTGACAGCATTTGATGCCTTTTCCTTTTGTTGATCGTCAAAAGTTTTCTATTGTTTTTCAGCTGTCAGTTCAACTGCTGCCCTTTGTTGTCGCATACTTTTGGCTACAAATTTGCTTCACCCTTAACCCTGCACCTCATAATTCTGGCACCTGGTTGTACATATTTTATTCTGGTCGACTTAATCGTTGCTTTGTTCCTGTTTCATGTCTGCCAGCTGTCGTCGTTATTGCACATATCCATTAATATTCGCTGCTTCAGGTGCATTCTACTCTAATTCTCGGGTGAAGACCCGAGCTGCTTTCTATTGTTTCGAGACTTGAGCTTTTCCCTCCACATGGCTGACTGTCAAATTGAGCCGTTAGCTCGCTGAGGCGAATCTGGAAACTGTGTTACAAATCATTGACGCTGTCTGGCCTAAAAGTAGGCAAAAGACATGCCCACAGTCTGTGTCTTTACACTTTCTGCAAAAAAAAATCCTGGCCGTCATCTCATTTTATTTCTGTTTTCTCTCGCCTTTTTCTTTCATTTTATGCACAAAAGTTTTTAACCCTGTCGAGTCATAAAATTAAAACCATCATGGACTCTCAGGGTGCGACTGATGTCTAGCCTGGACCTGGCCACCTTCACCTGCACTCCAAGCCAAAACTCTACCCAGCCATTCCTCGGAGACTTCTTTGGCTTCACATGGACACATCCAATGGCTCTGCTTGGTCGTCGGCAAGAGAAATTTGAATGCAAGCCTAACGACCTGGCATTGTCGTTGATAAGGTCCAAAATGCCTGCCTGTCTACCTTTTTTGGGTGGCCACCAGTCAGATTGTCTTTGGCTTATGTTTGTGTGTCGGTTGCGGTGGTTGCAAATGTTTATGCAAGGCCAGCAGGGAGATTGGGGCTTTTACCTTTAGTTATGCACCTTTTTTCATATACCCCGTACAGCCATTACATGAAAGACATTTTCTAATTCCTTAAAGCTTAAAAAGTCCAGTTCAGCTGATGAATCCATCTATTGACTTAGGCTGTCAACTATTCTAAAATAATTGTTTCGGTGGAGTTTCACAGATTTCGTTTATTTCCTTTAAATCACTAATTCTAAACAATCGTCCCTATATATTATAGCACATTGACCATAAGAAAAATGTTTTTTGATTCAAAGATCCTTAAAATTTTAAAGAAAAATAGTTTTCTTACGATTCTGGAATTTTTATCTGAGAATACTTGATTTTATTGGCTTATTATAAGGTCCAACATCTATTAGTATCAAAGTATTTTTTTAGAATCAGTGAAGCATAATTTTAAAATAAAAATGAATAATAAAAATTGGCAAATCAATAAGACTATAGGTATTTAAAAGGTATAGTTTATTCCCTATGTATTTGTATTTAAAGCGCGCAGCTTTCGAATTTGATTCTGAGTAGAATTTTAGGTTGCCTTCAAATATGATTTGCCCTCTGAAACAGTTGAAAGCTCTGCGCAAAGCTTTCTGATTTGAAGTGTTAGAAAGCATTTGGCAGGCGCTCATTTTTAGGCAAGGGTTGTTTGGTGTATAGTGCGACCGACAGCCGACAGATGGCGCCAAACTGTTTGAAGTGACAAGCCAGTGTACTTAAGCTTAGATATTTTACTTATTTATTACCAACCTTTTTATGATATGCATATTTCTTGTTAGTCCATCAGCATGATACTCCATCGAAGTAAATAAATTGGACTCCAACGAAAACTCGAGAATTTAAAAGCAATTTTATTAAAAGCATTTATTACAACAATAAGCATTTATTAAAGCCAACTACTATAAGCCAAATAAAATATAAACTACAAATATGTCAACTCGGAATACATAATAAAGCGTTTCTTATAAACTAGTTGGTTAGTTAGCGTCTATTTAATAATATCAACTAAAGGCAGCAAATACGACGAGCTCCAGGGAAATCTGCAAAGAGATAAAGAAAAAACACAAGCATGAAAGTTATAATTTGTTGTGCTTACAAAAAAGACAATTTATAAAAAAGTTGACAGGACCCAGAAGGACCTTCGCTGCCTTGCTTGTTTTCCTTTGAATGTAAAAGTTAAAAACAAATTAAACTTGCTTGTTAGCAGAATCAAAAACAAGTAAAGTATACAGCAACAAAGGCAACCAGCAAAATGGGCATAGTTTGTATACCCTTTACGTAAAATATAAAAGGTATTTTCAGTTAACTTTACAATTGAAGATAAGACATTGATATATATATCCATTGGCATTAAATATATTATAAATTAACGTTGTAATATTAATGTTATTGAATTTTTATACTAATAAAAATTAATTGTAGAGTTTCTACCTAATCGACATTTGTATTATATAGTAAACGTTTATCTTTTTAAACTCGTACTTATTGCCACTGGCCGTAAAAAGTTTTAATAGAAAATTTAGTTAATAGTTTTGTAACTTTGGTCGACGCTGGTGCTGCGGTGGATTTGATATGGGACCTCCACACATAAGGGACCGCAGCACATGTAGAAAAGTTTATTTTCGGGAAATG
Organism: Drosophila phalerata; assembly: GCA_951394115.2. NCBI lineage: Eukaryota > Metazoa > Arthropoda > Insecta > Diptera > Drosophilidae > Drosophila > Drosophila phalerata. The sequence continues at coordinate 22,604,872 of OX596005.2, forward strand.
AGTGAGCTCTCAGGGTTGCCACAATGCTTTCTCCTAGCTCTGCTCAGTCTCGGCCTTAGTCTCGACTAATTAATTAAAATCGCTTTTGTGATGTCGCCTCGCACATGCATCAAATTCTAGCTAAGCGCCAAGATAAGCAAAAAGTGCCTTTTTAATTTCCTGTTTGCTGATAAATAATGCGACCCATACACACACATATGAATTTCGCAAGAGTGTGAGAGAGAGAGAGAGAGAGAGATAAGTGATAGGAGCTTGTGGAGAAACGTGTTATATAACTTTAAAGCACCTAAAATATTAAAACCACCCAAAACACTCAGACGACCACCCAACTGGAGGAGTAGCCGCAGATAAGGCGAAGTATCAGCTTTAGAAGGAGGAGTGGGAGGAAAAGGAGCAGCAGCATCACGTACTGGGCAGTATGCGCAGGACACGTTGCCAAAGAGCTTAAAATGTGGCCCTAAAATATCTTTGACTGCCCTTCCAGATCCTGTCAGGAGCCCACATCTACACACATACACACACACACCCACACATAAAAACAAATTCAAATACACACGCACACACTCTCACATGCATACACAAATACGTGTGGTAGAAAGAGAGAGGGCTACTCCTAGGATTTGAAATCCGCTCGCCAGGCAACATTTTAACTGCTTGGGGGCATACATCAAAACTTTGGCTTACGCTTAGGATTTATTTATTTTCATATTTACAGAGGCCACACACACACACATACACACGCTGGTGCCATAAATGAGCTGGAGCTGGAGCTGGGAGCGCCAGTGGCTGACAAGGATCTCAAGGATTTGCAGCTTTTGAGAGGGCCAAAAGCAAGGCAGTTGGTAGATACGTATACGTAATGCTGTCCACCTACATCTAATTCAGGCAACAGAAAACCCACGCGGCTCCAACGGTCATAAAACATCCCACCGAGGGTGTGGGGATGGGTTTCAGATGAGAAGTCTGTTGTCCTTCGCGTGTGCTTACGTAAAATTGTATACTTAAACGAGGGTTGCTTATAATTAATTAAAAATTATTTTATTCAGTTTTAGCAAAGAAATATGTTCCATTGCAAATTACACTTTATCTAAAATCTTTGCTAGATGATTAAAAAAAGCTGTAAGCTTTTTATTTCATAAAGAAAAGAATTATTTCACTTATAATACCATCTTCATTTTTGTTACATATATACATTTTCTTTTATTATTTTTCAATCTGGTTTAATAAAATATTTATTGGCACATTCTTCGCTATAAATTATTTTGCTTTACTATATTTTATTTGGTTCTCTGTTACGCACAGCATCGTTCATCAAAATGTGTATTGTAATAAGTAAAAAAAATATTTGAATGAGATTTTATGCTTGATAATTCGGTATGGGTATAAGTATATTTTTTTGACAACACAATATTTGAATATTTTAAATAAAAAAATAATAACAAAAGAATTTTCCTTGATATTACTTTATTTATTTTGTTTTGTTGAGTGTCTAAAACGATCACAATTTATAAGCATTTAGAATTCTTTTAATTTAGAATCCTTTTGATTCGCAATATGCTTGGTTACTGCAATAGCAACCCTCGTTTGAATATATGTAAGTATAATTTAATGACTATGTGACCGTCGAAGCTTTCCACCACGTGCGGCGTGTTCAGGCTCAGTTTGGTCGGCTTACGCGGCGTATGCGCACTTTATCTGCTGAAGTACATCTTAGCAGCCGCCATGTAACCGCCTCCGCCTCCGTCTCCTCAACCTCCTCTCATTGCCGGAGTGTGATTTTATATTTGTAGCTATTAAGAAATGACATTAAAAAGGGAATAGAACGACAGGACTCCCCCGCTCAATTGCGCAACAAAACCCTTTCCGCGTTGTATTTAAATGCGTCATTTGCATATTTATTACATGTCCTTCGTGCTGCGTCTCGCTTTTGCTTTGGAATATAACATAAGACAACGCTGTATATAATTATGTGCCCCTGCCATGGCGACGACGTTCCCAAAACATTTATGAAATGCAAACAAAAGTTAATTTAGACCCAGCTTTTATTTTTCAAGCAATTTACTTTTACACACAGAACCTCACTCTCTTTACAAAATCGCAAGCATTTATTGTAGCTCTCGTAAATGTCATATTTGAGGGGTTAATTTTTTGTTTTATTTTCATACTTTTCATCCTTTTCGCAAATTTGCACTTTCACGCATTTATTAATTTGCTTATTATCACAAATAAAAAGGACCTTTTGCCTCGCCTTAAAGTTCTTAAAGTAAAAATAAACCAGCAATGACCAAATCGTATGAAAAACTTATGCATAGTGCTACAACAAATGCATATGACAGCATATCCTTTTTTCTGACAAGAAGAACTATCCACCAAGTTCCATGCTCTCTTACCCCAAGCCCCAAGCACATCTAATGCATTATGTACTTAGTTGTTGTTGTTGTTGCAGTTCCACATGTCAAGTCAAACAGAGAAAGATATGAGTCCTTAGCTTATGTGTTCTGCAAATAGCTTTCACTTCAATTTCGCCAAAAACCATTCATTTATAGTTACAATTTAATTTAACAAAAATGATATATCAATTAAGTACTTCTCTTAATTCGTAATTCTTTTTTATACTCTCGATGATGAAATGAAAAGAGATTAATATAATTCTATACTCAATGGCTGAAAACTTAGTTTTTTGATCTCATAATTGGGGAATTTTTTAAGAATATCAAATTTAGAAAAAATTTATTATAATTCTAGATAGTAAAAAACTTGAATATTTAGTTTAGTTTATTTTAGATTCAACTATTGTTATACTTATTAAAAGAAGTGTATTTTTTTTAATTGAAGTTCTTTATAAGACACAATTGTAGCATTGAGGTTTCTGTACAGAACCCAAAATATATTACTTTATTTATGTGTTTTGCAAAATATTTTAATCTTTAATCTCGAACCGAACTCCAACAATTCTCAATTCCAAACTCATTTTTTTTTATGTGTATGTTTGGGAATGATAAGAATAGCATTGCTATTCTGATCCCACCAAATTATTTATTTATTACATAAATAAAAGAAATTTGTTTAGTATTAGTAGGTGAAATTGCAGCGAAAGAGAATTCTTAGTTAAGTATGTTTACTATAGTAGAATATATGCAGCTAGTCGGAACATTTCTATGTGAAAGCTGTTGGGACAGTTAAAAATAAAGCACTGGAGAAACTTACGCAGTGGAGCAATCTGATGACTGAGGAGGTGAGGTGGATGAGGAAGGGGGTGAGGGTAAAGTACAAGGCCAGTCGCCGGCATGAAGCAATTACAAAAACTGTAGAATGGGAAAGACGTTGCATGGAGAATGGGAAAAGTCTGGCCACATAGAAACTTGCAAATATAAAATTGCACAATTTAAAAGCGCAGACAGGGGGCGAGAAAGGGGTGTGGCAGGAAGCTTGTTACGTGCAAAGAGGCTGGTCACCCAAGAGTAACGTGTATACTGTGTACTGTATAGTGTGTAGTGTGTATGTGAGTGTGTGAGTGAGTGTCCTGTGTGCCATTTGCAATTCACATTCCTAGTTTTCAGTTCAGTTGAGTCATTATTTTATTGCCAAGACACGAGGATGAGTCTGGGAGAGCTTGGACTGCGTCGACTCACGATGACAATGTCGAAGGACATATAAAGAGGCAAAAAGAAGCCCCAATGCCAAGCAGGAGCAACAACACTTTTGCTTTTCCATTTAGTAGGAAGTGGTTGCAAATGTTCTAACGGGTATGAGAAGAGACTCATGAGCAAAGGAACATCGTCACGTCACGTGGGTGGCGCCTTTCGTTTTCGTCCTTTTTGTACATTTCTGCGGTCTTTGTCAGACTGCGTGTGTCGCATTCTCCACATCTACGAACGAGTATGTATGTATGTTATTAGATTGTTTCGGCTGAAATGTTATTAGAAAATTTTGAATTCAAATTCAAATGACTTTATACTTGTCACCCATTCGCCACAGCCCTTTAGTTTTCCTTTCCTCAACCCCATTAAGCAATGCAAAGGACGTGCACTTCTTTGTGCATATATACATATATGGAAATTTGAGCCAATGTGTGTGCGTGTGTGTGTGTGTGTCTGTCTGTCTGTCTCTGGTTTTGGCATAATAACATAGACGACGTGGATGCCTTCTCGTCCATTAAACGTAAAATGTTTGGAGTGCAATTTGCACTGTGGCACGTTGTCGCAGTGTGCTCTAGGAGCAAGGATTAACCCTCTGCCTCTGGGCGTGCTTCAGAAAGCGACTGGGGTTGCTCTGTTGTATTGGACAGAGTCATAAGAAATGTAATGGTCTTAAAGAATTAAATAATTTTGAATTATTTTGAAAGATGTTAAAGAAATCGTGAAGAAGTTCAATAACTCTGATCTATTCTAGCTTAACAACAATATGTTGCTTCTTGTAAGAGATCTAGTTAGGTGCATCATGTGATTTGGTTAGTCGACCTTTTAGGAAAATTTCAAATATTCCTGGCCACGTTTAGGGCAAACAAAAGTTTCAATAAAAACCAAGCATATAACCAGGCTAAGCACAAGCTGGCCATCTGACCAACCATCTGATAGCCCAGTTCACTGCAAAACACCCACAGCAACCGCATTCGTAACATGGGAAAGAGGTTTTGGGTAATAATGGGTAAGGGAATAGAGCGGTGGGGCGGAGGGGGGAACAACCTGCAACATTTGCAAACTATCTGAACTTAGTTTGAGCTGAGTTGAGGAACTGTGGTAAAGTTTCCAACGTAATCATACGAAACCTTGTTCTGTTTAGGTGGAGGGTGGTTTAAGGTTGGGCTTGGGGTTTATTTCTCCCTATTATTCCGACAATATGTATATAAGTGTATGTATGTAACATATATATGAATGTGTCCCTTCCCAGAGCACACAAAAGACGACTTTGTGCACTTTCTGACATAAGATGGAGAATATGCCTGGCATGGGTATTGTAGTGGTTAGTAGGGTTTTGGTCAGGGGACTGTGACGAGGGAGGACTACTGTGTAGAGGAAACTTCTGTGTAAAGACTGCAGCGACTGCTGGTTAGCTATTTTATATTCAAATAAAATGAAATTACATTGTTTTCAGCTGGCAAACAATTTGAATAGAATTTTAACTTTTTACTATTATTTTATTTCAATGCATACAATGCCAGAGTCCAACTGGACGAAGGACCGCAAGATGTGCTCAGATTGTATGTGAGTCTGTGACTTGGGTTTGGGTCTCGGTGTGTGTACCAAGGGTTCAACACAGCTTCATATTTGAACACCAGGGCAAATGGTGGTCAACTGGGCTTAGAAGAGAATATTTCTTAATTAGAAAGATTCAAATTATTTTAAGGGTTGTGAAAGCTTCACTTATTCCCTTTCTTTGCCCTCATAAAGCCCCAGACTGTTTAACTTTTCTTAAACATCATTAATTCTACTTGCAACAATTTACAGTAGCCTTAGGTTGTTCTCCCTGATCTCCAGCTCATTTTGAATGCTGCCAAAAAATTTTTGCGACCCTTTTTGACATTTTGCGTAAATTCGGTTTTGGGCTGATTCGCCGGGTACGTGACAACTCAGGGATCCGGTAATTTATTATATGCCGCAAATGTAAATTTTCGAATTTTTTAGTTTTATGAAATTGTTCCGGTCAATTAATTGTAGGAATTGTCACTTATCCCTTTTTTTTTGGGGGGCGTTTACCGTGGGGTATAAGCGACACGGCCCTAAGGAAGTTGTGTCTGATGGCTTGGGATTTGCCCCGCCTTCTGCCTAAACTTAATGTATTAAAGCTTAAAGCTTAGTTTTCGTTAGAAGCACCTTTCCCTTACCCTCCTGTGCTTGATGGACTCCATTCTGTTGTAATGTCGTAGCTGCCAATCCATCGGGCGGACAGGCATGCTGCAGCCCTGGACAAAATGCATTTTCCGAAACGAAACAAAATTTCCAGGCTTTGAAAATGCAATGCACAAAATTTTGCAATTTTCCCATTTTCGTTGGGTATGGCTAAAAAAAATGTGCATTTTTCCTAGAACAAACGCCAAATGAATGCACATGCACGCATACGCACATATAAGCAGACAACAATTGGAGTTGAAGTGCTCTGCTATACCCTGTAATTGTGTAAGCTACATTTTGTATATTTAATTGCTTAATTTACTAATTTTATTATTTTCTTAGTTTGTTGTGTTTTTAATTTTCTTCATAAATCTAATAATCTATGCCTGTAATAAATTCTTTATCTTTTAAATTAATTAATATTAATTTAATATTCTTAGTTCTATTGATTATTAAGATTAAATTTCTAGTAAACTGACTATTACTATTAAATAAATATTAATTAATTCCATATTCTTAGTTCTATTGATTATTAAGATTAATTTACTATTAAATTGACTATTAGTATTAAACAGATTTTGATTCTCAATGTGTTTACTATGTTTAGTAATATCTTTTATATTTTTGTATTATTTAATAATATTCAGCAATTACATATAGTGAATCTATGTGATTTTATTAACTTCATGTACTTTATATTTTGTTATTTCTTCATTTATATTTATTAAACTTTTTATTGTGCTGGAGTCTAACAAAACCAGAGATGGAAAAATCCATAAACAAGAGAAAACAATTTAATTATTAAACTTTTTTTTTATTATATTTATGTTGTTAAGAAAAACTATTTAAGACTAATAGTCTTGAGTTTAGTACTGGTCTATTTTATACAGGGTATACTTATAGATAGATACGAGTAAATGCACCAAGTCCAGGCACAGTGCACATCGATTTGGATCAGACAAAGCGGCGCTGTGAATATAGTATATACGTATAGGAGAACGCCCAACACTTTGGCTTTGTTGCATTTTTGCCTAGATTGCAATTTTTTGCAATCCATTTGAAACGGCAACAGCAAAAACTCGGAGAGCCGAGTCCGGGCTCAGCCACTAAAAATATTGTACATCAAATGTGGGGCCTGGCAGCTCAGTTTCGGGTCTGGCTATGGCCATGGAAACAAAGCCAATGCAACTGTCGTTGCAGAGGGAGTCGGTGCCTAAAATGCACTTTTTCGTATGCAACGGTCCAAAGCAGGGGACGGGGACGGTGACGGGGAAGGGTAAGGGTAAGGGGATAGACTGGATGGGTTGAGTTGCAGAAGAAGTTGTGGAAAAAAATTTTGAAATTGCATTTCAAATGAATAGACGGTCGTGGAGAGGAAAAGGGTCGAGTAGATGCGGAGCAGGACCTGGAGCCAGTTGGCACAACCAGAACTAAAGCCAGATCCAGGGCCAGAGTCAGGAGCAGAGCTGCAGCTGCATTGCTGCTCCGTCTGGACCCGGAGCCATCATAGTGGGTCGTTTGTGTTGGCCCAAAAAAGCACATTGAACAACGGATGTGCGACGATATACGACGTTACCAGGACAATCTCCTGGAACTATGTGAAATGTGGATGACTCTCTATATATATTTGTCTGTGTGTGAGAGTGTGTGAGTGCGTCTGTATATATATGTGGGAGATATGCATGACTAGCAGAGCAAAGCGAGGATCTCCCCTGCTCTCTTGGAATTGCCACCCATTCGATGGGTGAACCATTCTGATGCAAATGTATTTGAAAGTCATGCTGGTCGCTCGGTCGGATGCAGCCTTAAGATGAGCTGAATGCAATGGGTAGAGCAATGTCATTTCTGACTAAATGACATGCAAATTACTTGGCTCTGATTTTTTGAAAAGAGCAGAACATAAAGAAAAAAAACCTGAAACATTTTGCAACTGAAAATTCGGCACCACAAATGGGGCTTAGTTTGAGCAATCAGAAAATTGTGCATTAGTCTCATATTGCTGACAACCAGAGATTAAGATTATTTCCAGTTACTCTTAGCCCTTTAGACTGGCAAACATATTTCATGATTAAAAACTATGGCAAAAATTTAGAATCCGTAACATTTAAAATTTATACTAAATTAACATGCTCTCCGGAATGAAATTACTCTGCAAATAAACTGCAAATTTAAATACTCAGTTTTAAATGTAAGTAAGCTCGATTTATTAAGATATAAAAAGTATTAAATATTTAAGTATTTAACTTTAACAGTACATCTTAAAAAATTGGGCAAATAAAGACTGTCAGCAGAGTTTTAGTTTCTGACAAAAAGTTGTTACTGATTTTATAAAATCAGCAACATTTTAACACTTGCCCTGAGGTGACTCATAGTTATTATCTCTAAACTCTGTTCAACCATTTTCTATTTATTTAAAATTATTCTCATATTGAATATTACAGATTATTAGCATTATGCATTCAATTCACTTCTGAATGGCGACTAAATGCAATTGTTTTATTTCTTTGTATGGCCTGCAGTTTTGCACTTATATTTATTTTTGAGCCACGCTTATTTACATTACGCTTTTGCAATTGTACGTCATTGCGGTGTTTTTGCTTTTTATATCGTATTTATTTTTATTGCAATGTGGCCTATAGAATGGGCTTGCATCACGTGAATGGCCATCACTTCCATTCATTCATTTCTATTAGTTATTTGTTTTCTGTACGTTTTTGTAATTATTTGCGCTCCTGCCGCATGCTAAATTGCCTATGCAAATATTTGACAATTTTGCATTTTGCCAAAGAGAAACCAGACCCAGCCAGGCCCACAGCACAACGATCCCTCACCGCCACCCTTTCGCCTCCACTGCCTAATGACCAGGCAGCCGGGCGGCCATCGCACTTCCTGTGTATCTTCTGGCCTACTCCTATCCGGTGGTGTCAGTGCAGTCCGTGCAGTCCATGCATTTTGCATTTGCTTGTTTACTTTCCTCTTAGTTCGATTAATCACACATTTAAGTTGCCCCAAATTGAAGTTACTCCCTAACAATTGCAGTGTGTAAAGGGTTTCATTTCAACCAAATTGAAAATATATTAAGATTATTAATTTTGTTTAGCACAAGTTACAGTTGTTAGCAAAGAAATTCAGAGATTACTAAAAATAAAAAAAATCAAATTTAATTTGAAGTTATCATAGAATATTTAGTATTATTCGAATAATATCTTAAATATGTTTTTAATAGATTTGATTGTCTTATGCAAAATAAAACTGCAATTCATAATTAATAGAAATATAATCTATCAGACAATATCAGACATATGAAAATTTTTGATAGTTTAAGTGATTGATTTGAAATTGTTTTATATTTTACCAATTGTAAGTTACGCTCTGAATTCCATCAGTCTCAAAAATAAAATTAAATAATAATTTAGTTGTAATCATTTTATTGAAAATGGTTGAATTGAAAATATATTTTGTTTTGCTCAAGGTTGTGTGCAACAAATCTAAAGTTTATTTTTCCGCAAGGCTTTAGTTTTTCACTTAAATTACATTTCCTATATGAAACAATCAACTAAATAGAATTTGCATTTGTATTAAGGAGAAGAGATGGATTACGAGTAGATAGAAAGCTCTTTTATATTTGCTAAACCGAAGCGCATATTCCATTAAAATAATTGAATAACTTGCAGTTGCATATGATAAAAGAGCTTAAGTAAATCCCCAACTACATATAGAGACAGAGCAAGATAATTGCTAGTGTATAAAGAGAAAGAGACAGAAACCGGGCAAGGTAAAGTTTTGCATGCTAAACTCATATATTTATATAAATTTGTGTGTGCACTCGCATAACTTTTGTCATGTTGCAAGTTTGATTGAGTGAGCATAATGGAAATTTGAATTGCCCCCTCCCACAGGTACTCAAATAAAGCAGTTGCTTTCCCCACTGAGTCCATTCCAGATAAGTCAGCTCAGACTGGCCAGAGAACAAACCAGATAACACTCAAACCAATGTGAATTGCCAATACTTAAGTCTTGTCTAGTCCAAAAACGCAGTGAAAAAGTATGCAACATTTTTTGTGGATGCGCCAAAAAGTATGCAACAATTTCTGTTAGTCTCCAACCAGACGTCTCAACGTTCCAACTGTCGACTACATCAAAATGCATTTTACACAAAAATTGCTTCATTCCATGTAGTTCTTTTTTGCTGTTCTCCTGCATTTTCAAAACCAAAACTCCTTCCCCCCTTTTGGATACCAATCTGAAACAAAGCAACGGCGCAGTACTCGACAAAAATTGCAAATTTACAATGGACACTGGACACTGGTCAGAGAAAGCGTGCAACGCATGACGATTTCGTGGCAATTCCCCAAAATCCTCTTCTTTCAACTCCTCCATCCTTTTATTTCCCTTCCCCACAGCATTCATAATTTGGGCTGTCTCTGCTTGGGGGTCTCCTAAGTCTGGCTGGAGGAATCAGTGCAGTGGTCGTGGAGCCAACACAGCCAAATTACAATGAAGAAAAATTGCATTGCATTGGCCTTTTGTGTCCCACAGACCATCCGGCAGAGGAAGAGGCTGAGGAAGAGGGGAGAAGGAGTTGGAGCTGAAAATCCCTCAAGGCAAAAGTCCTCAGACTTCGCGTTTTTGCATATTACAGGCTAGACATCGGCACGTTAGCGGCCAGCAGACGCTGTCCAGCCACATTCTGCGAAATGTTCATCAAATCAACGTTGCAGCAGCTGCGTTGCCCCAACAGTTACCTCTTGCCACAAGTCCATGCCACTGCGTCACTTTTGTTGCAACGTTTTATGCATTTTTTCAGCGTCTGCGACGACGACGCTGACGACGCTGACGATGGTGGCAGTGACGTCTGTTGTTTCAGTTCCAAGACAAATGCGACAGTATTAAGCCTTGCCACGCCCCATGCTGCAATGTTCTGTATAGCCATAGTGCCCCGCCTCGCCAGACGTTGCAAAAAATTGCCAAGCTTAACATTTCGCGTGTTTTTTATCTGAGCAGTGTGTGTGTGTGTGTGTGTGTGTGTGGTACGTGCCCAAGTCGCCTTATTGTTCACAGTCCGTACTAGCCGGTAAAATGCAGCCCAATCCCAATGTGTGTTGCCACATCCCAATCCCCATGCACCAACCCATTCAGCATTCGGTTGCAATAAATACAAAATGCAGAATTCCAGTCGCGCACATCTTCAAGTTCCCACTTGCCACCCGCTTGCCTTTCTTCTATTTCCTTTTTGCTGTTTTGTTTCTGCAAGTGTGCATTGCATCCCCTCATCCTTGACTGCCACAAGGGCCCAGAAGGCGTCTCGACGACGGCTCTGTTGATTTGGCATACCCTTTCTACCCAAAACAGATGGCAATGTTGCAGCAGCGACATTGCCACGAGTACGATGTCCAATCCAATTCCACGGCCAGTGTCCTAACAATGTGCATCCGCCTGACGATGAAGCTGGCCCACTGTACAGTATACACTGCAACATGGCCACTGATTCGTCGTCGTTGTCGTCCTTCCCCCCTTTGCTTCTTTTGCCTCCTTTTGCAGTTTTTGCGTTTTGTGCTTTTGTTTTGCAATTGCGTTTTTGGTTTGTTTTGTGCCATTTTTACTGCAGCCTTTGGCTTGCATTTTTTCTTGCCGCTTTTCACTTGAACTGAAGTAGATGGCACCGCATCAGCGGCATCAGCACATAACAACCCCTTCCCCCTCTCCGCTATCCCTTTATACCCATTCTCCCCACTCCTTTGGCGCAACGCAGTTGCAGTTTTTGATTTCACTTTTTGTCAGCTGCCTTCGATGGCTGCACTGTTTTTCATTTGGCTGAGTGAAGCAAAGGGGTTGAGTTTGGATCTGGGACTGAAGCTGAAGCTGAAACTGAAACTGGAACTGGAGTAAGGTGTAGGGTATACAGGGTTCACGCTACTCTTTGACGTCATGCAACGTTGCCATATGTATTGTCTGCTTTTGGCGCTTTAATATATTATATATATATATTTTTTTTTTGGGATCTAAGAATCTTGCATTCACCTGACATTGTTGTATATTTTCTTTCTGTGTATTTGTTAAGCTGAAAATAAAGTATAATAAACTCATTTGAGATTGCATTGGCTTTGTCTGAACATCCGTAGCATCCACCTTCAATTCCTACTATCTCTATGTGCAACAAACTTGATGTTTACTTTTTGTCCTGACCAGGACTCATCAAGTGGCGGGTGGATACTATGCTGTGCAGTCTTATGATGCTGACGGTTGGCGCCAGTTTCACCCCAAAAAAGCCCCAATTCACTGCATCAGGGCGAATGCAATGCAGGCAGAGCCGGAGCTGGAGCCGGAGCCGGAGCAGGACATTTCATTTCTGAAGAATTGCTTTGTCGGTGCGCCTCGACCTCGCAACCAAAAATAAAAACAGCAACAACAAGCCAGGCAGCAGACATGGCCGGGTCCGGCCATGAGTAAGTAGAAAGGTGGGGGGGGGGGGAAGGTATCGGGTAGTGAAACGGGTTCGAGTTTGAGTTGCACGTTGGGCGCCAAGCGACTCTCACGCTGCACAAATGAAATTTTGCATTTTCAATTTTTGAAATAGGCTTCTCCCTGCCACATTCCCTCCTACAACAACCCAAATACACACACAGAGGCACATCTGCAGCTTTGCCATTGTCCTTGTTGTTCTCATTCTCCGTTTCATTCTCGTGTCGTGAATCCGCCAAGTATTGAAAAAATTGTACCGAACTCGTCTTGTGTTTTTTAGCTTTTGCTTCTGCATGAAATTTTATTTCTCGGCATTTGATTTGATTCTTTTGTGCTGGGCAGGACGAGGAGGCGTTTATCCTGTGCGCACAATGCAACTGCAGTTAGCTGGGGGTTGTCTACCCAGTTGGGTTGCAACTCTGCCTGTTTTGTTTTTGAGGCAGAGTAAGAGTAAGAGCAAGAGTCAGAGTCAGAGTCGGTCGCAGGAAGCCGCTGGTTGCATTTTTTCTTGTGCTGCACTCGCAAATGCATTTTTCTACAGAATTCACTGCTGCTTTCTTTTTGCACCGCACGGTCACTGAAAATGGATGGGTAGATGGATGGTACTAGCTGGCTGGGTTGGTAGAGTCGGTGGTGTCGGTGGTGTTGGATCTGCGCACTTGTTATTCAAAATGGTTGCCATGCATTTTGATTTTTGCTTATTTTTCAGTTTGTTGCTATGGCTGCCAGCGCTGTTTGCTCTTAGTTTGTTGTTTTGGCAGAAGAATTGCAGCGACACAAGAGGGGAGGAGGAATTCGAGGGCTTTAGCACAGAGAATGCAGTTATCCGAGTACATATGCATATACGCGTATAACGGATGTGAAGTATTTGTAATGGGCAAACGCATTGCAGTTTACATGGAAAAGGGGGGGTAACTGGAACTTACCAAAGAACAACTTAAAGCTTCTTCAAAAACTAGATAGAACATTTAACTAGCAACATTAATTTTTTTTCTAATCATCATGATCATATAATTTTTGGAACAAACATTTCTTGTATATATTTCTAATATATAAAAAATTATACGCCAAAAAAAAACCAGAAAAATAAGCAAACAATTGAAAAAATACGATAATTTTTTTTTTATTAAATTAATGCTTGAAAGCCTCGGCAGTTGTCCTTAAAATGATTCAAAACTTTGCCCTATGCTTTGAACCCTTTACAACATTTTTAAAGATTTGCAGCTATGACTATACTTACATTTTTACTGGAGTTTTTAATAATAAGTCAGTCGTTGAAATAGTATAAGTATTTCAACGTATTCTAAGAATATACTGAAGATTATTCAATGAAATTCTTATTACGAGAATATTTTTTTTTTTATTAATCTCTTTTATCTAACTTTAATTGAAGTTTCTCCCAAAAAAAAAGTTTTTCATTCCCCCAGAGCAACCCAAGTGGACATGAGTTCACAGATCTGAATCTGGTTCGTTAACGGAGTCAAAGCTGATGCTAACACCAAAGCCGATGCGATGCCAGACCATGCCTAGCACCAGCAGCTATGTCCAGCTCCCTCTTCTCCCCTCCCACTCTTATTAGTTTCTCGCGGAGAACTGCATTGGGCTGGCGGATTTTGCGAAAAAATATGAGAGTCTGCATCTGATGCTGCGCCTGCATCTCTTGCTCCTCCTCTTGGTGTTGCTGTTGCTGCTGGCAGTGCACCTTTTTTTGCACAGGATTTGCATCAGCAAGCTCGTTGTTGTTTTTCTAACAGTCACACTTTTTTCCACAACGCGCTTTTTACAAAACAGTGCCTGTATTTGATTTTTAGTTTGTTATCCAAATTAACTTGAGAAATTATCAAAGAACTGAAGTTCTACTGTAACGACGATATTAGAATCTTCATTTCATCTAAATGTGTGAGAGTTTGATAGTCCTAATGTCTATCTCAAGTTTGTAAGAGCTAGAGCAACCAAATATGGCACACACACACTTCTATACGCTCCACGCAGATCAAGAAGTATTATTTTCAATACTTAAACACATTCAATGAAATCTGTGTGACGTTATTTGGAAACTAAGAATTTCTACAGAACTAGTTATTTAATATTCTGAATTCTGGAGAAATTTTGTATACAAAAATAACCTCATTAACTGTCAAATCTCTTATTGAATTACAATTTCAAAATGCGTAAATGTAGCTGAGATATATTCAATCACATTTTGGACAGATACACTATATTGTAGTTAAATAGACATTCGTACATATATCAACTGTCAAATGAGAGAGGCCACAGGGCGGCGGTTTTGATCATCGGAACCGGAAAATGCATCAATTAAATTTAAAGCCATCGCTCTTCATCAGAGATGGCGCTCCTAACTCTCCCTGGATTGATTAGATAAAAGTGCATTGCACTGCATATATGTGAATACATAAGAGTAGGCAGTAGGCAGTTGGCAGCTATGTATTGGATGCATTTACACATAGGCCTGGGGCCTGGGGCCTGGACTTGGTCGGAGGTGCCTATGTATACAGCAAAGTCCAGAGTTCTGCATGCACAATGCACAATGTACATGGATGGGGCGGCTTACGTGGCGTATGGAAATGCATTTTGGCAAAAACATGATTCTGTCGTGAAACCAGGAACTCAATGTACGATGCACGAGGTCCAATGCACAACAAAACCAGAAGGGCAAAAATTGCAGGCGTCGTCTATACACTTCCCTTCACCTCCTCCCTGCAATGCCGATGCCGACGTCGACGACGATGTCGACGCCAACGCCATCGCTGCTGATGCACAATGCAAATAGAAAAGCTCGAAAAACACAACGCACACAGACGTACAGAGTAAAGAATAAAATCCTGAATGAATGAAAAATAAGCATAACGAATATTTCATACTCTATTTAATTAGTTGAAGCTAATGCTTTAATTCTTGTCTTGATATGAAATGTAGAATATTATAATAAATTGAAATTTAAGATGTTTCTCAAACTTTTTGATAAATTTAAGCTACCCGTTTTGTAGTAATTGCGACTGGCTTGAACCGAGGCCTATAAATTGGCTGGAAAAAATGTATAAAGCGAGCGGATAGCATTCGGCATTTGTGTGTGCGTGTGTGTGTGTGTGTGTGTGTATGGGTGTTGGTTGTGTTTAGGTACTGGCTAGTTGGGCGGTCTTTGTGGGAGTGTATCGGGCGTTCACAATGGATTTTTGCCTAGCACAGATGACATGCATAAATTGCATATGAAAGGTGCATCAGGAGCAGCAACGACAGCAGCATGGAGCATTGCATCCAGACTACTGCTGCAATCTATAGATTTATGCAACTCCTCCTGACCTCTCCATCTCCGACATATAGTTATGATGCATAACCGAAATCTAAACTCTGGCCCCTTTGGCTATAGCCGGGCCAAATGGTTTTTGTTTGTATGCCCTTCCCCCTCCGACCCTGCATCGCACACCCTCACCAATACCACCGTGTTTTTAGATGAAAAATGATGCACTCGCCGGCGACTGGTGTTACCCTGTTCCCATTCCCTGCTCCGCTTTGACCCCAACGTCAACTGCAACTGCAACTGCCTGCATTGTTTTGTTTTGCAAAATTTTCAATTTGCCGGACGTCCAACGGTGTCCAAAATTGGAAAACCGCCACAACCCGTCGAGAATGGAGAAATAAGAATAGAGAAACGAGAACAGCTGCCGAGCTGGAACAGAGAGCAGACCGTTTAAAACCGAAACAAGCAGCATAATTTTAATGAAAATCAATACATAAATTTTCGCCATATTTAGATTGTTTCGGTTATGTGTTTATTTTGTATTATAGTTACGTTTATTATGAGACAGCTCCACCGAGCCACATAACAATCTGGATGATGTCGACGTTCGACGTGAATGCCATTGACCAAAAACAATGCAGACCATAGTCAACGTGACTATCGATGTTATGTATGTGTGTGAATGGGAAAATGCAACTATTAATCAGACCTTATGAAATAGCCCTCAATTTATATAAAACATAATTTAATCTCATTTAATTTCGCTATTCGTGCTTAAATTCCATTTGCAGTCTAAAGGAAATCTTGTAATTAAGTGTGGAATTACATCAAGTTCAAAATATCTATTTTCTACACTTAACTGCAGTTGCTATAAGTTTAAGCCCAAAGGGCTCGATTTAATTTTTGAATATATTGAAAAATAATATCTATGAATATATTTATATTTATAAGTCGTGCCGATCCACACTACTACAACTGTATAATTTTTTTTAATTAAATTTTCTTATAAAGAATGTGTTAAATCAAAAAAAAGTGCTCTGAAACTATGTTGTGTAAGAGACCATAAGCTTAATTATGTTTTCCCGTTCTTTGCAATTATATAAAATCCAAGTTTTGCTTTGAAAAGTATAAGAAAATTAAAAACAAGTGAACCAAATATCTATTTCAGATGCCAGTCCAAGAAATAAAATTCGTATGTTTCTAAAACATAAATGCATCTTTGGCTTGTTTATTATAGTTCAGTGCAGATTTTACAGATTTCTTTGTCATCATTTATAATTTATATTTTTAAAAATTCAGAAATAATAACTTCTGATAATAATGAAAAGTAAATAAATTTGCAAAAGATTACTTGAGTTGGGGTGGACATAATTGAATAATGGATCAGTTGTAACGTTTACTTCATCTGTTTGGATTACGTGTAATGCATTTAAAAGAAAATTTCCCTTAGCATTTTATACTTTATCTTATAGTTAGCTCCTTAAGATGCCTGACAGCAAGACAGAGAAAACACACAAAATGGAGAGACGAGGATATAGCATATATGAATGTGTGTGTAACATATATATATAATATATATATATATATGTATATATATATTAAAAAGACGAGTAAAAAGAAAGAACAACAACGTTTCTATGACTTTGAGTTGCCATCATAATGTAAAGTTCTACTCGGAATCTTATTCGCTCGTTTCCGTTCTCGACCTCGTGATTATCGCTGTCGTGTATATAGAAACAAGGAAATGTGTAAAAACGAAGTAACGATGCTGCATTGCCGAAGAGAGTAAAGCTTAAAGGATTTAAGCAACTACGCAACGAAAGAATACGACAGAATATATTGAGCGGCATAAGAAAGTCGATCCATTTGATTTCTTAAGACTTTAAGCAGTAGGCTCGACTGCTGTTCTTACTTTCTGCTCTCTTGGCGACAAACTAGCAAGAGTTCTCCCCCCCTCCACGCTCTCGACCGCTTTTAGCCACCCAACAACAAATCCTACACACCATTTCATTTCTATGTCCACTCTCCCACACAGAACTAACGTTGTCGTTGCCTTTATTCGCATTGCTCTCGCTCTCGCTCTCGTTCTCGCCTGCTTGCTCTTTGTCGCTCGCTCTATCCTCTCCTCTCTTGCGCTCTCTACAACAATCATGGCAGCTGCGCTCGCTCACCAATACACACAAAACTGGGCCATGCGAACGAAGCTTCGCGACGCTTTTCGTTTTCTAATGTCTGTTTCTCTTTCTCGCGCATTAGTTTTAGTGTTTTGCATCTCGCTTTTTTGGTTGCTTTTTTGCACACCACGGTCACACACACACACACACACACACTCACACACACACACACACACTGAGAATAAAGCTGCGCATGTAAAAAGCGCCTCGCCTTGTACATAAAACATGGGCGTGTTTGTGCTGTCAACGTCGCTGCTCGCTGCCGACGTTCGCTGCGCTGCTTGCGCACCAAAATTTTGTGTACTTTTTTAGGATATCAAATAGGGATACAAAGCACACACACACACACATACGCACAGGCAAAAGGAAAGAGGTTGGACCCTACATACACATATATGTAGTTAAGGGCAGAAATGAAGGGAGTGAGAAATGCATTTGCGTTTTGTTGCTACTTTTTTGTGTTGTGTTGGTTGCACCAACTAAAAATGAGCTTCTACCCCCATCCCCATTTGCCCTAAAGGCATCCACACACACATGGAGCTTGCACACATGTACAGTGCACACATATGTATGTATGCTTGTATTTGAAAGTGCACTTGCATTCGTGCTCTCGCTCTCTACACGCACAACTACAGTGAACACTTTCGAGTTGCTTTCTACACATTTTAGGCAGCCATTTTGACTTGCAAGGTTGGGGATCGAGTTCAGGCAGAGGCTCTAATGCAAATGCATTGCGTCGCTACTGCAGCTGCTGCCGCTGCCGCTGCCGCTTTTGACGTCGACGTTGACGTCGACGCTGCCACACCCAGAAAAACTGCATTTTTCTACGAGCGTTTTTGGATTTTTCGTATTTTGTTTTTGGTATTTGTTTTTTTGCTTTTTCTGCTTTTGTGTTGTTGTTGCTTTACTTTTCGCCTATGTACAACAAATATTCACTTGCTACTCTTTTTCCAGAGCTCTGCGCTTTTAGTGTGCGTCTGTGTTTGTCTCACAACGCATATGTGTGTGTGAGTTTGTGTGTGTGTGTGTGTTCGCATGCGTCTGCATGCAACTGCATTCGGTTGGTGCTAAAAGTTGCACTCTATGTGCACATTTTGTGTGCGTGGCAAAAGCCAATCGGGTGCCTGCTGCATCACTGCTTCTTTTTCATCAGTCCCAAACTCAGATACGGCCTGTCTAACTCCCACCCCCACCCTCACCCCCACTCCCACCTACACCACCAACCTAACACTCACATATTCATCTACTTACATTTATACAAAGAAACTTCTACAAGCTTTACTCTAAAATCTTAATTCTTTTCTTTAATGCTAATAGAAATAAGTTATCTCAATTTCAGAGATTCCCAAAAAGTACAAAAGTATGTGAAAAATACCAACACATTCAAATTAATCAGGGATTAAGATCGTAATTGTAATCGTAACCTTTAACCGATATTAACCGATTGACTTTATAACTGAAGCTCCAACTGAAACAAAACTATATTTTTATACCGAATCCAAAAAACTGAAGATATTTCAACCGAAATAACCGATAACTTACCGATTCAGTAGAAGGGTTTGTTTTGATTTAATCAAGCATTATGTTCAGTTATGTTTTAAAGGTGTTACCATAGTTTTTGAAACTATTTTAATATTGAAATAGAAATTTATTAAAATCAATAAATTTTTGTTGACATAATTCATTTTTACTTGAAAATTTTTTTTTTTTAATTTTTTTGTTTAAAGTTGAAACATACAAAGAGCCAAAGTTTTTGCGTAACTTATAACCGAATCCCAACATGAGAAACCGTAGCTAAAATAGTTATTCATTTTGGTTAAGTCGTTGTTATTTGGCAGTTTTCATGGTCAAATGAAGAAATTTAGTTTATAATTTTTTAAAAAGTCAAAATTACAAAAAAATAAAAATTATTATAATGATTCAATTGTGCATAACTATCTATAACTTTCTTTAAAAGTTTACATAAAATTACTCAAGATCTATCTAGTTTATTTAAACTCAATATTCCCATAAGCGTGAAGAGTAAATCAAAATATCGAGATATGTAGGTATTAACTTAATAATTTGATTTGATATTATTTTAACCTGGCTCATCATTATATAACAATATATGACTCAAATTGTTAAATCGTTTAGGTTGACCGGAAATTCAATCAAACAGTTTCTAAATAATAACAAACTCTTTTATTAAAATGTAGAATATGTGTGAACAAGTGGTAAAATTAATTGTCAGCAATTAATAACATATTAAAAGTTCTGCTAGTTATCGACATGAGTTTCTAATCAAATTACTTTATTGTGGGCGGAGGTCAAAGGTCATGGTAGGGATTTTGTTTTGTATACAGTTGACAATAAATAAAGCAAGCATCTCATGCATTTTTATAATTTTTTTCTTCTATGACATAGAAAAAAACTCTCGGACTAACAGACACAATGTCATATACATACCACACATACACACACACACACACACTCACACTTGCACAGGTTGCTGATTTTTTCGCGTGACTTTGTGGGGGTCTGACTGGGATTTGTTATATTTTTTTGCCGTTTGTTTGTTTGGGTTGTTAGAAAATTTATTTTTTGTAAAATTTTCAGCGTGTCAGGACAAAAAAAAAATGGATGAATAAAGGAAGAGTAAAGTAGAATAGAAGGCAAACGAAAAGGAAAAGTGGAAAAATATGTGAAATGTGCGCGCAAGTAAAAGAAAAGTGGCAACAGTTTTTGTATTTTCATTCTTGCTTTTTTTTTTTGTATTTCCTTTTATTTTCTCTGTCTGTTTCCTATGCCACATTTTGTGTTTTGCTTTGCTCATACGCTGCCTTTTTTTTAAACATCACTTTAGACCAAGGCGAAGGCCGTTTGAATAACCTTGTAACCTTTTTTTTTGCCGACGCTGATTTTTTTTTGTGTTTTTGGCGCTGTGGTAGACCAAAAGTGTGCCCTTTAAACCTGGTCAGCTGTAAAGTTGCCCCAAAGCATTTCAAATGCCATGCATGCATGTATGTGATCTTTACCTCCAGCATCAGCTCCAACTATAGTTCCAGTTTTATTTCCAGCTCCACTTCCAGCTCCATCTTTGTGTAGCTCGCCAGTTCAATATGTCAAATTCATGAGGAAGCCGCGAGTTTCCGATTCTAAACACGATCACGACACATTGGCGGACAAAATGAAACTGATCAGTGAATGCGGCCAAAAGCTTAGAGACTCAGTGTGCTCTTTTTTTTTTTGTTGGCAAGGATCAACCAGTTTTCTAACTTTAGATTTTCTTTTGTTTGTTGCGACAATTAATAAAAGAAGATCTTGGGCAGCCTTTTGATGTCTTCAAACTTGTTTCTGACCATAACACAGCACCTCACCTTTTTCACCCTTTTCACCCTTTTTCCACTCGTTTTTCACTCGGTTTTGCAAAGGTTCACAGCAAAACATTTTCAAAATAATAATAACGACAGGGATTGGGGTGTTTAGATATTAGATGAGATCGTTTGTCAGCTGCTGCTGCCTGGGAACCGAAAAGCTGTCAAACGAGTTTTCAATCTTAAAACCGAACCCAATGAATTCTTACTTCAATAGTATAAGCAGATAATTAAAATAAGTAGAAACTATTTAGTACATATTTAAGGACAGAAACCTATTATCTAAGAAATTTGTGTCTATAAACTGAGCTCTCAGATACATTTAAAGTGACACTCAAAGTCAATTGGGGTGCTTAATTGGGGTGGTTTCCCTTTGTGGTTGTCCCGTTTCGGGATGGCGTGTTAAAAGTCAAGGGTTAATTGATCCCGGCCATTCATTCATGGGCTTATTATCTCCGCTTGGGATAGGCCATAGGTAGACAACCCTTAAGTGCGACCGACACGCGTAAGGTATTCCAGTATAGGACCCTATTCGAGGTCAGAGGTAATCCACATAATATACATTTAATTTTATAAAGTATTTTCATTATGCAAACTCTTCATTCAGTTGTTGTTTCACATTTAAATAAATTCTACTGTTTTTGTAGGATTTTCAAAGTGATTTTCCAAAATTGCATCAACAATTCGTTGGATAAACTACAGATGCATCGCAGAGAGTTAAAGGACCGAGGAAGCTTCAAACTCAGTCGTTTGGCTTTGCCGCAAAAGCAACTTTTAGTTTACGCTGAATAAAATAATAATCATGAATATACATACATTTTAGAAATTGCTCATAGAAGAGCTGTCAGCTTCCTGCCAGCTTTTCCCTACCCAAAAAGCGCCCTCTAGCGTCTGTCCTGTGCATAAAAGCCAGTCATATTTTATGTACCGAACTCGTTGCGTCGTTTATTTTCCATGTTATTAAAATTCTAAAAATATAATTTGAGCTTAGAGCTGCTGCATCTCATGGTTATCCTGCATGTCCTGCCATAGTTTTGGCAAAAAGGTAATTTACTAGAAAATTTGCTTTGCAATTAGTGCAATTAAAATATGTGCGCTCAAAGTGAACACACATTTGGCGGACAGCAGAGATACGAATAGGAGTCTTGAAACTTGGGCTTGGTTTTTGCTTTAAGGCTTTAAGGATCGAGTGTCTCAAATGTCAGATATATTATCGAAGGGGTTAATTTTAAATGCCATTAAACAAAGACCATTAATAAGAACTGCTCCCCCTATGGTAAGTTAAATACTTTTCTAGTTTACACTGCAATTTGATCCAGTCGACGCGCCCCAAGGACTTGAATTGGGACTCGAGCTGGGAACCCTTTGAATGCTGCCGTCAGCTTCTTGATGTCATTAATTTTTTAAGCTTACTTGGAATTTTTGGCCGGGCCCAAACAAAAATGGCAGACCATCAAGCAGTTGGTTGGCCAAGAAAGGAAAGGGTTTAATTGTTTTGGGTATTCAGCTGCGTCTGTTTTAGTTTCCCCAAAAAACACACAAACACTTGATAACTTGAGATTGAGTTGGAGTTTGAGTTTGAGTTTGAGCCTACCCATAATTAAATCTCTCTCTAACTTTGGCGCTCTTTCTCCCCAGATCCTTGATGATTTATTGTTTGACAGACAAAAGTTTTCACTGCTCACGCACCAGTCGACCAAATTAGAAAGGGTTCTTAAATGTCTGATGGGTTTAAGGTTGAGGTTTGCTACTCAACTGATGCCATTTGTGCTACCTAAGCACCCAAGAGCTGTACCTCTCTGTACGTAGTTCTCTGTTTGCCGTCACGCTGTCTAGCTATTTATTTATATATTTAGTATAATGTTTAATTTAGTAATGGATTAGTGAAGCGGCAGTTGGCCCCCGGACTGCTGTTCATTATGTTAAGTCACGTAGCCGGGCTTAGGTACGGTTCGCTCCAGGTTTATTCTGTTCTGTGGGTGTCTGTACACAGTTGAAGATTTATAGTGACA
Source organism: Drosophila phalerata (assembly GCA_951394115.2). NCBI lineage: Eukaryota > Metazoa > Arthropoda > Insecta > Diptera > Drosophilidae > Drosophila > Drosophila phalerata. Next base: position 22,627,966 of record OX596005.2, read on the forward strand.
TTTTCTTGAAATACGCAAATGTGCTGGACACTTAATAGAATGGCAAACTGTCCAGCCCCATTCAAGTCGCCATTTTGAGACCTTAACGCACTCTTCAAGGGGATATCTAAACTCTCCAAAGGGTGATAGCTAAAAGTCCTTGGCAGTTAGCTGAGCTGTTTCAACTGCTCATAAGGCCAAATGAGTACAGATATTTAATGAAGCAACCATTGCCACAAACCAGGGAAGGGGAAGAGATTGTGTGGGTAGAGTTACTGTCAGCCTGGCGAATATTCAGTTAGTGTCCTGTCGGAAAAACCGACGCCACAGCGGCAGCAACAACGGCGCCTGCTCCATAGATTGGTTATTATCTTTTAGTTCAGTGCATAACTTTTTCACTCTACATGTAAATTTTTGCATCGCTTCGTTCCAATGCCAAAACCAAAGCCAGGGTTGCCACCCGTTGCGTTTCACCTTTCGTCCTTTTTTGGTCGAAATTATTTTATAATGAATGTTCGTATTTAGCTAAAGTTTTATGAATGGCGTTCATTATAGTCCACTGTGCGACTGTATGTGTGTGTGTGTGTCTGTGTATGTATGACTCTGTTTTACTGTACTTTGGCACTAAAAACTATAGCTAGTGGCAGTGGTAACTGGAGAGCCTCTACACAGAAGTGAACCACAAAAATATGAAAACCACATTTATATTGCTCGTCGGGCAGATGTTTTCAAACTGTGTCTGTCTGTCCGTCTGTCTGTCTGTCTGTCTCTCTGTCCGTTTGTTATTATGTGTGTATGCTTCATATGTTCGTTCGCGGTGTCGGTTGTGTCCGCCAGCGCTTTTTGGGCCAACGTTTTGAGTGTGGCTAACAAAATGGAAAACTAGTCAAAATGCGTGCACTGATTTTGGTTTTTGAAACTTTTGAGCTTGGGCAGCTGCAGGTGCAGATGCAGATGCAGATACAGACAAATTGCTGCGGGCTAGAAGTACTAATGGAATTTGCTTTAGAGCTTACAAACAAACTAAGCAGTACTCCAAAATACCTACTATAATTGAATTATTCATCAAAGCAGGATAGTTAGAAATTTGGAGAAAAACTATTGTATGCAATTTCAAAATACACTTTAATTTTATATGTGCTTGCATTAATTGTAAAGCATATAAAATGCATTACTTTGATTATCAATTTAGTTGGATTTTGTTTAGCAAATTCAAACAAATAAAGATAAATATGCGTTAACATTTCAATATAAAAATAAATTGGAATTGAAATGCGAAAAAGGCAAGTTATTTTATTTCAAAACTTTTTGAAATATTGTAAGTTAAGTCAAGGTTAAACCTTCAAATGTTTACTTCTTAGATCAACTACATAAATCTTACAGAGTCCGAACAGATCAGAAATTTAATATTAAGGCAAATGTGCTGTACAGTTCAGATTCCTTACTCCTTGTATATATCCTTGACACCATGCCATTTATTAATCTGCTTCTGACAACCCAACGACGCATTGAAGCAAAAGCGTAACGAAATTTTTAGCTCAACGAACGAAGTGAACGATGGTCGGTGGGTCGATGGATTGGTGGATCGGTGGGTGGGTTGGTAAATTGGGGGGTTGGTGGGCTGGTGGGTTCGCTGACAACCCTTTCAAAATTTAAACTTGACAATTAAGTAAAATAAATGAGAAGCGCTCGGCGGTGGCTACGTGACGGCATTGTCCAGCAGAAGATGCGAGTTCACAGAGATTCCGGAGATGCGCTAGCTGTGACCTGCGAGTTCACGTTTCCCTCAACCGACTCGTCGCCCGCAACTTTGACACCCTCAAAACATGTCGACTGACGGCAGAAGAAGAAGCACAGGAGAAGCAGTTGTTTGGGTTTTGGTCTGGGGGTTGGTCACTTGTTGTATTTGTGGCAGATTGTACCCCAAGGTACAAGCAAAAAGGCTCCCCCTTTGCCGTCTCCTTGTGCGACTGTTGTTGTCAGCCATTATGGCAAACTTATATTTGCACTAGAGAAACAGAACAAAGCAACATTCCCCCAGTTCCCAGACCTCATTCATCTCACACACACACACACACACACACACACACATGATTACACAATGTCCTGGGTACCGCATGAGCTCCTGCTCCAGCACCAGCTCCAGCTACAGTTCCAGTTCCTGCCGCATGTTTTGTGCGCAGTTGCTGAGGTCACTAATGTCGTAAGATGAATCCTTTCGGCAAATGCCTTCAGGGTGCAAAAATAAAACGTACAAAGGCAGCTATAGTACTCCTCCTTACGCCTCTCCCCATCTCATCAACCCACCTGCTTTTCATCCTGCTTTAAATGTAGATTAGTTGTTTGGGTTGCTGCTGCTGCCAGGATGTTGTCCTCCCCTTTGCTCATCCCTAAACTTCTCCACGGTCCAGTCAAAGGAAGAAAATAATGAAAACAGCAACTTTCATAATGAAGGTCCTTTCCCCCTGTGTGTGTGTGTGTGTGTAACCGTGCTCCCCTCGCTCGACGTTTTTGAAATTATAATCTGCGCCATGGCGCCATCGTTGTGCTCCTCCTCGTTATCGTCGTCGTTGTCGTCATCAACATTTTCGTGCTGCCTTCTCCCAAACGTTGACAACTTTGCATCATGCTTCGCCTGTTTAAGGACCTGCGCTTGGTTTACACGCTTAGCATCATCACTTGGATCCCTGCTCGAATTCTCCAAGTATTTCTGGATGTGTGTGGAGTGTGTGTACTATGTTTTTGTGTAAATAGCTTTCAGTATTTTGGCTTCTTCGGGGCGTTTGTTGTCCATTCACCAAGAGTGAACTTGAATTTATTCAACAAATGGCCTCAGCCGACTAATTTACATGCAGAAATCAAATAAGCTCCGTGTACACATAATGAACATTAAAAAAAAAAATAAAACACTCCCGAGTCTCTATGGTCTGATGATGGAAACAAAAGCCAGGACTAACAGAAATGTAGAAATGAGAAAGTCCTTCAAAGTTTTACTAATTACTTTGACGAACAAAGGCGGGACCAGAAAATTTGAGTGACGCAAATAAAAGCATGAAAACCAACATAAGCGAGAAAATTTAAAAGTTTCTGCTTCTTCTGTTTTTCATGCCAGACTCAATTCCATTTTTGGATAGCAAATTATTTGCCAACTAACAACTGAAACTATTCAATTTCCTAAACTTTCAGTTTATGCAAACACACACACACATAGAGGGATGCCCTTAAAGAGCAATGGAGACTATTTGGGTGTTTTGAGAAGTTTGGGTGCTCGAGCAAAGGAAATAAGTTTTATTGCACCCAGACCCAAAGGCTAAGGGATGCAGGACATTGCAGAACAAGGGTAGTCCTGCCAGGCACCTGCCATCCAACCCGTTCCTATCGCTCTATCGCTCTATCCTTCTATTTTTCTCTTTCTCTCTTACTTCTCAGAAGCAGACAAAAGTCACAACTATCCCAAGTTGGCATGCGGGTGTCGTTTCGCATTTCGTTTAACCCAACCTCAACCCCAACACCAACTTAACTTCAATCCCAGCCCAAACCCACCCCAACCCTTGGCAGCTGCGACTTTTTGACCATGGCTGCTAACTGAAGACGCCATGATAGACTGGAGTCAAGTCTTGGATGGGGAATTCAATTTGCATTTTCATGCTAGTTACCAATATTTGCACTAGCCTAAGCGTAAGTTATTTAATAAGTCAAGCATATCAAATGAGTTCGCAGTTGAAATCTAAAACATAAACTTACTTTTCTCAATTGATTCAACTTTAGAATACGGTGTTAATTTCATTTAGGGTTTCGCCTTGAGAATATCTTTCAATTAAAGCAAGCAGCAAAGCAAAAGGGTTTAAGTTCCCTTTTTTTTATCTTCATGTCACCCTTTAAGTTCGCTTCTAGTTCCCATTCCTTTTCCCTGACCTAATGTATGCATCGCACAAATATTGTCTCAGACAGTCGAATGAACTCACAAGAAGGGGCAACAGCAGCTAAGCCAGACAAACAGTTAGGCAGATAGAGGAAAACACACTTTCTGGCTAGACGAAGAGATGATCAAAAAATGGGAACTATTTGAAAGGCACTGCAAAAGATGGAAAGGGTTGAAATTGTGAAGGGTTTTTTGTACCCTCTCAAGGATAGAGCAACAGTCGTGCATTATGCATAAGAGCATAACAATCAGAGTTTGAGAAAAATTAAACATGAAAAAAAATGATCTGGATAAAATGGAAAATATATTATTCCTCGTACTAATTTTAAACGGATTAATGAAGAATGTATCTATTATTTGCAATTTTGTTAATAAAGTTCTACTCATATTTTTATAAATATAAAAACTTTATACATTTTCCATTAATTGTCATATTACTTTTTTTTTCAATATATATCAGTTACACATAACAGAGATTTTTAAATTAGTAAAATAGAGAATTAAAATATATATTGAATGTATTGTAGAAATCAATATATGAGTATAGTATAGGATATATTATTTCTGATTGTGGTAAAATGATTTTTATATAATTACTATTTGTATTCTAAAGAAAATTGGATTTTCTAATATTTTTTTATACAAATTTTCAGAACACATTTTACTATTTCTAGTAGTTTAATCGATTTCAAGTAATTGTTTTCTGTATTCTTTGTGAATTATATGTCATGGCATGAAAGAAAGATATAATAATGTCTATCCCTTTAATAGTAGTACTAAAAGAAAGAGTATTTTGTTAGTAATGCTAAACCTTGTGCGTATTTTCTTTTCTCCGTGTCCTTTTTTTCTTGCCTATGTCTGGCTTTTTTACTGTCTTTGCTTTGGTTGCAACTCTATGGTCCCGTTTATGGCCTATCAGTGGCATTATTGTCTGGACTGGTTTCTGGTGTTTGCTCACTGCCCCTTGCCCTTACCCTTTTTTTAAGGTCCCGTTTGAGAATGTTAAACGCGTGTTTGACTTGTGGCAAGAACATGAAAGATGAACGAACGTGTTTAATTGAAAGTGACAAAGAGGCGATAAATCAAAACTGGCAATGCATGATACGCTCGTAAGTGAAATTCAATAAATGCCACTAATCCGTTCTCTAAAACAAATCGCCAGCAATAAACAATTTAAATAACTAAATGAGGTGACATCAGTTCAACAAAAACAACGACAAATCGACAAAACGACAAATACAAAAGTATAACAGAGAGAACACATGCAAATCCATTAATAATCCATAAAAATGATTAATTACCAACTGTAAACCTGTGTGGGGATAACGGGCTTTGTCTACCGTTCTGTCTATCAATACATGGCCACAACCCAAATCGAACCACAGAATATACTCTACACATCGCTCCTTTATATAACTCCCTCTACTTCGTTCCTCATTACTTGTATAAATCGAATGTTAGCTAAAATGTTTGTTGCATTGGAAAATTTTCCAATTTATGCTTATAACTGTATCTACTAAGCGCCAACAATGTGAAGCTGCTGCTCTGCCGTCGGCAGCTGCCTCGCTGCCTCACAGCCCGCTGCCTGCCGCTTGCCACATGCCACATGCCACATGCCGCCTGCCACAATGCACATGCGCAATGCAACGACAGTTATCTACATCTCTGTGTAGATATAGTAGTTATATGTATCTGTATTTGTATCTATGTATCTGCTTTTGCGAGTGTGTGTGTGTGTGTGTGTATGTGTGTGTATATATATATATATGCTACAGCTAAACAATGAAAATCCGACACTGCCTCGTCGGCCATTCCGTTACCAGGCTTCCATTTTGCCAACGTCGGCCATGGCGTTTAGTCGTCGCCGTCGTCGTCCTGAGCTGCCCACGCCTCCCTCACGCCTCACACCCCCCGCCATCCTCCGGTCGTCGCCTGCCTTGTGCGTAGGAATTGCAATAGATTGGCAGTCCTGCCTCCCAGCCACCCTATCAAAAGCTACCCAAGGGGTGGTTTACTATGCCAAACCTCCCCCTGGGTGGATTGCTTAAGAGCTGAAGTTACAATAGTTTCTCTTAAATTATCCGCTTCATGGTAACTACTTTACCGACAATTTGTCTAAGTCGTCTAACGGCCCATAGATGGCGCCAGCTCAGCTGTCGAAAATGCGCTGATTAGAAAATGAAGCAAATGTTATCAACTTTCAAGGGTGGGTAGTGGGCAAGGGGAAGTTTTTGCTGCTTCTCACAGTCATAAGTTGGGGAAATTGGACAAATTATTACTAAAGGAAATTTTTATGAGATCTGTATATGTATTTTCTAGAATTAAAGAGCATGATAAAATATGCTACTAAAATTATAAACTAATTATTTGTTTAAAAAAAAATAAATAAAAATACTTTTTATACAGCATATTATAATTGATTTGTTCCAACTCCTTAAAAAATCGTATCAGATACATAAAAATCTGTTATAATTTCCACTCTTAACTTTTTGACAAATTTAAAATAAAAATAAGCTGAAAAGGCTATAGTCGAGATCCCGACCAAACGATACCCGTTACTTATTTCAATATATATTGAAGAACTTTTTAAAAATTACTACCAAATAAAAACTACTGCATACTTTTAGGTGATTGTATTGCATTAATTATTAATAACTTGCGAATAGATAATATTAATAACAATCTTGATCTGCGCGGGATCTAAGAAATATGTGTGCCAAATTCTGTTACTTTATCTCTTTTAGTCTCTGAGATTCTTTTGTTTATACAAAGTAAGGGGTATGAAAATATCTTCTTTTATCTCTGTTTCCAAAAGTTGAATTCACACATTTAAAATATTGAGATATTGAGATCAAATATGTTTATGCTCTCTTATCTGTGTTATTATAGCCAGCGTGTCAAACAATTGTCAGTAATCTTAGGACACAATTAAATGTGGGGATTATTTGCGTCACGGCGTCCTAATAAAATGCCAAACATTTGTCATTAACTTGTAAGAAAACAAAGCGAAATAAACATGAAAAAAGTTAAATTGAGCAATTGGCCATCATCTTTGCCATAAAAAATGCGAGTTCCGAAATTGGTTTCATGTTTATGTCGCCGCCAAGTGACGCCTTGAGGGACCACAAAACTTGGACAAGATGAACAATTTACAATTGAGAGACAATTAACTGACGTTCCATAAATCTGAGGTGTTAAAAAAAGATGAGACAAGCTTTCCCTACTAGAAAAGCAGCATAAAAAGTGAAACACATGTTACAGTAGATGCTTCGCATTTTTGTTTGGGTTCCGCTTTTTTTTTTTTTTGGTGGTGAATTTTCTGCTGCCGGACGGATGAACTTCCAGCGTTGTTGTTGTTGTTGTTGTTGACGGCACTTTTGTGGTCTGTGCGTGCCGCAAGTGTCGCGTTTTGATATTGGCAGGGCATGTTGACCAGGTCAGTACAGTCAATGGACAGCATAAAACTTTCGGCACCTCACCTCCTCCACCCATTCGTCCACCCATCTAGAGAAATTCCGCTGGGGGTTGTGCGTCAAACAATAAATGTGCCACATACGGTCCAAAATGCAGCCATGAAAATCCGATTATTACATTTTTTATTCGAATGAACCCATGGTGCGGATACCATCATCACAATCCTTCCCCTCGCTCCTCACTTTGCCCATAATCAATTAATGCTGGCAATTTGTGCAGCCGAACGTAACCTCAATTATGTGCGCCAAAGTGCCATTGCCGACGATTAATCGCAAAAAACAACAACAATTTGGCAAGCATCACAAAAAACAGCATCAACAACAGAAACAGCAACAACAACAACAACATCAACGGCAACAACTCGATTGACATTAAGAGATCCAGACAACAACAATGTTATGAGTTATAACAAAAACAAACATTTGGTTGGATATAGAAGTGGAGGGGGAGGTTAACAGGAGCTAATCGAAAAAAATTCCAAAAGTCAAATACAAATACAAACACGAGCACAAGCGCAAACACAATGACAATATCAATAGTAACAAAGCAAAGGCCAAAATTACAGAAAATAAAATATCACAAAAAATTGACAATGATAAAGACTTTGAGCATTGAAAACACGGCATTAAATTTGTATATAACATACTATATTTTAGATAACATGAATATTTCAGATAAATAATTAAATCGCAGTTAGATTAATATATTCAAGTAATGAAGTTGAGCAAGCCTAATAAAAACCAAATATTTATTTCACTATACGAAAGTTAAACAGACTTCACATTTAAATAATGGCTTTTTATGCATTTTAAAGGACTAATATAAATTTCTTAAAATTTATAAAACATTGCTTAATAACATGATAAAAATAAAAAATTAAATTCTAAGGCTAGTGTATTGTTTTATTGTAAAAGATTTAGGAATTTGTCTTGCGACCCATATTTTAGATAAGGATTAGACCAATGTAAATATGTTGACAAGGTGACGTAGATATTGTCATTCTGGAGTCTTATATCGACAGTAAGAAACTAATCATAATAGTCTTTAAATACGTTTGTAATTCGTAAAACTTCTCCAATAATAAAATTGATGCTACTTAAAATTTAAAAATACTTTTATTAGTATTTCTATTTTCAACTTTGTTTGATTTCCTAAACAAAGCTTAACATAAAGTTTTTCTCAAATTTTATTACACAATTTATAAAATTTGTATTCTAAAAATATGCACCTTTATATATATGAATAAAACATCAGTGCAACACACTTAACAATTGATGTCATGCAAAGAATAAAGAATTGATTTAAAAAGATACCACAACTCCATGCAAAACCATTTAGAAAAGTATCATCGCGATTATTTTAGACCGTTGACTTTCAGTCACAAGTGTTGGTGACTGTAAAGTAACAACGAAACGCATAAATTGGAAATTGATTTTGGATTTTTTTGCAGCAAACGCAGCTGCAATCTAAGAAAAAAATGCAGATTCCGAATTCGATGTCGATGTCAATAGCGAGACGAAGGCGAATGCGAGTTGTGACGATTGCCTTCGAGTGTTCGGAAAAAGCGCATTGCTGGCGGATACGGAACGCATTCTCCGTCCCGCTGTTGTACGGGGTGTGAGAGCATTTTCAATCAAAATCGCTCAACAGCAGCAACTGCAGTAGCAGCAACAGCAACAACAACATGGGCAAAAACAACAAGCAAACTTTACAAAAATTGCACTCAGCATCATTTTGGCAAAACTCGCAAACTCTCGCGGCGCATAAAACAAACAGTTAGGCAGTACGACTGTGTGTGTGTGTGTGTGTGTGTGTGTGTGTGTGTAAGTGTGTGTGTGTGCGTACTTGCTCTTTATCTTTTTGCATGTAAACGTCGCTGCACACTCCCTGCCTTCCCCCACAGCCATCAAATACGAATCCCGCCTTGGGCGCCGAGTGCATTTTTGGTCAGTTTCAGTTCGCGACTGGCATTTTTTCTCGTTGCAGTTTAAGTGCAGTTTACCTCTTTGCCATGTTTGGTTACCCTCTCCCCTCTTCAAGCGTAACTCCCAACCCCTGTGTCCTAACCCCTTTTTTGCAATGTCTGCCTCCTGTTTGACTGCCCCTTCACTTGGGGCTCTTTGGCGACTTTCAGTGTGCGGCGTTAGAAATTCTGAAAAAAAAGTTTCGCGTTGCAAATGAATTCTTACAAAGGACACACACCCACCCACAGACACACACACACACACGCACACATATGCCCAGTTGGCTGCACTTACATACAAATATGCAAAGAGAGCAGGGGAGGGGGGAAGGGAGTCGAGGTCAGGCATTGCATTTTGGTGCGGCCCTTGGTTCGTTGACGAGCAAGTGCCAATTCACTGGGATGTTGGATTGAAGCGCTGGAGTGGCGCTTAAGTGCAACTGCTCCAGCCTGCTGGTCATGCCCCATGCTACATGCCACATGCAACGGACTTCCTCGTTTCGCTTCTTTTTCATTTAATTAAAATTATTTGCCTTTGCCAGCGAGTCGCGAGTCCCAAACTCGTCAACCACTCGAAGCTTAGCTGCATTTGGGCCGACAGACGCGTCTTTCTTGTGTATGGCCATTGGCCAAAGCCAATGTGTGGTAAGTGCGTGTGGTCTATTGTCAATTAGTGGGAATATTCCACCCCTTTCCCCTTTCTATCTCTCACTCTCTCTCTCTCTCTAGTTGCCAAATGCAGTGATGCATTCAGACAACTGAAACCAAATTCAAACGCGCTAAAAGCCCGTTATGAATCATGTGTCAGGGCCAAGCAATTATATCAGAACTGGTACCGGAACCGTTTACTGTTCCATTTTTACTGCCGGAACCGTAACCGAAATAAATTCCTTTTGACGGAACGGTTTCGGAATATTAAGTCGAGTTTTCACTTTTAATCGTCTCCTTATATCGTAATTAGCATAAAACAAAATTTTTCTGATACCTTTAATTTTCTTGTAAAAACTCAGGTCAATTTTAACATAAATTTGGACTTGTAAGTTGGTAAGTCAATGGTTTGAAAAATTTCAAACATTCAAACCTTGAAAAAACGTACATGATTTGGCCTCTTAATTCATTCTGCATTTAAATGTAATTTATTTCGTAAGAAAAATTTTGTTTGCCATAATTCAAGCTTCTTTCTTATGTAATAATTAGTATAAAACTACACTTAAACAATTCTAAGATGTTTTAAAATTCATTTGTTATACCGGTACGTATCGGTATTGACACCGGAATCGAATTTTGGACGTACCGGAACCGAAACCGGAACCTATATCTGTTTGGGTTTGATTCCCTGGTCAAGGCAATTATTTTTGTTGCATATACATAAAAACAGTTGCATGCATATAATAGAAATAAATGCAGCAATTTTTTTTCATGCTTGCAATCGCAACAAACGCACTAAAAAGAGAGACAAAAAAACGAATTGCAATATAAAATACATATATTCGCTAAATTTCATTTGATACAGAGACAAGTATTTTTCGTGACACAAAGGGACGAAATGCTCGAATGATTGTGAGTGTAAAATACATTGGCCAGTGCATTTAATTAAATTAATGAAATAAATAATGGTGTACATCGAATCAAAGACGCTTTACAAACTAAAGCAAAACTTTTACGAGCCATAAAAAATATTATCAGTCTTATTCAAAACAAACATATTTAATAAAATTAAAGAGAATACCTATTGAATATAATAGACATTTTTCACACTACAATTTAAGCGTTAACCAGTTTTAAATCAGTTCGAAAAACTCACCCTCTTTTGCTAAGAAAATAAATTAAAAAGAATTTAAAAATTTCAGTATTCAGCTATGACAATTACACTCTTAACGACGTGTTTTCTTTGCTGTCTATTGTGTCTTCTGGCAGCGCATATAGGGCGGACCTATTAATATTTCCAAGATGCGTAATTATTGATTTTCCATTAACAGTTTTGAGGTAGCAGACATTAAAAAAAAATGAGAAAAAAACCACGTGTGTGAGCGTTGGACACTTTGAACTTAGGCCTGCACCTCGTTAAGGTCCTGTGCGTCGTCTCATAGCTGGGAAAACACTCTCTTTGAGGCAACGATGCGACGGAGCCGGTTGCCTTTGTGGCAATTAGTAGGCGTGTGTGCTATTTATTAATAAATATTTTACACTTCAACGCCCCTTGTTAATTGCACATGTGTCGCTGCCGAGAAGGATGAAGGGGTGAGACTCAGCGAATGAGCGAAAGGTTCTTAAAGTAGAATTCAATTACTTAGAAAAAAAGAGAATCTTACTGTAAAGTTTTCATGATATTGTAATTAAAATGTGACTGGCCTAAGTACAGTCAGTGCAGTATGTTATGGACTGGCTTTGTTGCCTGATCAACTTGGCTGCAAATTAAAAGTCAAACTGTTTAAGACAATGTACAAACAAGCTTTAAGCATCGTCACATCAACGAGGGTGCTGGCAATGGTCGCACGCTGCGTTGAATTTGAATATCCTGCGAGAAAGGACATTGAAATGGCTTTGGTGGAAATGGTGAATGATGGTCAGTCGCAACCCTTCTTGGAGCTCAGCTCGGCTCAACTCAGCTCAATTCAACCAACCATCCATTCACACTCGCCACGGACCGCTGCACGTATCGTGCCGCTAATTTCTTTGATTACAACATGTGCGTTGACGACGTCGACGACGACGACCAAGTCCAATATTGAGTCGTCTGTGGGAGACGGTGCACGGTAATCCTTTGTGCCTTGTCTTTGGGCATATACATGTAAACAAGCGGAAATGAGCTGCCTTCAATGACCAACTGAACTTCAAAACTTTGACTTGCTTCTTGACCAGGCAGAAATCCAAGCAGCAAGAGACCGACTGTCCGAACTGTCAGCTACCCCCAGGCTATTCGATTTTTGACTCCCTTATCTTAATTATTGAGCAGCGGGCAATGCTTTCCATTTGTTAACCCAGCAAGGGGAAGATTCTTAAAACATTAAATGGATTTTTTATATTTTTTTATAAAAATGAAATTATGAAGATGTAACTAAAGATTCATTTGAAAATCTTTAATTTGTCAATATTAACCAAACTTTTACTATCATTGTTAACCCTGCTATAACCCCCTGTTTCGTGCAACCCCCGTGTTCGGAAAATAGCTATAAAGGAAGTCCAAAGAAATCCAAGTGTTAGTCGAGTGCTGAAACATTGAAATAGTATTGAAATACGAAGAAACAGACCTATTCAGCATATTCACTTTTAAATTCAGAAAGCAAGTCCTTTTCTCTGGCTGCACTACAACCCTGTTAAAATGCCCACATACATACTCTGAATTAAAAGATGAATATAAAATGAAACATCCATTTACTTTACTTGGTTGATTTCGTAATTATAAATATAACAGATTTTTTACTTTAAAATATTTATCAGTTAAAAGTGTCAATAAGTAAAGTTATTAAAAAAATGTAGAGATTATCTTAAATAATTTTTAATATTCGTGGCAACCTTCTCAATCACATTACTTGTATATTTCTCGTCTAAAATAAAATAGGAAAATTGAATATCTCATTGAACTTTTGATATTCAGTGCAAACGAATGAAAAGCAGACATTCGAATAGAAACATAAGGGCAAGCAGTCAATGAGGATTGGATTGTGTAGACTGGACTCTAACTAGACTGGACTGAAGCAGTGCTAATGATTGATGCTGATGGTCTCTATAAGCATGCAAATTTTATAACCATACAAATAGCCTCGGGACCAAAGAGTCCGCCAAAAAGGAACTTTGCACGCATGCACTTGTCGACTTTTGCATAATGCAGAATGAATGACTCGTGGGTGGTTAAAGAGAGGGAGGGATAGGAATTGGGGTTGAGTAAGGGTACGAGCTACTTTTCGTTCTTTGTGCGAATCATTTGAATGGGTTTGTGTTGGGTTCTTTTGGTTCAAGTTGATGCTGGACACACATGTGGATGTGAACGTGGAATTGGACCTGGACATGGATATGGAAATGGGAATTCTTTGATTTGATTTTTATTTGGCTGTTTGTGCGATGTATAGCGCCACTAAAAAGTTAATTGCACGAAAAATAAGTTAATACCCAGTTGCTGTTGCCGTTACCGTTGCCGTCCTTACCGGTCTGCAGTTTACAGTCCGCTTCAGTCCGCTTCAGTGTCAGTGTTTAATTTAATTAGTATTCGTCGTCGTCCTTCTGTGTGCCTGCCTATTCGACTGCCTGTCACATGTGTCCCAGCCCGCAGTCCTGCCCATATCCCGATACACAAACAGACCCGCCTCTTCTTTGCATTTTTGTTTTTTCTTGTTTTTTCTTTTTTTTTTGTATGTTTGCCAATCCGTTAGCCTGACTGAAGCTGCATGTTCCAGCGACGCTTGAGTCAATTAGCAAGAATTTTTAATTGCTTTAAATTTGCATAATTTCTGTCAACAATAAGCCGAACAAACGGACTGATGGTCTGACTCCTTAACCCCTATGCTTCATTCTCCACCTCCACCTCCTACTCCTACTCTATTCTTGTCTGTACAACGCCTTAAACGTAGATGAAGATTTCACGCATTAGCTTCAATTAGCCATGACAATGATTGGTCAGTTAGTTGGCCTAGGAAATGGAAATGGAAATGGCAACTGAACAAGGAGAACTGATGCCTGGGGCTAGGTCAAAAGAAAGTTATCTAATGCCGGACTAATCTAAATTTGAATGCCCCCAAAAAAGAGTGTGGCGGGCATTTCAATTAACCCGACGCACCTCAAAAACGCTTAGCAAACGGCTGGCTATAAACTTGGGTAAGACAAATCCATGGCACACGCCAAGGAACAAACAATTTGACCTCATTTGAGCTCAGCTGGTGAAGACGCACAACTAATTAGACACATGCCTCGGCCAGGACACAGATACAGACACAGATACAGACATAGATACATGCCATGGTTGATATGTGTGGTTATGAAAGTTCATTTGTATCTGAATCTTTTCGTGGTCGACTGTGTGTGTGTGAGTGTGTGTGTGTGTGTGCGCTTGACCGTACGCAAATTACTTCTGTCACAAATTTACGACAAGAAAAGTCGAGCGAACCCCAAAAATGAAAACCCGAGGCCGAGGCTTACAAGTGGGTCGAAATCGAACAAGAAGCAGAATAAGGATTGCTTTCAGTATTTCGCCTTTTCGTTATTCGGGCAAAAGGTAAATATGTATCACGTATCTAAAGTTTTGACACGTTTTATGGCCGCATTCAATAGGCAGAGCCAGACCAAGCGACCTTCATAAAGATGTGTATCTTAACGATGACAGTGGAAAAGTTGCAGCATTTTCAGTATAACATAATACATATACTCGCCTCAAGATCCATTGTCTTTGATTTAAGCGCTGGAAATGTTGACTTCAAAACCCTGAAAACTAACCCAAACTATAACTATTTCCATGTCTCTTTAGCTCAGCTCGTTTGCTTATCGAAGCCCTTTCAATGCCCCGTAAGGGTGCAAGGACAAAAGGACGAGAGATGCAAGTGCGACGATAAGCATAATATGCGTTTTCCTCGGCTGCTCATTAGGTTAGCATGCCCCACGGGCTGTCGTCTGTCTCCTGTCTTCTGTCGTCTGTCTCCTGTCGTCTGTCGCCTGTTGGGTGTGGCAAGGATAACCGGTTGGACACACACATGGCAATAATTACAGGCTCAACTCGGCACTAAATTCATAAACACTTTACATAGTTTAAATGGCCAACCCTTTAACGGCTTTGTGACCAACAAAAGGACATCTCCTTCACCTGATCTCCTTTGTCCTGCTTTGGCATTTCTTAATTTACGCTACGTGACACAGTGTTGCAGCACGACGGAAACTAGGGGGTTAAAAGTTGGTAGAACTATTACTTAGGGTAGGGGCATCTCTTTTGTTTAGAAAGTTGAATGTCTGGCTGCGTTTATTGTTTCTTAAAGATTAACATCTTGCCGGCTTACCACTGAGTTATGGCCAAAGTTTCACTCAGCCAATGAACTGACCAAAATATTTACCAGCCTTTAACTACTTAGTTGAACATGCCGAAATTCGCATAAAGTTGTAAACAAATAACTGACAATGAAATCATTTGGAAATCATGAATGAAATTGCGTAATAAAGGAAAACAGAATGAAAAAAAGGGAGCCCGTTGAAAGTGAAAGAGTTAAATAAAAGCGGATAAAGGGCACAAGTGAAACGAGCGTATAATTTTCGCATATTGAGTAATCAATTAAAATTATCCGAAAAAATGCAAAAAAAAAAAACAAAAAACAAAATAAAATAAAATACGCTACGCATGTCAAACAAACTACTCACACACATGCACATACATACAGACAGATATACGCATCCTGCAGGACAATGTTGTGACCCGTAGCCGTAGCAGTTGCCGGAGTCAGAGTCAGAGTCGGTGCCACAGTCGGAGTATCTCCGTGTAAACCGTGGCCTCATTCCAATGGTGTGCGTGCTGCTTGCTTTATTAACCCGCTCACAGCACACACACACACTCGCACATACATAAACATACTCACACTTTGACGTGTTGTGCGTGGAAACACCCGCGTTCAACGCTTTTAACTCATTCATCGGACACGGAGCCCGTACTCAGTTCGTTTCTTTTTTTTTCGCTTACTCACACCATTACAATGCAATATATAATAATAACAACAACAGCAACATCAACAATAACACCAACAACTGTGTTCCATTGCCGCTCAAGGTCAAACCATAATCGTTGATAATGAAAATTATTTCTCTCTCTCTCGATTTTTTTTCTTTTTTCATTTATTTTTGGGGTCGTGAACATTTTAATGGCCTCGTTTCTCATATTTTTTTTGTCACTTGTTTTTCTGTAATTTTTATTTAATATAATTTCCGCATTCACCCCTTTTAACGCCCCTGTGTGACCTTTTGACGCCTCATTCGGCAAATAATTGCCAAAAAAAAAAAAAACAAAAAAAAAAGAGTGCAAAAATATAAGCGCCCAAAAGTATGCAGCATAATTAAAAATCAATGGCATACAAACTGATAAAGGCCACGGGACAAAGAGGGGGTGTGGCAATAACCAGATTTTCCACATTAAAAGCGCGCGCAGCAGCATGCACTTAATTTTTTTATTTTTATTTGCAATTTTTTTTATTTGTTTCATTTTTTTTGTCAGTTTTTTTGTTTCCTTTGGCTGCATTTATTTTTGATGGTTTTTTAATTTATTTTTTATTTGTACAAAACGATGGAAAAAAAATGTGGCCGAATGCGTATTCAGTGCAGAAATCGGTAAAAGTATAAAAAACGTAAAAAAAGGGCAAAATATAAATATAAAAAACACCGGTCAGCAAACGAGCAGAGTCCACGATTCGTATGGCATCGTCTGTAAGTGTGTGAATGAGTTCTGTGTGTGTGTGTGTATTTTGGTAATGGTGTATGTGTGTGTGTATTGTTGTGACCGCCAATGAGCAGTAAAACTGTTGCTGGGATGTTGCAAAACCAAACTGAAATAAAAACAAATTGTCGAAAAATATATAAAAAAAGAAAGGATATTGCCACAAGCAGACAAAAACTGTAGCTGTATTATTTTTGGTTAGGCATTATGTGAAAGTTAACATGAATATATATTAAGTAAACTTAAGTAAGAAATAATTTTAGAATTTTGCACAGTTTAAATAAAATAAACTTCAATTTCTTGCTCATTTTTTCAGATTTTTGAATGAAAGTGACTGTCATAACTGATCCGATTTGAGCCTTACCCGTTTATTATGCATTTCTCCTTGAAAAACTATAACCGCTGTCGCTGTGGGCTCCGACTTGGCCAAGGCAATCAGCTTAAACACCGCAGTGGAGTCACTCGGCAACCATATGTTGCTTCAGCTGACCGAAAAAGGAATCACCAAAAAGGCGCCACTTCAACTTTCACTCGTATATTTCATTTTATTTGCACTCATTACCTTGCATTGCTTTTTTTCAACACCTTTTGTTTTTGTTGCTTTTCGGCACCCCACACACACACACACACACACACACACACAGACTCATATTGTGAGCGAGGCATGTCCTGTGTGAGCTCTCACACTGCTGCCGAGCGTTAACGCGACGCTCAGCTCTCCCGTTCGGCTCTCCACTGCCTCCCCTCCATCCTCCGTCCTCTCTCCTTCTCTCCCTTTCATTCTGCTGCTCATCCGCTCTTCTGATGTGCAATTTTTGTGTTGTGTTGTGCCTTTTTTGCCGGCTTGTAAAAATCACGTGAAATTTTTAAAATTGCAAAATAATGCCGGTCAAACTCATTATACATATATGGCACAGACACATGTGTGCATTTACACGCTCTCTCTCTCTCTCTCTCTCTCTCGCTTTTCCCATGTGTGAGTGTGTATTTATGTGTGTTTAAGAGCAACACGCCATGCAACAGCTGGCAGTTGTCACCACAACAACAAAGGCATTGGAAAGACTTCGCATTTAAATTGTCGACTCCTGGTGAAGCTATGCTTCAATATCCTGAGTTGTCCTGAGGATGTGAAAAATAATGTCGCACCTTGCGTAAGAAATTATTTACCTTACTTTCAGTCGAAAAAATTACCCTTTTTCGTCCACTTTTAAAAATGCAGAATATTTGAAATTTGATCTTAAAAAATAACAACTGTTAATATTCCTGAAACCAACCAACCAAAGCATTGCAGATGCATAAAATACATTTTAAATGATATTATTGTTAAAAAAAAAAAAGGAAAAACCTCAGACATATCAGTAGCTCCGTCATTTCGATCGGTTATTTTCAAAAGTCATGAAAATATCTAGTGATTTTTGGAACACACCTGATTAAGTAAAGTTACTCATCGTAATGTTTCTTTAGACTATGAGAATATGTTGCACCTTTAAGCTGTATTCAAACTGCAGTTGCATTGTTAAGTCGCCTCCCTTATTTGCGAGCACATGAATAACCCTAATTGTTATCAGCAGGTTGTTAAGCCCAACTCCCAGTCACCTTTGTATATACATAAATCAACAAAATTACGACAAAGAATCAATGACTATGACGTTGATGATGATGATGATGTTGTCGATGATGATAGCCAGTCTGGGGCATTGTTTGTTAGCCATCAATGAAAGTTTTTAATTTGTTGCTTTGCAAGCACATCGTTCCTCCGAAAAACTGCAGTTTGGCCTGCATAATATGCAGTTTGCTTCGACTTTTCAACATTTTTGGGGTTGGTTAAAGGTTTTGCCAACTTGTTGTCTGGCAGAAGCAGAAGCAGAAGCAGAAGCAGACAGAAATGCAGACGCCCAAAACGCAATTACCCGAAACGAAATCGCCGTCTTGCCTGTTCCTATCAGCCTGGCCTATGCAGTCAGGTCGGTTTCTTTTGCCTTCAAAGGCAGGGGCAACTCATTGAGGGAGTCAAGATCATGTAAGTGTGTGCAATTGCATGCAATTTCGGTGGCAAAACTTTTGCAAATTGCATATCGTGCGGGTGTTGAGCGTGGCAAGAAAAGTCCAAATTGCCCGTAAGATTAAATTGGTAAGCGCACAAAAGTATGCAATTAGTTTTGGCGCCAGTTGTGGGCAGAGTCCTGCCGTATTGCATAACAACATTTTCATTTCCTTGACCTCAAAAGTGTACACTGAGCGGATCACATAAGTATAAGTACACATGTATATGTATGCGAGAGTAATAAAAGGTGCGCCCATCCAAAATGCTGATGACTTAAGAGTTTGTAGTCTCATACAGTGACACATATAAGTACAAGTATTTATGTGTGTGTGTGTGTTGACAACACTTGCGACTAAATTGATACTAAAACGAACAAGAATAGCAGCTAGTTGCGGGTCAGTTGCCCCAAAGGACTCAAAGACGACGCTAACTTGGCCACACCTTTGCTTGCTTACACGTGGCGATACACACACACACACTTGTAAATAGTGGCAAAGGCAAATATTTTCAGAGCCAAGGATTTCATTATCCTTATCACATGACAAGCGGCATTTTTAGCCAAAAGAGCAAAGAGGTGAAAGATGTCGTCGCTGTTGTTGTCGTTGTTGTCGGATCGTCTGCCAGGCGCCATTTCAAGTAAACTTACAACCTTAGCTGTCCTCGACATATCCTTGTGTGAATGTCCTTTAAGCTGTTCTACTTTAATTACAATATGCCGCCGTTGTCTCTATTTTATGTTGTTGTTGTCGTCGTCTCCGTTGTTGTGGTTTATGCGCTGTCTCCTGAGATATTTCATGCCGACCACTACCCCACCACAGTGTATGTGTGTGTGTGTGTGTGTGACACTCCTTTGGACCTTTTGTGATTATACTTAACGGCGGTTTTGCACTTAACTATTTGCATGTTTATATCGTAATGTCGCTGTTGCCTTGCTCAACTTACACATATATTTCTTGGGAAAGGTTATCACTGCTTGATCAATCAGTTTGTCACAATAAATGAAAAGTACATTTTTCTATTGGAAAAATGATCAAATGATTATTCTCCAATTACTATATTTATTAGTATTAAATATTTGATTAATTTATTAAATATTAATTATTGATGTTATGAATGCATTAATTGTAAAATTAACTGCATAATCGTCTCAAAAAGAAATGTAGCTTTTAAAAAATTTTAGAAAATATATAAATCAATTGATAAAATGTTTAAATATTTATTATTATGAGTTTTGCATATTAATTAAATTTAAAATAACAACAATTAAATTTAACTTGTTTAATGATAACTTTCAATCAAAGTCGTGCTAAACTTCTTTACTTTATTTTAATTCTCGTACACATGTCCAAGTCCATTGATAGAGTATTTTAGTTTCGTTGCATTATAGTTGACCTTTATAGTGTTTATCATTGTCGCTTTCTTGTGCTAAAGATGACGTCGTCCTGTCTGTGTTCCCTTGTGCTTGTATAGGTAATTACTATGCTCGCCGTCACGACAACAAAAGTCTCGTGTATTTAATTGAAATAAGTAATTTATTTTTTGTTTTTTCTCTTTTCCTTTTCTTTTGCTGGTCGGCTAATGTCTTTATTAAAGAGGTATATATATTACCTAACTGAAATGTATGGAGTTTTCTTAGATAAGATATTTGATAATTAATTGGTTTGATGGTTTGGCTTAATGCAGATTTTTTTGGTATGTAAATAAATTGGAGTCGAGATAGGGCAATCGTTAAAAGCAACTGTCGCAACCTCATAGGCAGCCATTGCAACTGACAACAACAAAAGCCATTGGCAGCAGACAACAAATTGATATATATGAACAAGTCCGCGGATTGACAAAGCAGCTGCAGCGTAAAAGCCCAACCATGTTGCCTGTCTACTCGTATCAGTCTCCTGCCCCAAACCCAACACACCACACCTCACACCCCATTCCCCATTCCCCAGGTCCAGGGTCCAAATCCAAAACCCGAAGCCTCTTTCCCTTAGAATTGTGCAATGCCCGCAGCAGCTGTAACAAAATTCAGCAGCAACAAGAACAAAAACAACAACAAAAACGCGACAGTTGATGTTGCTATTGTTGTTGTTGCTGTCGTGAAAGTGCATTTTGCGTATGTTTACGACGACGGCTTACGGGGCGGATGAGCAATGCACGCATACGCCGGCAGAACAGCGCAGTCGACGCAATTGCATTCAATTTCTGCCATTGCAGCGATGGCTGACAGAGGTCTCCTGCAGCTCTCCTCTCTCGCCGCCCTCTCTCCTACCACCCACTCTCTGGTAGGCGGAGCATTTTTGTTCTTTTTTGTGTTGTTTTTCTCGTTTTTCAAATGCAAGCGCGCATTTTTAATGCAACAGCAACAACAACAACAGCAATAACTAGGAGGGAGGAGCGAGCACGCCCAATGCATCCCAAATAGGGGCTTAGCATTTTGTTTTTGCCAACCTGACAGCCACAACGGTCCGCCAGGGCGACATCCCACTAGCATTGCCTATAGAATTACAGAGTTTAAAAAATATTGCATATCGAAAGTTCAAAGTTCGGTTTTAGGGCATCCATGCTCGTCCTTTGAGCTGCATTCAGTTGCATTTCATTCGCTTGATTAATTAAAAGCGAAATATGTTTATGGCCGGCCAACCTTTGGGGACCGATGTGCGGAAAAAAAAACGAGCCTAATGAATTATGCAGAGCCTCTGTGAATTGGGAATGGACAGGGGAGTCAATCAGTCGGGCAGTCGGGGAATACTGTTAAGTGGATCTGATTCTGATTTACTTTCAAGTGCAGCTCCAACGATATGTCGAAAGTGTCCCCGATACTTGCAACGATAGCCCCTCTTCACAATATTCCCTTGCCCCAAAACATCTTACAGGGAAAACTTCCCTTATTGCAATTTCAGTATCTAAAATTTTTTGGATTTTTTTTAATGGACTGCTACAACTGCAACTCCAGCTGCAGCTTTGGTGCATTGGGCGAAAAGGACTCGAAAGGACTTTTGTTATTGGCAGTGCAGCTGTCGCTTGTCCCCACATCCCACTTCCCACATCCCTCGTCCCAGCTGCCTCCTACTTCCTTCTTTGTTGCCTCCCTCTGCGCTTGTCGCGTGTTTAGTTTTTTGCGCAATTTTCCGCGATGCCTTTGTCATTTTGACTACAGCTTGCCTCGCAATATATTCGCTATATACTGGCGACCCTTCTCCCTCCGCCTTTCGTCCGCTTTTGTGGTACATGAACACGATTCCAGGCCGTGCTTGATGCTTTTAGGCAACGAATTGCAACTGCAGCGCATTGCGCTTTGGGGAATATGCAAATCAGCCAACAGCAACAGCAACAGCAACTGCAATTCTGCAGCTGCAGCTGCAGCAACAAAGACCGCATCAGCGTCAGCATCAACATCAGCATCAGCGTCAACATCATCTGCATTCAGGCGTCCAATCTGCAGCGCACAAAATCAACATCATCAAACTAAAAATGATTTTTGGACACGGGACAGGTGTATGTGTGTGTGTGTGTGTCAATCGGGCTTCCATTTTCTACTACTCATTTCCTCCTCCCCTTGGGACAGTGCTTGATTGATGCACATTTGGACCTGCAATGTTATTGCGTTTATATTCCCTTTTACACTAACTTAAAATGAGCTTTTACATGTTTAAAATTAGCATTTCTTTGAATCTCATCAACCCGATGAACCATACAAAAAAAATGAAACTAATCTTAATGAATATTTTTAAAATAACAAATTCTATTTTCTTTACATACATATTTTAAGATAAGTTTCCTTATGGCTTTTGCACTCAGAATTATTAACTAGAATTTATCGATTTATCTTTTACTTATCATAGACATTTATTATTTATATATTGATACAGAACTAACTAGAAATATTTACAAACGTAAAATAAATAAGAAATTAGAGCAACACTTACACTTAAATTTCAAGTAATTTTAGTTGTACTTTAAAATATCGGACCTAAGATATATAATTTTAGAATATATATTTGGCCTATTCAAGCCCGTTTTTCATAATTCAGTTAAGTTGTATCTAAAAGATATTATTAAATTTGACAATAATCCGACAGTTGTTATTGCAAAAAAATCTATTTTAATTGTTTAACAATGAAAATAAAAGTAAACTAATATATAAATTCGATTCGATCGCACAACAATTGTTACTGTAAAATGATTTAATGCCATTTATTTATTCAACCAATGTTGGCAAATTGTACAATTGCTAACTTTATGCTTTCTAACTGAAACTGGTCGAAATTAAGAATCCCATATATGTTCCCTATCAAGTTCCGATTACATTAAAATTAAAATCTCTTTGTTTATTTTAAAATCAGAAAGTAGAGCAAGTTATACCTTCTTAATAAATAAATTGCAATTAACAGATAGATAGTAATCATTTTGTGAACTAATGACATCATCATTTGCGTTGATATTTCTAATTTCATTTGTTATTTTTTTTAATGCACCTTTGATGCTCTGGTTGATGGCATGAGCTTAATAATTAATAATCGACAAATGGCTAAAGAGGACGGGGAAACGTGGCTCCCCGGAGTTTATAGACAATCGCCGGACAGACAGACGACAGTCGATAGTCGCGGTCCACAGTGTGCAACCTGAATATGAGTGTTTATTTGATATACCTTTTAGCAAATGTGAGGGGCAACTTATTAATCCATAAACTATGGGCGATTCATTTATGTGCATGATATGAATGAAACCAAATGCCACCCACTGTTTCAAATGCCACCCACTCGCAAAACGGCAAAGCTCTAACTTTTCACCAAAAGCAAAACCAAAATCAAAGTCAATAACCAATGCCATCAATAAGGCCATAAATGCCCGCATATACACAGCTATATACATGTCTATCTACCTACTATATATGTATGTATGTATGTGTACAAATACATACAGCTATGTATATGTGCTATGTGCTGGCCTAAGCTGACCAGCCGCCCACGCGGCGTATGAGTAATATGCGAAATGCGTGTATCGACCAGGCTCAAATGCATTCTCTGTTTAGTTTGCATCCTCTGCATGGACCCCACACACACACATACACACTAATACTATTGCAGAGGCTGCATTTTCTCCGCTTTTTCGATGCGTTTTCTTCAATGTGTGTGTGTGTGTGTGTGTGTTATCTACACATGCATACAAACATATGTATGCAAATGTATGTGCGTGTGTCTTTGCCATAGTTGTTGCTGTTGCTTTAGAGTTGCGTTCTGCACATGGTGTGGGCAACTCTGGCTTTGCGTTAACCCATTCTAAAAACCAAACCAAAGTGTAGGCAAAAGTCGCGTCATAGAAAAAAAAGTGTTGCATATGCGCAGGGGCAAAAGCAACAAAAAGATTCAACACTTTTGCTCCGTTTCGCCCGTTGTTGTTATTGCAATTGCTGTTGCTTTTGCCGCTCTTCTTCGTGTTGTTGTTGTTGTTGCTGTTGTTGTTGCTGTTCATGGCAAATGAAAACGAAAAAATTGCATTTTCTATGTGAAAAACGAATAAAAAATACGTATTCAAAACAAAAACTGCCACATGGCACATGTCATGGCAGTCGCGGAGAAAGGGAGGAAGGGAGGAAGGGAGGGGAGTGGAGTGGAGGGTATTTGAATTGGAACTGAGAATTGGATTCTCTGGTGAGGGAGTCTCTGGCGGGGCAATCGAATTGAGCGCGAAATGGCGCAACTAGGAGCAACAGCAATAGCAACAGCGTCAGAACACATACACCCCCGCCAAACTACCCCTTGTCCTGATAAATGTATGTGTGTGTGTGTGTAAGAGTGTGAGAGTTTGAGTTTGAGTATTTTAGGTACGTTTTAGGCCCATTTTGAACTGTCTATATGCAACTGCGTCACGGGGCAGCGCTGTCCGCGATTTACCCCTCTCCCGGCACCATCTCGCTTTTATTGACACCCCCTAATGCCAGCAGCCATGCGCTAGGCAGGGCGCATTTTGTGTTGCATACTTTTTGGCATTGTTTGATTTTAGGCGCAGCAAACACAAAATGCGTTCGCTGCTTGATTGGGGATAACTGTATGTGTGTAAGTGTGTGTGTGAGGTATGTGCATTTCTCTGACTGTATTTCCGTATCTGTATCGGTGTGTGTGTGAGTGTCTCTGTGTGTGTGTGCTACAGCCGCCATCGTTGTCGTCGTCGCGCTTTGTTTTGATTTTTCGCGACTGAGCGCGCGTTTTGCTGTCCATATCCCCTGTTCATGTCCTTTTCTGTCACTGCATGTGTGTGCGAGTGCTGCACATGTATGTACATTAGCAAAGCGACGTCGCAGCAACATATTTTTTTTTTGTTTTTTGCACCAAACGGCAAAACCAAAAACGACGAGCACAATTCGCTGCGCGCTGCCGTTGAATTCATTTTTTTCTGTATTTTCTCCCGACCAGCGGCTACTTTCATCAACGCCAACTTTAGATCGGAATTGTGTGGTGCAGGGTGGTGCAGAGTGGTGTAGTGTGTAGTAGTGTGCTGTAGTGTGGTGTTGTGTGGTGTTGTGTGGTGTTGTGCGGTGCTTACAATCAAAATCGCGCGCTGCAGCGACGTCATCGAAGGCAGCGACAGCGACGCCAACAAGCGCGACCAAAGCGACGCTGGCCGTCATCGTTAACAATTTTTGCAAAACATTGCAACAGAAATCTGCTAAACGCGAAACAAGTTGCGGCGTTTTTTCAGCTCCTCGGGTCCTGTCAACGCTGCTGGCTTACTATACAACACACGGCGGACTGGCAGGCAGGCAGGCAGGCAGACCAAGAGACAGTCAGTCAGTCGGGCAGACGGACATTCTGGCAAATTACTAGGCAGTGCCAGGCAGGCTGTCGGCAGGCAGGTCTTCGCAGCGCATAAATCACAGTCTCACAGCTAAAGCCGAGACGCAGATACAGATACAGATACAGATGCAGACACAGATACAGATACTGCTGCAGCTGCAGCTATAGATACGCTAAGCTCAATACTCCAAACTCAATGTGGAATGCAACTCGACAAGAAAGTGAAACAGTAAAAAGAATAAACAAAGAAATAGAGATTCTCTCAAACTCTGTTCGTGTGTGTGTGCGTTTGAAAACAAACAAAAGTGAAAGTGAAAGTGGGCAAAGATGACTTGAAGTGCAAGTGGAGAAAGCAGCATACCCCCAAAAACAAAACAAAAAAGAACAATAGCAACAACAACAATATATAGTCTGGGGATTGCTTTTGTTTAGTGTAGTGTCGAAATGCCGCCGCCGCCGCCGCCAATAGACGAGGATGCTTCAAGGCGCTGCACATTGGTGTTGCAGGTGCAACGATTGGTAATGGCACCGTTGCCATTTCTGAGCGCCGCGACACCCTCTTGAATGCCCTTGACGACCGCCCCCCGACCCAAGACAATGTAAACGCTTGCGTTTAGCATGTAGGCAGTTTTTCTCTCCTCATTTTTAATCAAACCAACAACAACAACAACAAACCGGCCAGCCAACAACAAATAATCAAATAGACAAAGTTACATTTTTACCAACAAGATAAAGCAACAACAACAACAACAGCAACTGCAACAACAACAGCAAACAACAATTCAACGCTAGCTAATGCAACATTTTGTTCGTAAACAATAAAAACAAACAAAAAAAACTAATAATTAATAAATAATATACGAACTAAGAAATAAACAAACAGTCAGTTAATCAGTCAATCAATCAATCAATCAGTCAGTCAGTCAGTCAGTCAATCAGCCAGTCAGTCAATCAATCAATCAAGACAGAGGAAGTTACCTCCAGTTTCAGTTCCACATCCCATTCCGATTTGAAACAAAATTCAAACGTCTGAATTTGATTCTCGTCTCGAGTTAAGTTTTCCAATTTTCGGTCAAAACAAGTTCGTCTCGGTCCAAACGTAACGGCAAATTTTGGTTTTCAACAAATTCAGACGTAACTCCTTAGTTAATTAACACTTTATATTGTGCAATTTTGGCGTCGAATCTTTGGGCGAGTAAAATCTAAAACCAACAAAAAATCTAACAAATTATAATCAAAAAAAAACCTACGAAATTACCTGAAAAATTTTTGAAAAAAAATCTACGAGAGCAAAGAAATTTTTGGCAAAATTTGACTAGTGCAAAAATTTCATTATAATTATTTACACAAAAAAAAAAAGAAACACGGAAAAAATTTATAGAAAATATTACGAGAAAATAAAAACGAAAACTGAACTTGATCGTTTAGGAAAAATATTTAGGAACTTAAAAAATTAACACCAAAATTCAAAAATTGTTATGATGTGATATTTTTTCGATATATTTTTAATATACGGGTAAGTACCTATGAAATACTTTGATAATTTTAAGTGTACATTATAAATATCGAAAGCGATAATTAGTTAATTCTCTATTGAACAAAACGCTTAGCTGTATTTTTTGGAAATACTATTACCATGTGAAGTTCTTCAAGTTTGTACCATTAATATAAATTTATTTTTTTTTAATTATGTTATAACTTCATATTTACAGCCCCTATATTCACTCGAAATGAGACAGGTTAAAAATAAAAAACTTATAAAAAAGACAAACACAATATTGTTTGTTCATTTCTTAAATTAAATTTTATATTTAGTGATACAGCGATAAAAGAGGATCCATTATCAGTAATATATGGTTATAAATATGGTTAAATTAATATTTCACAATATTTTATCGAATTTGAAGCAAAATTCCTTAAAAATATCTGAACCAAATTTTGTAGTCTTATAAGATTTGTTATACTACCAATTTACAGCTATTTTTCTAAGTATATTCATGAAAATAGAAAAACTTATGTATGAAATATATTTTGAAAAGTTTTAAGAGTTTTAAAAAATTTTTAAGTATTCTAGAAAATTCTCACAAAATCAAAAAAATAGATCTACTCGAGTCGACTCGAGTCTCGAGTATCGAGTATCGAGTCGTGTTCGTTCTCATACTCGTTCTCATTCTCGGAGTCGTCGCGACGACTCGTTGCTCGTGTTGCATTTGTCGTTGTTGTTGGTGGATGTGGCGCTCAGCTGCAGCAGCAACAACATCGGCAACTTGCAGCAGGAAAGAGGATGCTCCTGCTGGAGGTGTATGTGCACATAAGTGTACACGTACAAAGGACTCCCGAGCAGGAGGTTTAGTTGTACTAGTAGACTTTTTGCTTTTCTACATTCTCACATATGGACAGATGCACATGCACATGCACACTCACACTCACACGTACAGATGCAATCGGCGGGCTGTCAGCGATGCCGCCAAGTTTGGGGGCACAGTCAGAGGCAGAGGCACATAATGTAAACAAGGACATGCGCAGTGCAACAGGCAACATCGGCGGCATTTGCATTTCCCCAACTGGAGAAATGTTGCAATGCATGCAATGCAATTGCCAACTAGAAGATATTGGTCAACAGGGGGGCGGGGGTGCTGCCATCAACTGGTCTGTGTGTGTGTAGTACATGACAGCGACGCCGATGCCGATGTCGACGTTAGCGTCAGCGTCGCTGTCGACGTTAACTTGCCGCAATTTAGATAGCCAAAAAGGAACTGCAACAAGCCAACTTCGTCAGCCGGCCAGCTTCTCTCTTTGGCTAGTGAGAGAGCCAGCACGACAGAGAGAGAGAGAGAGAGGGAGAGAAACTTGGACTGGGAGTGAGTGAGAGTGAGTGAGTGAGAGAGAGAAAGAGAAAGAACAAGAGAGAGTGCAGCCCCAAAAGTATGCAATGGAAATGCACTTGAAGTGTAGGCAGAGAAGTCGTTGTAGTCGTTGCTTCTTTTTTGTTTTGTTGTCTCTTTTCGGCTTATTTTTAGAAGTTATGCCTACTCCCCAACACACTCACACTCACACACACTCACACACACACACTCATTCGCATACAGAGACAGTCGTTTATTTACTTGGCCAGGCTTGAAACTTTTACATGGCTGCAGCAGCTGTTCGTGGATGCTCAGCACGTGCAGCAAGCAACTGGCCAAAAGAAGGTAGAACGGCTCTCAGGAGCTCACACTCTCCTTTAGGCCATGATATGCTGCATTGATGATGCTCATCATGATGATGACGATGACGATGACGATGATAATGATGATGATGGGACTGTCTGGACCGGATGGGTGGCAGGTAGTTTGGCACGCACAGAGGTTGCAGTTGCAGTTGTATGTGGTACGTGGTTGGTCAACTCCAATGCACAGGTGTGGGTGTGTGAGTGTGTGGGCGTCCAGTGGGCTGAGTGGGTTGAATGGCTCACCCAGCGGAAGTGTGGTCGCGTAGACATTGCGTAGAGTCAGCGTCAAGTTTTTTCTATTTCTTGATGCTCAGTTTTTTTTGGTGGGGCAGAGGGGTGAATGGGGAATGGTTAATGGGAGATGGGTGTTTGGGGTTGGGTGTTGATCATCCCCCATTCAATGTGCGTTCAATGCAGCGACGTCATTCGGTATATAGACACGGCTTATATAGAGCTCTCCCAATCTCTGTGCATGTGTGTGTGTGAGATTCGCGCGCGCGAACTTTTAGCAAGAAAAAAAACTTATCACAGATACTTTTACATAGGAGTTGTATAACTAGTCGTCGGTGGTGGAGGGAGGAGGTGAGCCTGAGAATCTCTGCCCGTTGCATTTTGCACGTCTAGCGTGGCGTTTGTTGTTGTTCTTATTTTTTTTTGGCGGTCGCCAATGCTGAAAAGGGGTAAACCTCCCCTCGTTCTCGTCCCCACTGCCCATTCCCATTCCCATTCCCATTCCCATTCCCATTCCCATTCCCCGTCTAGTGTTATGTTTTGTGCCACGGCGTGTTGTGTTGTGTTGCGTTGCGTCGTTTGGTCGCTGGTCGCTGGTCGCTGGTCGCTAGTTGATGGAACGCCGAACGCATCGCAGATCTATCGGCATCGGGCGTGCGGGTAGTTGGCATACGGCTTTTGGACGTCTTTTGAGTACCAACACATTGCTTTTTTATATTCTCGGCTCGACGCACCGAGCAAAAGGACACAAAAACGCAGTTGCACGCATCGGCAGCAGCAGCAGTTGCCGAGTGGCTAACGGTAAACGGTATACGGTTACGGGCAACATCAACGCTCGCTCGCACGTACGTTCCGTGGAGAAGTCCTGGCAGAGACAGAGCTGGTCCAAGTCGTCGACGGTTCGGTACATTTTCGGACTTGCTTATTTTCTAAAATACTTATACACATACACACACACTTCGCAATCTCACATAAAGAAAAACCCATATTATTATATATATAATATATATAAATTCTATATATATATATATATATAGAATATAGATATAGATATATATATATGTGTTTGTGTAGTGCGCGCGCGTTTAACATCCCCGATGCCACCCTTCTTTGAAGTGGTCAAGTTTCGAGTGCTATCAAATACTATTCAGATATATGTGTATGTACAATAAATGTGAAATGAAATCAAATAATATATGTACATATATCTAAATATATGTGTATATATACGCATATAAATCTATATCTATTGCGCGAGTGAGTATGAGTTACGAAATCTAACACAATCACTGGGAATGCAACCGATTCACAAATAATAATAATAAATAATACAAATAATATAAATAAATAAATCCCCGGCATACTCGTAAAATTGATTTTTAATATTTAATTGCGCTTCATAAATGATAACAGGCAAAATCAAAAAACAAAACAAAGCCAAACAGCGATAAATCAATTTTAATAATTTAAAATCAAATCAACAAATCAAATCGCAGCGTATCGAAGATTTTTTTAAACATTCAACTTCAATTAAACCCACGTTTATTTAATTCAACGTCTGCGTCGTCGTCTGCTCACCGATATCGTTAAAACAAAATTTGTAAAATGCCTGATCACGCCAAATCAAAAACTAAAATTCAAATAATAACACAGTGTAACTAATCTATATATATAAACTAAGCAACCAAAAAAAAAAAAGATTATTAATATCTTTTATCGTTTTAATGTGCGCATACAATTTAAAGCTGCGGCACATCGACAGATACTTTGATACATTGCAATTGCAATTGTTAAGATCCACAATTTGGGATCACTTGGATCACTCTGTGACACATTCAGTATCTGATTCTGATTCTGATTCTGAATCAAATTGCATTTCGTTAACGGCGACGGCGACGCAGACAAAAATGCCAAAATTGGCAACACACTGCGCGACGCAATCAACAACCTGCCGCTTCAGACCGTCAGTATTAGCTGTGGACACGAGAGAGACCCTCAGCATAACCATGGATAAATAACATCAGTAAATTGTCCTGTACGTTATCATCCAAATAATCCCCATAAGCCTCTATCAATGCTATTTAAAGTCTCTTTAGGGTTTCTGGAATTCAGTACAGTTTTCTAAACATTGCTTACGTCTTAGCTTAGCCAAATTGATCGAAAATGTAAAACATACCATTTTTATAAGATTTCAGTACCATATCAAAAAATATATTTTTCAATACTTTTTTAAATACAATTTAAATATATATTTTATCTCAGTCTTTAGTTGCTGTACAAATTTGTAAGATATTGTTTTAATTTGTTATATAAAATATTATTTGCATGCTAAGTTCATTTTATTTTTTCGACTGCTATAATTTTATAAAATAAATAACTACAAATCAGCATATAATTTATTTTTGCCAATCATTCGATATTTAATCACAATTCCTAGTATATTTGTTTTTTTTTCTATTTTTTTGAAACAAATATTTTTCTATCATTAAAAAATTTTAAAATAATATTGACAGAATATCTGTCATTTAGACATATTTTTATTTCTAAAGATTACTTTTATTTATAAATTAATATATGGCCTTTAAATTATATATTTAATTTATAAATTATATAATACGTATTTTCTACTTTCGTTTAGCATAAAATGTCCTTTGCAATTCCAAAAACTACTTGTTAGCTTCCTTAGCTCTCATTTTGGCTAAAAACACGTGCATGTCCCGTGCAACAAGATGCACGTCAAGACTGTAAAAATGTACTTGCCGCCAAATGAGAAAGCGGCAATAAAATACTCGCACACATATAATTTATTTGGATTATTTTGTGCAAGTTGAATACATTTAGAGAATTTCCCCAATGCAACTTTCGCCGCAAATTTCTTGTCAGCCGACGGCAAAAGCTAAAGACAAGCCCACTCACCCTAACACACACACATACATACAGAAAGTATCTAGAAATTGTATCTCGAAGATAAGTAGGGAACACAGTAGAGATTTGTTTACTTCCTTACTTTTATCTTGAAGGAAAAGGACGCATTTCAACTAAAAAAGAAAGCTGTCTGTCTGCGTGGGGTTGCTTGAACTGCCCCCACAGCTAACACACAAGCACTCACACACCCGCACACACTCACACACATGCTCATACTCCATTTTGTTCCATTGCCCCAACTCGCAGTCGCTGTCGGCGTCGCAGTTAGCT
Source organism: Drosophila phalerata (assembly GCA_951394115.2). Lineage (NCBI taxonomy): Eukaryota > Metazoa > Arthropoda > Insecta > Diptera > Drosophilidae > Drosophila > Drosophila phalerata. Next base: position 22,660,172 of record OX596005.2, read on the forward strand.
TCGCTGCTGCTGCTGCTGCTGCTGCTGCTGCCTGCCCCTCCATGTATTTGAAATGCGCACTAACTCTAGCTCAAAGAGAGCGAGATGCGTGCGTGTGTGTGTGTGTGTATTCCCCCTAATATGTGTGTATATGTATATGTGCAAATGTGTGTGTATCCTGTTTTTTTTGTATTTATTTTATTGCCTGTGGGAGAAGCAGGCTCTGCCAACGATTTTATTTGCAAAAAAGCTGAAAGGGGGCGCCACGCTTTGTTTGTGTTTGCTGTATGCTGTTGTTGCCTCTGCTGCCTCTGCCGCTGCCGCTGTCGCTGCTTTTGTTGGCTTTGCAAAAACCCACAGCTGCTGCTCGATGTCCTGCCAATGTCCTGCGCTCGCGTATTTTTTCGCGGCTGCAGCGGGAAAATACAATTTTTTTGCAATCGTTGTTGTTGCTTTTGTTGGTTTTCTGTTGTTGGGGCTGCCTGCCACTCACACAAAAACAAACACACACACACACACACACACGCACGTGCATACAGTGTGTTGTGTGCGACGCGGCAACGGCGTCGTCCTCGGCCTATTCGCGGCGAAATAATTTTTCGCATTTTTAGTACAAAGCTTCACATCAACGTCGTCGTACAAACAAATTTTTATTTTCGGATTTTTCAATTACGTTTTCATTTATTTTTAAGTATTAATTTTGCGTGCACTCAAAAATAAATACAAAAAAAAATAAAAATCAACAACAAAATCATACAAAAATTATTCATATGTGTGTGTGTATATTGTACATGCACATACATATACATATAAATAAACAAAATATCGAACTCTATCCTCGAACAAAAGCAACAATAAGCATTAGCAAAAATACTTTTCAGAAAAGAAAATTGAAAACGAAATCAAAAACATTTTGACAGTTTTGAAAAAGTGAAAAGAAAAAGTCGGAACAATTTTCAAGTGATATTTCGAAGAACTCTCAGAAAACTCGATCTCGACAAGCTACCGGAAGAAACACTCAAACAAGTTCCCAAGTATCTATGATTTGTCTCTCTCTTTGTCCTTACGTTGAACGCTCAAAAAACCAAATCATAGTCTAATTCTGTTTGTAAGAAAATTAAGAAAACGAAACCAAAAATATAAAAAAAAGAACATACACATAAAGTATACAACTACAAGAAAACGAAATTCAAATGTAAAATCAAAAGTACAAAGCAAAAAAGATTGTTGGCAACGTTTTTATAATTATATAGGTATTATATTATTATTTGTATATATGTAACTATTTTTTATACGACAACGCGAAAAGAAACACGCATTTTCTACAACACAACAAATAACAAACACGTGATGCTCTGAGACTCCACAGATCCGGTAAGCGAAAAGCAAAATGCAAAAGCGTGCGAAATGTGTGTTAAAATATATATATATATATGTATAGAAAAGAAAGGAATATTAGGAGAAATGAGACAGCAGAGCAGCGCAGATGATATGAACTCCCTGCCCTTGCCCTCGCCCCCGCATCTGCCCCGTCTACAGTTGACTTCTCCTTTCAGATTCAGACAACTCACTTCCCAGCACATTGACAAAACTCCTCTCTCTTCGCTCTTCGCTCTTTGCACTTCGTCGGCAGCACACGAAGATTGCACAGCAACATTTTCGGCTACTTCGTGCGCTGCTGCTGCTGCTTTCTAATTGCGTTCTCTCTCCGTATGTGTGTGTGTGTGTGTGAGTGTGAGTGCATTACATTAGCCTGCAACAGAAGCAGCAACAGCAACAGCAGCAGAGACAGAAAGCAGAGGCAGCAACACTTCGTCGTCATCCTTCGGACTTCGGCTTGTGCGGGAGTCTGTCTCTATGTATGTGTATGCGTGTGTCTGTGTTTGTGTGTGTGTGTGTATGTGTGTGTGTGTGGAGTGCGTCTCTCTGTAACAGGCCTGCTGCTTGCTTGCCGCCTGCTTCTTCTAGTTCATCTTAAGCTACGCGCGCGTACGGTTCGCCTCGCCGTTCGTGCTCGTCGGTTCTTCACTCGTCGCCTCGCTCGTGAGGACGCATTCGAATCGGCTTTTTCCTTGCTGTGTTTCTTCGTATAGGTACGTGTGTGTGTGTGTGTGAGCAAGCGCACACTTACTTGCACTTACTGCCGTCTGCGTATAGGAAATTATCTGCTGCTTCTGCTGCCACTGCTGCCACTGCGACGTCTACTGCGTTGCCTAATACATATATAAATAATATATATTATTATATAGATATACATATATTTAAATGCGCTCTTCGTCTCTCTGTGTATATATATATAGATATAGAAAAAACAAGCAAGCAAGCTGGCTACGTTAGGTAGGAGCAAGCAAGCCAGCAAGTAAGCAGCGGCAACGACAACGACTACGACGTTGCTGCTTGCTTGCAAGAAAGTGTTGCATACTTATGTGGGCACAACGCTGACGTCGCCGTAGCAGCTGCAGCAGCAGAGATTGCCGTGGCAGCGCCTTGGTCTTTGGGTTTTTGGCATTTGGCCAAGCCAAGCATTTTACTTGTATAATCTAGAATACAAAATTCAGTACGTTCCTAGTCACGCGCGCTGGCAGAAGTTTTACTTGGTTTTTCTGTCTTCAGAATCACGACGTTGACGAACGCCGCCTTCAATTGTGTAAAAATGCATACAATTATTCAAATCAATTAAAACAAATATTTCGGAAAATTTAAATATTCAAATAAAAATGAAATATAAATAATAATTCAAATTTCTATGGAAGCATATACAGTGCATAAGCAACTGCTCAATAAATTTTAAAAATATAATTAAACAATTAATTAATTAAATAATTTTCAAATAGTTGTCTACATAAATACAAAAAAAATATAAACATATAAAAAAAAAAAAATATTTAAATAAAAACAAAAAGCAATTAAATTAATTAATTAAAAAAATAAATTCGTAATTGATGCAAATGTTTCGCTGCTGTTTGTGGTACGTGAATTGAAGTTAAAAATCGGGTTGAGTTTATTTGTTGCACTCATTAAGGCGGTCGACAGTTAGACGCTCGATTAGCCAACCAACGCGGCAAACTCTCACACCCATACAAACAAACAGAAACACACACACAAGCAGACAATCTGTTGTGGCTGTTGCTGGCATTGGTGGTAGCCAACATTGCGCATACGACACGTTATCACACAGTTCCTCTGGCTGCGCATTGGCGGCAACCACTACGTCTTGACTTTGTCGGGGTAAAAACTTGGCCGGAAATTATCTAAAAGCTCTCAACGCTAAGTTTTCCCAGCAGACAGACAGATTGACAGACAGACAGACAAACGGACAGGCATGAAACGGAGCGACTTCGATTCGCCGCAGCTCTGCTCAACTTTGTCAGCAACTGGCTGCGGTTTCATTTGTCACACAAATACTTATATAGTTGAGATACATATACATGCACGCACACACACAAGAAGATACTCCTAATTATACATATTTAAATACGCTCACACATACAAAGACATATAGAAAGTGGGTTTCAGAGACGAATATAAAAGCACTTGGCCTTCGTTTCTTGTGAGACATTCGATCGTCTTGGCTCGCAGCGTCAGCGTCGTGGTCTCTGAGGCCGGAGCAACAGCAACATAGTCACCAGCCAGTTAGAAAGGCAGCTAACCCTTGGTCAGTTGGTCAGTCGAGTCAGGTAGTCAGTTGTAGTTCGGCAACCACACAGCATCCACTTCGTGAGTAAAAAGGACGTTTGCATAGGCTCGAATAGGTTGATAATAAAATAGATTTAAAAAAAATATGTATTTTTTAAACGCTGTTATATTTTCAATTTCTTTAAAATGTTGGCGTAAATACCAAAAGTATTACTAAACAGTGTAAAAAAATATCAACTACTCAAAATATATTATATTCATAGTTATAATAAAAAGTTTTAAAGCTATGATGAATATTTTGTTCTGTGTGAAATAAACTAACATTAAAACTACGCGATTTTATAAACTAAATTTATTCTGATAAACAAGAAAATTTAATTGTAAATTTTTGTAACAATTTACATATATGCTTCCACATAGATAAATATTATATTATTTTCAATTTGAAAAAAATTTAAATATTTTAATTTATTAGTTTCGCATTCAAGAGTGAACTCTATAAATTTATAACATTTTGTCTGTTTTTAAATAGAAAAACGATAGAAATATTGTATTAATAATTCATTATGGCTTCATCTCGTTAGGTGTAAAAATTCAAAACTAAGCAATTAAAGCAAAATAATATGCGAATCCCACAACACATCGAAATTTAAACATAACGTTTTCAAAAGCGCTGCGGCAACTGAATAAAATTCAAAATAAAAAGTTAATAAAATGTGCTACAGAAAATTACAAAATAACTGACAACAAATATGAAATATAAGTGCAATTAATAATAAACAAAGAAAAAGAAAATGCCACAAATTACAGTATGATTTAAATTAATCAAATCAAAATGCAGCTGAACTTTTGGCAGTGCATGAAGTGAGAAATAAAAGAAATTGCATGAAACGCGGCTGTGATTTAAATGAAATTTTTTATGTTACAAATTAACATCAACAAAACGAAAAGTGTTTAGTGAACGCCCGCTCTTGACCCCTGAGTTGACCGCAGCGCTGCAGTGCTTTTGTGTTTGACCCTTGACCCAAAACAAAAACGTGTGTTTCGTGTGTCTGACCTTCTCAAAAAAAAAATTCAATTCGCAAATCTTGTGTCCAAACGAGACGGCTACAAAATGTGCCACCAACAACATCAACAACATCCGCTTCACATCCAGGCAATGGCACAGCCACATTCAATGGCAAAGGCATGTCCAGAGCTGATGCCACTGCCTCTGCCACTGCCTCTGGAGGCAACAAGGCGGCATCCAAGCTCCGCCGGCTGCTATCGCTGAAGCGAGATGCAGTTTTCACTGCCCCGAAATCTCATCGAAAACGCCAATGGCTATGTAATCTTAAATTAAGGGTAAAATATCGCAAATGGTATTGGTGCAATAACAAAGCAAAAAACCAAACAAAAAACAATTACAAATAAAATGAACATTAACAATTTATATATTCAATATATATAAAACTCTTTTATAATAGACAAACTCGAAACAGGCCTTTTTTTAATTTTTTGTGCATTATAATAATTGTAAAAATAAACATTCTCAAAAGACAGACATTAACAATTTTAAAGTTTGCATTTGCAATCTAAATAAACGCAACTAAAAATCGAGCAAGTTTTGTTATGATTTATTTTTTGATTTTGCAATTTGATTTTTAAAATTACTTATTTATAATATTTTCAAATAATTTTTGAGCTGCATCAAATTTTTTTTTAAATATATAAAAAAAAATGACAACACATTCCTGCAACAAATTTTAGATCAATTAAACAATTCTTAATAAAAAGTTATCGTTTCGATTCTAGATTTAAATTGTAGGTAATTGTATAAATTAAATTTTCAAATTACAATATTATTTCATAGTTTTCCCAAGCTCTAATTATTTTAGTCCATCAAATGATGTTAGTAAATACAATTTATTTATATATTTAAAAGTTTGAAAATATTTCTTTTACTTGCAGCTTAAAATGATAAACAAAGAATAGCATATAAATATTAATACATTGACAACATAACTGAATGTAACAGAAATTCAAGTTAATAACTTTGATTAGTTAAGAGTTTAGCTTAAATCCAAGTTCAGGCCGTTCAGTTGTCTTGACCCGTCTTACAGTTCTCCCTTAATCTTAACACAACCTTTTGATTTCAGCTTTAAAATCTTCAATTAAAAGATCAAATTACTAATCACAACATTTCTTTTGCGCCTTGTGCAATTGTTTGCTTTCTGCTTGCAGGTTACACCATATCGAGAAGTTATCCAATGAGAAAGCCGCTTAAATTTTGGTAAGTACATATAAATAAGTCGACCATTCTTAAGGATAGAATAACCAAAGATGCAAATGCTACCCACTACAAATGACACTCCTTTGTGCCCGAGTGGACTTCATTTTTTAATTAGAAAGTCAACACACACACAGAGACACAGAGAGAGAGAGAGAAAGAGAGAGAGACTCTCACATGAGCAAAGTCAGACAGGGAAAAGGGAGGAAGTTGCAGTCTCCATTTCGTAGTCGTATATGGCGTATACGGCGTATATGGCGCCTTTGTCAGTTCCCTCACTTCTGGCCAGTTTTGTTTGCTTTTGTTTACTCTTATTTGTGTGCTACTTAAGATGAAATGGCAAAGAAAAGTGACGTTGATGCAGCACAGACCATGGATGAGCAATGAAGAAGGGGGCTGTGAAAGGGGAAGGGTTTTTTCTTTTTTCATATGCATGGCTAGCAATGCCCTGTGTCCGTTTTAATTTTAGGTACTCTTAACGCAACGTTGACTGCCATTTCTTTTCATTTATCTCTGCTTCCCACTCTTCACCTCATTTCTCTGTCCGTCTTTCTCTCTATCGTGCTGTCCTTCTCTATTGCAATATGTCTAGCATACACATTGACGCTGACTAAGAAGGCAAGCGCCTCATTTAGGTGCAGGATTGGAATTGGGATTGAGCTTTGGGGAGCTGACGCCTCTTGAGGTAGACTCAACAGCTACGGAAGCGGAAATTGCTGAAGTCGCAACTGTATGAGTCTGTATGTGTGTGTGTCTGTGTGTGTGAGTGTGTAATGATCCGCTTCTGACAGCAAACGCAGTTAGATGTTGTCGCTGCCGCGTTGCAACAATTTACAAGCAGTTGCAATTATTTTCAGCTTAAATGACAAAAAAAACAAGGAAACAAGTCTTAAGCATTTTCCACCTATATTCCACACGACCCAGGCTAAAGACCTCGTTATTATTATTATTCTTGCTGTTATTGTTTCGTTTGCTGTTGGCAGTTAACTTCTCCTCATTCTACACTTAAGTTGAATATGAACATTTTTCTAGAATTTGATTGCGTTCTTCTCGACTACGTTTAACACAAAGAAAAGTTAATTCAGCGAATACGTCTAACTTAAAGAAATTGTTAATTCAAACTTAATTACTTAGCTTAGTTGGTACTAAGGTCTATATAGTATATCCTGGAACTATAGAATACACACAATTGATATTGCTGCAAACAATATACTCATAGATATACATTTCTTGATGCAAAAATTGCGTGTTGAGTACTCGGTATCCTAAGATTGTTATTTTATATGAAATTTAGTTGATGTAATCATAAGTATTCAAGTGAATATAATATAGTATCTGGCTGATATTCAATTTTTTTAGTTTAGAATAAAATCATATATCATATTTTATTATCAATATATTTTGACTGATTTTTATGAGAATCATTAATTTTCATAATTATTACTTGGCAGTTTGACATCACTTTCATTTTAATTCCACGGTATTTTCTGGTCGATCAATCTTACTGACAACTCTGTGATTGTAAACTTCCGTAGACCTTTTCTTTCGGTGTGTGTGTGTGTGAGTGTGTGTATGAGTGTGTTTTCGTTTTTGTTTAATTTTAACAGCGAGCAACCTGCTTTGGCCCTGCTGCTTGAGTAATGAATCCTGGTCTCATTGCTGGCGCTTGGTCCTCATACGTATGCATACGTATGTGAGTCAGTGTGTGTGTACTGCCACTTCTGCTCCCTTAGCTTTGTGTGGGCCATGCGAATGTTGCTGTTGCTGTTTCTGTTGCCACTTTGCCATTTCTTTTCATATTTGCCATGTGCAACAGCAACAACAACTTCTCATTTTGCTGCTGCTGCTTGGGCTGCTCTTATGTCGGCCTAAGTAAGTGCACCTAAGGCTACTTATGAAAAATGCAAATTTAAGTTGACTTTTAGGCGCACAATGCCCAAACCCAAACCGAATCTCAGACCCAGCCTCAGTTTCAGTCTCCAGTCTCAGTTTCAGTGCCGTGCTGGTCTCCTTGGAAAAGTTGAAAGTTAAGAAAGTTTTGCTCATAAAATATTTATTTATTTCTCCTCCATTCCGTGTAACAATTTTGCAGAAAATGTCATGTGGAAAGTCATGTGGACTGTGTGTTTGTTCGCCATGCACTGACAACTCTTAAATAGCTGTTGCCTCTGACCGGAAATCGTTTTAAGAACGGAAGTGAAAATTCTGGCAGCTGCAGCTAGCTGAGCGCAACAATCTAAATAAACATCTAACATAGTCCATCTGAAGCTCGAATAATCTTTTATTGAAACTAAACAATAAAAAAGCGCGACTACAACGCAAATTCATTCAATTGCAAAAAGAAAATTACCCTAAAAAACGAGAACATCGACACAGACACAGACACAGATACAGACACAGACAGAGGCATCTACAAAAGCTAACTACAGCAACAAGTCGTTATGATTATCTAGAATTAAATAAAGCACACACATATACAAATGTTCACATACACATATATAAATAGCACAATTCTGGGTCTAACTCGGTCTCTGACGAATGGCCAATGGCAAACGTTCACTTGAGCGTTCGGTCAAAGTTGCACGCCTCGCTGAGCAGAAACCCGTGCCCCGCTCTGATCTCCATCCTCCATCCTCCCCTCTTCATCATCTTCTTCCTCTCTTCTCCCCACTTCAGCTCTCTGGCAAATGCCCCAAACGATCGCGAGTGCTATTCGCTTTGGAAATTAAGTCAGCAAATGACTTGTAGAATATCAACACATGCTCATCGACTGTCCAGCACTTGTCGAGTATCTGTGTATCTGTGAGATTTTTTTTTTCTATTTTTTTTCTATTTCGGACAACGAGCAAGCCGAGCATCCGAGCAACCGAACAACAAGATAATCAAGTGTAATTTATTTTGTATTTAGTGCGCGCCATGCATGAGCACGACTAGTTACGACTAAGTACATCTACTACAACTACAGCTGCGACTACGAATACGAATACGACTACGATTATGACAATGAGTACGGCCATCAATCCAACTGACTATCTTGTATCTAGTAACCCAACCACATGCTCAGATATAAACACACAATTGCAATTATACACTCTAATAATACTATACTAATGGCAAGAAACATCTGCTATTTAACATTATCTATATACTCTGACATATTTATAGTTCATATAGTTCAAGTTTACAAACACGTAGAAAATTTCAAAGGATTTATTAAATTAATGAAATAACAACAAGAAAGAAAAAAAAGTTAAGAGTATGTTAATTTTATAAAAACGGTTTCAAATGTTCAGAACTACTATCAGTCAAATATATATTTTTCATATATGTAAATAAACTATAACACAACATACAACTATTCTGTTTGAGTCACTTAAGGTTATTTTTATTTTTTTTACTTATATTTATTCATTATAACATGCATTATATTTGTATACAGTATTATTCACTAATTAAATATTATCTTCCAATCTAATTCAATTGCTACTTTCATTTTAATTAACTCGCAATCGATATTTAATATTTTTCACAGTACATTTTTTTAACCTGTTAAATGCCTCTTACTTGACTATATTATTCAACTTTTTTAATTGGTTTTAAAATTAAGTAAGGATTTTTCAATAAAAAAAATAAAGATACGTGGAAGTAGGGTTAGTTTTTTTCCGAACATGTTGCTAATCAGGCAAAAAACTTATTCGTTAACATAAAATTACATTTTATTGACTTGTAGACTGAACGATCATATTTGAAAACCATTGGATACTAAGAGCATTTGATAAAAGCACCCCTCAAAACCCGACAATTTGTATTCCTCGATTTCGAGGTTTTAGTCTCGATCTCTATGTTCATTGTTCGCTGTTCACTGTCTCACATATCAAAATCATTGAAGCATCGCATTACACTGGACAATTCTGGAACAATTTGGCGTCAACTCGTTAGAGTCTCACACTCTTTTATATACATTTATAATAAAAACATATAGATGCATTTCCTTATATTAGTTTTTGTTGCATAAGCAATAAGGCGGAAGCTTAATAGCTATCAAAACTGAAAGCTGAAGGCTGAAAGCGGCAAGTGAGGCAACAACAAGTCGTCGGTTCCCACGTGCAGCGGCACCAACAAGTGACACACCCTTAACTCAAGCTCACACCCAGACAAAGGGGCCACAACAGGTCGTGGCAGGTCGTGAAGGCAATGTGGCATATAGCACGCACCAAAAGGGGGAATGCAACATAAATATATATATACGAGAGAAAAGTTAATAATATGCGAGAAAGCGGTAACAATAACAACAACAACAACAACAGCGACTAAAGGTAAAATCGTTGGCCATGAAGCAAAGTTCCGATGCTGTTGAAAAGCCGCAGAGAGACACCCAGTCGGACAGACAGAGAGACAGACAGACGAGACATATAGCACGGGACAAAGTGACCAAATGTCCCAATGTCCCAATGTCCAAGCGAAGGTGGCCCAATGTTCAACTGCAAATCTTTCAAGAGTAGTTCCGCTCTTTTGTTCAGTTCCCACTCCTCGTTCCCACATCCTCTTCAAGTTGTCGACTTGCCTCACGAGTCGAGTCGATTTGAGTCGAGTCGAGTTGAGTTGAGTTGAGCTGAGCTCAACTGTCACGAAGAACCGTGCACTTGTGAGGGTGAACTACACACTGATTTCTGCTGTTGATTAACTTTGTATAATTATTACAATTACAACGATGTTGGGCGGGACAGAGCGGAGCATTGGCCATGTAATGGACGACACAGGCCAAACAAGAGGGAACGAGTTGAGAGGAACTGATAACTTGTTGGCCTAACCGGAAGTATGCGCCATTTTGTGAACTCTGCTTTATTTCTTGCCGCGTATTGGCCACGTAAAAAAGACAGAAATTCAAATTATAATAATACTCAACTGAAAGTTGTTGCTCCAACAGAGTTTACGTTACGCTTTATGAGCAGGCTGTGACGGTGAGTGTGTGTGTGTGTGTGTTGTGGGTGTATTTCTTTGCGCTTCCATAAGCAGCACGCCTAGGTGAATCACTAGCGAAACGAGACTAAAGTGGATCCCCCGCCCCTTGCCCCCCACCTCCTCTCTAGATCTCCACTCGCCTCTTCAGTCAACGTCGCGTCGCGTCAATTCGCTCGTCTTCTTTAGACTCTCAAATTGATTTCGCCGCGTTTCGTATTTGCCGTTTGTCGTCGCTTGGCTGCCTCTTTGCCGCCCTCACCCCCGTCCTCCCCATCCTCCCCTCTACACCAGCCTACTTACACGATTTAGTTCCCCTACACTCGCCCAGTCACTTATCTTTCATTAAACGCATTGGCCGCCGTTCCGAGCACTGATTAACTTGCAAGGCGAGTCGACATTTCATTGGCTGTTCACTTTATATGGGGCCTGACTGTGACTGCGACTGCGACTGCGACTACGACTGCGACTACGACTGAGGCGAGAGAGGGGCGGGCATTTCCTTAGCTTGAGCAACATTTAGAAAGTAGAGTAGGGTATTGCAGGGTAGGAGAGCAAGCTAATCAATAAATCACTTCAAGGTTTTCTTAATTAAAAGTTTTTGGCCAACAACAAACCACAGAATCTCTTTCGCCTCTCTCCCTCACTCTAATAATAAACTTTTCTGCAACCCATAGACAACAAAAAAAAAAAAAAAAAACAACAAGAACAAGAACACACAAAAAAAGGAGAAGAAAAATTGATTAACTGCCAGAAGACCACAAAAAAGCTGTAAGTCAACTTTAGAGCCCCAGGACGTTCGTCCCATTCTAATAAGAAAAAGTTTTGTAACTTGAGCAAGAAAACTACGAAATCGACGTAGGTGAATGTGGAAACTACTCGTACTCGTTAAACTGTATAGGGAAAAACTGATAGCTGAAAAACTATTAAACGCTTAATTCAGGCGGAAAATGAGACAAAATAGTTGGGAAACTAAGGCGTACCAAAGAAGCGCCAAATATGCTCAGCATTAATTAAGCGTAGCTTGAGGAAGGCCAAGGGAATATCTGAAATACTGAACAGCTAAGAAAAAGAAATGCCAAAACAAATTCAGCTAATTGGCTGGCGAGAAAAGCACAATGCAAATACGACCCTTTGGGCCAAGTTCCTAGAAATTGTTCGTCTTAAATGACCGCAAAACCAGCTGAAGTGCGAGTGTATGAAAAGAAATCAAAGCGAATCTCAGCATCAACCTCGTCGACCTTTTCCACTTGACATTAATAACCGCTTAAGCTGGCCACACTTATTTATGCTTTCTTCTTGCATTTCTTCAAATATTTGCCCAGACCAAACAATTGAAAAGCGTTAAGAAAAAAAGGTAAACCGCGGTGACAGTTCTGCATTTGGCCTAGAGATGAGCGCGTGACAGTTGATTTTTAATCATGACTCAAAGTCAAAGACCTATAAATGAGACGATAGTCACGACTTTTAACAGACAGCTAAATATACATTAATTATCAAAATAATAATGTACTTTAAGCCAGTTTAATATGCTGAAAAAAAATTAAATTATGATTTATTATAATTTTTTTTTCATATTAAAATATTACGATCAACAATTACAAGTAACTTAAACTTAAAAAAAAATATTAGTTAAAAAAATTTATTATTTTTATTTGTCAATTTGTAATTTATATATATTTTTTTAAGTAAAAAAATATGTCACATGACTTTAAGACTTCAGTATTAAGCATTTTAACAATAATACACTCAATGAAGAGTTATGCGTTTTTGTGATATCAGCAAGTCACGCACCCAACTCTAGTTTTGGGGCAACCTTTTGTCATAGACATCCCCCGCACACACACCCCGCACACACTCATAATGCACACTACAAATTCGTACCCAAAAGAAACTTTTGCTTGGAGGCTATTGACATAATTTTTGTGGGCGAGCGACCCACAAGTCACACTCAAGGCGTTGGCCAGACACTTGAGGGCCAATACTGAAGACAGAAATCCACCCTCAATTAGTTGTTCAAGAGTCCTGCAATCCCTTAGTCCTTTTGCCAAAGACGTTGTCCTCTTGTAAGTTGAAATGTAATCCGCATGTTCTTTTGTTAATATTTTGTTTGTTTTCTTTATTTTGACTTCATTTTAAATAGGGGGGGGAGGGTGTTTATTGTTCGGTTTCATTTACATGCTCGTTTTGCCAGAGTTTTGCCGCAAATTAGCCTTTGTTTTTCGACCATAAAAGACGTTCCTGATTACGTAGACGGCTTCTTATTGGCACTTCCGCTTTTAAGTTGGTGTAGCATATTTCTAGGGGAAGGACAAGAACTTCAGGACAGTCGGTTTTAGATTTGTTATAGCTTTTTGTGGCTTATCTAATCGGTAAATGGTCGCTATTTGTCATATCGCGATAGACAAATCTTGTGCACACTTCAGTTGCTGATAAACCGCGATTGCAGCTAACTATACTATGTATCTGTATCTCTATCTATTTAACTCGTAGCTTAATACGAGTATCTAATCAAACCCGTGCGCGTTTCCAGTTAAAATATTTACTCGTATTGTTGGCATTGCCACTTCGATTTCTATTTATTCTATTATTATTTGTTTTCGATTTTTTTTTTTACTTTTTATCAGGTCCCCTTTGGGCAAACAATTGATCGTCCTCCTTCTTCTTTTACTCCTCCTCTTTGCAGGCAAATAGAGCGAACGCATCTGGTGCCATATTGAAAATGCATTTAAATGCAGTTCTTTAATATAATTTCATAATTTATGTTACCTGTTGGCCCGCCAACACTTCCGCTAACAATTTAAACACTCTACTTCCGCTTTTAATGGGTGTCCAATAAGTCCAAAGTCCTAAGTTCACCCTTAAGTTGGTTGCCAGTCTTGTTCCCACCATAAAGTCGGCCCTTCTGCGGAATTTCCCGGATATTGTTATGTGCCAGCGATTCAGTTATATGTATGCTCATGTTGTTGCTGTTGTTGTTGCTGATGTTGTTGTTGTTGTTTATGGCAATGTGAACGCCTTTTCCTTTCGCCGCTTTACGCCTACGCCTCGATTAAAAACCAACCCAAGTAATTCACTCCGTGCTGTTGTTTTTGTTGTTGTTGTTATTGCGATTGCTGTTTAACAAATTTCAAATAGTGCAAAATGATTGCGGTTTCGTGTTGTGCCAGTTGCCCCTTAACTCCCCCCTCCCAAATTACCACCTTTTCCCACAGCCAATTTAATGTGAGGGCAGCACGCGAGAAATTGCTGTGCGAAAATACAGTTTGGCAGTCATTGTACTGTTTGTTGTGCTCCCTGCATTTATTTTCCAATTGGACTTGTATTCACTCTTTTCCAATTGAAACGATCTTGAGCCTGCGAAACTTTAATTGGATTAAGGAATGTGCTCCTCAAACTGTACAAGTATTCAGTAACAGTTTTCTAAGTGGTGTAAAAATTCCCAGTCAACTTGTTTACATAAAACTGTAATGTGAATGTAAAACTGTGAAATATAATAAGATAATATCAAACTGTAGAAAAGACTTTCTCACAGTTTGTAAGACATTGATAGAAATTCATGAGAAAGTATGCAGTCACAATAATGTCAAACTTTATAGATATTTTATAGAAAAAAGTTAAGGAAAAAATATCCTACAACTTCGGGTCAAAGAAAGAAAAGAAAATTTGCGTAACAATTTTAAAGTGGAAGTGAAAATAATTGTTAGGGTATCTAAGGCCGTCGGCGCAGCGTATCTAGTAGTCGAGCACTCTCGTCTAAATCATTTTCAATTTGAATTAACGTTTATTGCAAAGACGTCGCTTATTTGTAACTCTATGTAAATATAAGCTTAACATATAAGTAGGTGCATGTATTTTATGTTGATTAGCTTATAAAAAAATATACCAACTAAGTATATACTCTACTATCACTTATGGTTCTATAGAGCAGTTAACATTTTTGACGACGACTGTTTCCACTTGATATTCATGCTTAAATATTATTTGTTGTTGTTTTTTTTTCTTTTTTTTTCATTTTTTGATATCATTTTTTTGTTTGTACTTTCCAACTACTTGGTGACATTTGAACAGCGTACAGCGAGAAGCAATTTCCATCTGGATGCACATGGACGATATATAGATATAGATATATATATGTATATAAATGCGTGTGTGTGTGAGTGTGGGTGTGGGTGTGAGTGATAATGCTACTTGGTTAAGTTCTTGCGCTGCTCGGAGGAGTCCTTCTCGTTCAGATGAATCACACGGCGACCAAAACGGGCCGTCAGCTTTGAGAAGAATCCGATGCGGGATACGGGCTTTGTGTCATCAGCGGACAGAGGAGGCACCTGGTAGCCATCCTCGTCGCTGTTATTGGAGCTCCTTCCGTGCTTACCGCTGCGTCCCTGGCCAAAGTGGAACGTCGCCCGAGTCACATTGCTGCGCGTAAAGTGTTTGTCGGAAGACTTATCAGTCGGCAAGGGGCGGCTCGCGGGTGTGGGCGTGCCCGTGGCTGTGGCCGTGGGCGTGGCAACAGACTGTGCCGCTCCAGCTGTCGTCTGGCCATTGACAATGTGCAGACGCTCCGGCATGCGTCCGTCTGTGGGCGACTTTCGCGACGCGTTCGAGGAGGTGGGCGTGGTCGGCTCGGCTTTCTCGTAGAGCGTCGTGGGTCGCCGCCCTGAGCCTTGGTAGAAGAAACGCTGCGGCGTGTTGGCCAACTTCTGGGCCTGGGCCATTTGCCGCTGGGCACTCAGAAGCGTTGGCTTCACATCGACGGCTCCAGCTCCAGTTGCCGCGCCTGCAACTCCTGCCCCATTGGCACGTTTACCCTGTGGCGTCTGCGGGGAGCGATTGCGTCCGGAGGTGTTACTAGAGCTGCTGGTGGAGGAGGCGGCCTTGCGGGCGGGCGTGCGACGTGTGGGCTTTGCAGGAGGCGCACTCACAGATGAGCAGGCAGGAACCGTGGCAGGAGCAGAGGCAGGACCAGATGGAGCTGCCGTGCTTGAGGTGGCAAGCGCGTTGGCGACTCGCGGCGGCAGAGGACGATTCGATGTCGTTAGACTCTTCTCCTGAACAGAGCTGGCGGCGGGGTGCGAGCTGGACGAGGAACTCTCCAATGTGACGGACTCCGTCGTTGTGTGGCGGGGCCCAACCCACGACGCTCTGCGAGGCTTTGCCAAACCCAGCAGCATGTAGGTGCAGTAGATGTCATCGAAGGCCTGCGTCTTGAGAGATGACTCCACATCGCGCCGCTTGTAGCCCATGGCGACGAGTAGCTCCAATCGAGCGGCATCCTGCAGTTCCAGGGGCACTTCCCGATACGGACGCAGGCGATCCGTTTCCTCGTGTCCCAGATTGATCCACTTGTCGCTCATGACGGCATTTAATGTGGCACGCTTGGCCGGATTGAGAACGAGAAACTTGCGCATGAGATTCTCACAGTCCATGGATATGTAGTAGGGAACTCGGTACTTGCCACGCAGCACACGTTCCCGCAGCTCCTTCAGGGTGCCGCCATCGAAGGGCAGCGAACCGCTGACCAAGGTGTAGAGGACCACGCCCAAGGACCAGGCATCCACCTCGGGACCCGCATACTTGCGACCCATAAAAAGTTCTGGCGCCGCATACGGTGGACTACCGCAGAAGGTTTCCAGCTGGGCGTTCGGATTGAAGGTGTTGCCGAATCCAAAGTCCGCGATCTTGATATTCATGTGCTGGTCGAGCAACAGATTCTCCGCCTTCAGATCACGATGGACAACGAATTTACTGTGACAATATTGTATGGCGGAAACCAACTGGCGAAAAATGACACGAGCCTCCCGTTCCCTCATCCGTCCGTTCTTCACCAGATGATCGAATAGCTCACCCCGGCTGGCATATTCCATGATTAGGTAGAGCGTGCGCTCCGACTCGATCACCTGGAAAAGGCGCACAATATTCGGGTGATCCAGCAGCTTCATGATCCTCACTTCACGGTATAGCTTCTGTCTGGCGCTCGTGTTCAATTGCGTCTTGTCAATCACCTTGATGGCCACCTCACGGCCCGTGGGCACATGGAGGGCCAGCTTAACCTTCGCAAAGTTGCCCTTGCCCAGCGTCTTGATGATCTTATAGACGCCATTGCCATTGCCATTCACATACGACTGTAACTTGAGCTCCGTCCCATTGCCCATCCCATCAATTGCATCCTGCGATCGCACCGTCGAATTGCTGGGCGTGGCTGGTTCCGCCTTTGCACCGCTTGACACAGGTCCTGTTCCTGTTCCTGTCCTTGTCGCTGTCGTTGTCGTTGTCGCTGTGGCAGTGATCGTCGTGGTTGCTGTGGCTCCACCTGTCGCCAATTTCTGATAGCAGTTCTCTTTTTCCGATGTTTTAAATGTTTTTGGTGCTTTCTCATCAACTGCTGCCGCTGCTGCTTTTGTTTTAGCCACACTCTCATCTGCCAAGCTGAATTCTACAATTTCTAAATGTTTATCCGCCGACATTCTAAACTAAAAAAATTTTGTCGAGTTTCAAACACGAAACTGAAAGCTAAGTGTATATACGTTATAAGGTAGAGGAGGAAGAGGCTCACTTCTAATTCCTTGCGCATGCCGAGCACGCGTTTCGTTCTCCCTCTTCTCCCGATCCCTCCTATCTGCTACCCCTACCTTCTACCCTTCCTTGGCGACTATACTATCGAGCTCTAATTGTTGACTCGTCAGCTTGCTGGTTCCTCTCTGCACATCTGCTCTTTTTTCCAACACCCTCAGGAATACAACGTCGAGCCTCGTAAGCTTTAAGATAAGAACTGCACAAAGGGAACAAGGTCTGGCGCGTGGTTCGCTTCTAACCCTCAGCGGTTCAGCTGGCGCTGTTGGCAACGCATGGCTGATAAGGCAGGGATACGTTCTCGTTCTCGTCCTCGTTTTCGTCCTCACAGGATCGCCCCTTAGTCGAGCATTTCAGCTGCACTTCTTCTTTCAATATTTCAACCCCCTCGACAGACGCAGTAGGAATCGGAATTCGAGTCGGAGTCGCAGTCGCAGTCGACGTCGAGAGTCGAGTGTTCCTGTCCTACTGTCTTCCCCTTTCCCCCCCTGTTGATGACGTTGCTGCCACGATCGTGTGTGATTCGCATTCGGGTGTCACATTTAATATCCAGTTGAGCGTCGACAGCATTCAAATGTCAACAAATGTCTGTAAAGAAACCAATGTGGAATTTAATAACACGCGACAACATTATCAATTAATCATTAAGAAAGCCACAAAATGATATGCGACATTTTTAAATATGCAGAATTAATCGTAAATTTATTAATTTTTAATATACTCTATTGGTTTTTTGCATTTTTATTATGACTTTTTGGGTATAAATAATTCTTCCAAAAAAAATAAAGTCGCAGTGGAAAAGAGCCAAGTTTATACCGCTCAAAAAAAATAGTAAGGATATCATACTTCCTGAATATATATATATTTATTATTTATTTATCTTCACAATAAACGATGCTAATCAAAATCTGATCTGTTCTAAGACTTCTCAGCAGTAACTGTAGTCAATTTCCGTATCTACGATCATTTGTGTTCGCAGGATATTTTTGCATACTTTTGCACCACTGTACTTTTAGCACTGCAGTTGGCTCAATTGGTGATTTGGTCTCACTTCTTGCCGGGCCATTAGCTACCTTCCCCTAGCCGTCCTTATCCATCCCATCCATCCATGCATGCATCCATTTTTCGTTCTTTTACCATTTTTCTTAATTCCCTCTTGTTTTGCACTTACATTTCGCCACTCGTATCCTGCGATCCGCAGCAATGTATGTACCTACCTATCAACCTACCTACCTACCTACCCGAACTACCCTAATAACTACCTACCAAAAACCTACCTAACAAAACCAAAATAAAAAAATGAGACAGAGAAAGAGTAGGAGAAAAGAAATTAACTCATATAACAACTACAACAAAGGAATTGGGAACTGGTCCTTAATCTGGCTTTTCTTTTCTCTTGAACATTCGTTCGCTTTGCTTCGCCCCGTGCGACGTGTAACAATTTCTCGTTTCTCGTTTCTCGCTTTGAACTCGCCACATGTGGCAGCAACTGTGGCCTGGCTGTGTCCTTGATCCTGCTTACTTGTTTGTGTTGTGCCTTGCAACATTTTTCTCTCGATTTTGGCTTCGTCATTCTCAGTCCCTCATCTGCAACCCTGAGTTGCCTTGTCCGTTCTGTGTGTGTGTGTGTGTTGCATGCAGCGGTATTGTCGTCTCCTTTTTGTGCTTCCTCTTCTTACTATGACCGTCTGTGCTCCTTTCTTTGACTGTGTTTGTGTGTGTGTGAGTGTGAGTGTGTGTCTTGTTGTTGATTCGTAATTCAATTGCAGCTGCCGCTTTTATGCCTTTATTTTGTATTATTTATTTCTGCCCGCATATGCTCTGTCTCTCTCTCTCTCTCTCTCTCTGTCTCTCTGTCTCTCTCCCTCTCGCTGTTTTGGCAAGCTGCGATTTGCCAATAATAATAACAACAGTTATTAGACAAACACTTGCCTCTATAAGTTTCTAGAATTGGCAACAATAATGAGTTTTGTTGGCTCGTTATTTAACTGATTTATGCATCTGCATCTGCAACTTCAACTACAGCTGCCAAGTTCAATGTGCCCCAAAGAGTTGCACATGCCACATAACCCCTATTGTCACTTCTCCCCTTTTGACTTCCTTTATTACGTGTATGCTCAGTTATTCCCCCCAATATGCACATGTAAACAGAATGGAGTTCTTAAAGAGAGATCTGAGAAGATTCAAGTGTCGTCTTTGTTGTTGCTTTCGTCTTTGTCCATTCTATTTTGATTCTCATTCTGATATGCGTTTCTTAGCAATTCCCTTCTCTCTTGCAGACATCCATGTACTTGCATTCGTCACACACACTCCCTCTCTCTCGCTCTCTCTCTCTCTCTCTCTCTGGCTCTGACGCGCGCTCTCCTCCTGTTGCCTCTTCCTGATATTTATCGCTTCCCACTGAGTCATCGTCGTTGCTTGGAAAGTGCCCGCAGCTTGAGACGCCAGTGGCGGCGCTTGGTCTTCGTTTTCCCACTTGATCTTCGTTTCTGTGTTGCGCTTTATCATGATTCTTTAGTTTTCCATCGATCTTTGCCCTTGGCTTCGTACTCACACACACATACTTACGCTTCATTAGCAGCCTGGCTTCACTTAATTGTTTTATTGTTTCTTCTTTGACACTATTTCTTTGAAACGAGTCTTATTTTTTCATTTGTTTTTTTTTTTTGTTTGATTGCCAGCTCAGAACCACAATTCCCACTTGGTTTATTAATAAAACGCCTCTTTAATTGCAAAGAAAAACGCCCACTTCAACAGCATATGTACACAGACAGACAGACAGACGGACAGACAGACAGACAGACAGACAGACATACAGGCAGAGACTGAAGATAGATCGGCAACTCAGCTCCCCATGGGAACACGCTTATCTTACAATTTGGATACTCGATATTCGAAACAGAAACAGAAATCAAGAGACCAAAGCATCGCCCAAGATAATTGCACATTTTACTTACGCTCCACGTTTAGTCGTTCCCTTGACAGCAATCAAAAATAAAAATAATTAGAGTTAATTCCAAATGTATCTACGACTCTCCGCGACGAACTACAAGATACAGAGCGCGTCGTTGTACTAAAGGCACAACTCAAGTGGCAATGCCCATACCCGCTTCCAGATCCATACAGGTCTGAGACGAAGAGAGCGTTTCTTGAGTAGTGCCAATGCAAACTGAAAGAAACTCTGAGAGGATGAGAGAGAGTGAGAGCAACGAGCACTGAGAGCGAGCGCGAGAGCATAAGAGTGAGTGAGCGTGTGAGTCTTGAGCCTCTTCTTATGCTCATCGTTGTTTGTACTCATTACACGCTCATTCTTCTTTTGTTGGCTTCTTTCGCATTGCTTTGGCTCAATCGTCGAAGGTCGTTGCGGTTCCTTGAGCGCTTCTTGAGACGTGACGTCACAGCGATGACGACGTCGTTGGGCAGGGGAAACATGCTCGCCACAACAATGCTTGTCTTCGGCTACGACATGACTTCGGCTGTTCGGTCTCGGTCTCGGTCGCTGCGGCGAATTTGCCTGCAATTTGCTGTTGTAGTGGTTCGCCTCAACTTCTTCTCCTCAAAGTTTGTTGGTGTGAGTTTTCTTCGATTCCACTTACAGAATTTCTTGTCGTTGTGTTAGTTCGCTCCACTATTGCCGACTCTTTCTTTCTTTATATATGTGTGTGTGCGTGTGTATGTGTGAAGTTTTCTTATTCGCCGTTTGTTGTCGCTTCGCCTCTTTTCTTTGCATTGTAGTTGTACTTTGTATCTTATCGTGTTGCCATCGTTCAATCAAGTGTGCATGTTATTGTTGTTGTTGCTTTTGTTGGTGTGGGTGTCTGTGTCTGGGCCTGGGAACCAATAAGAACGTGGCAGTCTTAAAGTGAGTTCCGCTTCGACTCGTCTGACCAACCGTCAACCGTTTCCATTGTAATCGGTACAGTGGAAACAGTTTGATTAAAAAACCCTATGCAAAAGTAAGCATAACAAATAAATAATAATAAAATGCATTTGCTTTTCTTTTATTATTTTTTATCTTTTTCTCTATCTTTGTCTCATTTTAATGAAAGGAAGAATTATAATCACAAAGTAGGCGACAAGAGTCGAAAGGGGCGCTGACTGCTCCCTACTTTGAGGGATATTCATAGACGACGTCGTTGCAGATGTTCATGATTATAATAACAGTTTTGTGATTTTACTTGATTCGTATTCCATTTTTGTTCACATTTTAGTATTTTATTTTTTTTCCATATTTTCTTTGGACATCGCCGCGGCGACTTTGAGGCGCTTAATTAAAAAGCTTTTGAGTTTCTCTGCCTTTCCAACAGTTTTCTTTATGATTGAAATTACTTTGATATGAGCTTCTGCCTCCAGTTTCTACTCAGTTTTAATGCCCACAATTCCAATTCACAGTACTCCACTTTCAATTGAAATCGTCGCATTTGCATTTACTGTACCTCAGAAGAAGTTCAGGCTGTGTATTTGGGCCAAAGTGACATGTTAATAATCAAGCGGGTAATTTAAAATGCAGCGATAACAGAAGCTGAAGTATTGCCCAAGAATGTTGAGCTAAAGTCGTACCGACTAGGCGCTACCCTAACTCTACAAATCCATACTGAAAACCTCTAGAGCAAGAATTCGATTCAATTATATTCGTTTATTTTTAAGGAATCGAATAATAATAAAAGAGTTTAAATTTAATTAGAATAAAATCACACAAAACAAAAATTATTGAAATAGAATTGCGATTTCTGGGCTCATTTAAAAAACAGATACAGCACTAAATATTTAAAAGAAAATATGAATACTTTTCAATTTATAGATAAATATGGTTTTTTATATTTTCTTGGTTTTTATTATGCGGCTTGAATTAAACTAGTTAGGTTCTGTTAAATCGGAAAGGTTCTCCTTTGTTAGGGTATATACATTTATCTATAGCAAAAACATACATCTTTTGGTTATAATTGGGTCAGGCACACGTGCCACATGGTAGTGCCACAGCTGACGCACAGGCCTTGGTAATAGACAGACAATGCCACAGTAGACAAATCACAGTTGGCCACAAATAGACACGCGCCGACTGCAGCAGCGGGAGCAGGAACAGGAGCAGGATGAGGATGAGGATGACGATGGCAGCAGGAGCCAATAGAGAGCACCTGATATTGATGCAATGTATTCTGTCTTCTATCTTTGGCTGCATTTGGCAATGTTTAATCATGGAGGATGTGGAAAACAGATTGCAACACCAGATGACGCTGCTCAAACAAAAGCCAAAAGGTTAAATGGAGGAACGTGGATGGGCAGACAAGGAAGCATTCAGGCTGCTCCGACTGTTGCCTCGGCTGCATCTTTCAATTTGGCAAACAAAGGACGAAGGCAGGATATGCGATACATGCACTTTTGCACATTGCCATGAGTTATGGACATCTTAGGGATGCGGGCGCATATCGATTACGATGATGCCGACTTTGGCGTATGATTTGCGTTTCTCTTTTTTTGTTCTTCTTTCATTTTTCTCCTTCGTCTATTCGGTCACCGCAAAAGGTGCAAAATCGAGCAGGACGAACGTGCCACACATTGTCTGTGGCGACTTAACGATTAATTCGATTTATGTTTTAATGCTGGCAGCGAGAGAGCATGCCTCAATAATGCTTCAATAATTCGGCCACAAATCATTGCCAGCTACTTTGCATCCATAAGATACTTGAGGCGCGATCCCAATATTCAGCCAGGTGGGATTGCCTCAAGATATCAAGAAGCAGCTGTCGATATGGAGAGGGAGCAATCATCAAACCACCGCACCACCGTGACAAACGAAACCCACTCTCAGCTAAATATACAAATTAACCCATTCAAACAATGAACCCGTTGTGTGTCTTGAAATGTGTCAAAAGATCCGAAAGATGCAGCATTCAAAAGCCAAACAATAAACGCCCAATGCATATCAATAAAATCGCAGCAAAAGGAATTCCATTTTTCAGCTGCCAAATGGATCTGAAAGTAAAAGTCTGCACATTTCCTAAAGAAAACACAGGAAAAACAGCAGATTTTCTCACACATTCAAATGGTTTTGTCAATCATTTGTCATTCGAGTGTCGAATACTGAAGGGCTGCTCTTGGGCATTGAGAAGAATCCTTCTCCTTGTTTAATCCTTTGCGCTTATTTTGCATTACAACCAATGCGAATCCTTTGCGCCGACCTTTGACCGACCATTCAGGTGTATCACCAGCATCATTCATTCAACTTCAGTTGGGTTCTCATCTCTTTCGTTTGATTCGGCTCAATTCTTTGGACCGTTACCTGTCTTTTGTCCCAGAGTTTTCCCCGACTTTACTTTTAGCCTGTTTTTGTTACATTTTTGCATAGTTTTTGTCAGTTTCCCTTGGCCTTTGTTCGTTTTGTTGTCGTTGTCGTGTGTTTATCGAGGACTATTTCGGCACTACAATAATTTTAACGCAATTTTCAATGCTGTTGAGGCTCAGGGAATTAGCTGACTGACAAACTTAAAAGAAAAATATATTTTTGACGAACCAAATCACTTACTAACAAAAAACGAGAGAGAGAGTGAGATTTTTAGCTGGAAAAAGGTATTTAAATATAGATGAAAATATATTCATTTGAGTTCTGTGTATGTTTTATACCAATTACACTAGGCAACAGCTAATAATTATTAGCAATAGTTATCAATATATTTAGAGTTACAAATAAGCCTTTGGGTGATCAAATAAATATAAAATAACATATTTATTTAATAAATTAAATACAAAATTTAAAACTTAAAACATCTATATGTATTTGGAAGTCTATGTAATCTAGATGTGAAACAAGATAAAAGGATTCGTTAACTTTTATTAAGTCTTAGTAAATAATTAACCTCGCATATAAGTTTTACTTATTTGTAATAAGTATAAAACAAGATATTTATTTAATAAATTTAATACTTTTTTTTTTAAATTTTAGTTCAGTTTAACTATCTTAAAAACCAAAAGTCTTAGTAAATAATTAGACTCGCATATAAGTTTTACTTATTTGTACAATGTACATACTCTTAAGTAGTCAACAAATGTATCGTCTAGGCAAATGATTGTCAGCAATATTTCGCCAATATGAGACTATTTTTTTTATCTTTTTTTTTTTTTTGTTGCCAGAGATAATCAGGAAACTAATCCTTGTAGTAAGCAGAGCTCGCTATAGATTGTCCTAATTGAAATGCGGCATTCTAAGCATTTTGGTGTGAATGCATTTTGGCAGCGCAAAGCAGAAAATTCCGAATACAGAAAACAGAATGTGTTGTTGTTGTTGTTGTAGTGCATTGTGGATTGTGGATTGCATCTGTGAGATGTGTTATGTATATGAGGTGGGATGGCAGCTTATTAGCAAAGATTGTCTACACAACAGTCGACAGACAACAACTGAAATTGATTACCAAATGCGACAGGCATTTCGAGTGTGTATGGAGATGATAAGGAGGGGGTTGGGTTCGGATTCAGATTCGGATTCGGATTGGGGTTTGGGTTTGGGTTAGGTTTAGCCGTTGATACTCGTATTATGTAGAATGGGCGCCTAATAAGCACAAAAATCCACATAGAGCAGCAATTCCTTTTAATTGAAAATCTCTCGGCTTTCAGTTGTTTTGCTGCCTGCCTCCATGTGAGAGACGCCTCCTCCACTTGCCGCTTGCAAATCATTTTCACTTTACTTTTTCTTTTTTTTTTCATTTTCGTTTTTTGCCTGCATTTCTTTGCGCCTGCAGTTCTGTGCGTTTAGTTGCGGGGGCAATGGCGCGGGGGGTTGGGGGCGTGGGGGCGGGAGGCGTGGTTTTGTTGCCTCCAAATGCATTCGATATTGCATTTTTACATTTTGCTCGTTGGCAGCGCAACATACAAGGATAATAAGTACTTTAGCGAGACGAGGAGACGAGTCGAGGCGCTTGGCTTTTGCGACTTTTTGGACTGATTGACTTGGCGAAGCGCAACCCTTTCTCCCCTCCTGCCTTCCTCCCTTTCCACCCCGCCCAATATACTTTGCTGGCAAAGTTGATTGCAGCAAGGACTTGCGTCTATATTGCGCCGAAAAAAAACTGCATCGGGTGCATTTGGCTTGGCAAACAACAGGACCAACCCGGAGATTCCAGCCCGTACTCAGACGCATACCCGGATCCAGTTTGAGCCAAAGCCAAACAATAGTCAAACAGTCATGAAAAAAGTTTCGTTAGGCCTTTCCCCTACCCCACCCACGTCCCCCTCTCTCTCTCTTAGTATCTCCACCTTCACTTGTTAGCCGGCTGCATGTGCAATGCATATTAGCCTGAGTTTGTGTCCTGTGCCATCCTCAGAGCATGCATGTGCGTGTGTGTGTGCGAGTGTGTGTGTGCGAGTGTGAGTGTATGTGCATTGTCCTTTTGGTCGAGCTGCAGACACTGCGCCTCAGTCATTCTTCAGCATTTTATGGCGTCGTTTTTTTTTCTGTTTCGGTTTTTTCCTGTTTTCCTTTTGTTTGATTTGCAAAATGCAATATGCTGTGCTGCCCAGAACGAATCCACCTCATCTCTCTCCTTTCCCACCCACCCACACACACCTTATTGCTTTTGCCGACTGCATTTGTGTGTGCATTATTTTTGGTGCAACAGCAGTTAGACTGCATTGCCCAAGTTAGAACCAATTGCAGCTTAAGCCTGCTCCAATCTCGATAATCAGCTCAACGGGAAATTTAAGTAGTTACCAATAAACTGGCCTATTTGGGGCAGAACCCAAAGTTAGATTTATAAAAATTATTTTACTTTTATATTTTATCAAATTTGTATATTTTCATTCTTGAACACATTAATCCGGCTAATAAAATTTATTAAACATATAATGATTTTAATTGAAAATTATTTATTTATTTATTATTACGAACTGAAAACAACAAAGTCTACAATTTTACCTTGTACTACTTATAACATATAATAAAATTTGAAAATTAATAATTTTAAATAAATAATTTTAAAATAAAACTAAAAAATATATTAGAAAGTAAAAAAATTTAATATTATTTCATGCGAATTAAATACATATTATTCTTTGCTTAATTATTAAATTCTCATTTATTTAATTTTAAAGTTCTACCTTCCCTTTCCACCCCACCCTTGCTGCCTTATCTCAAACGCAATGCAAATATTGGCGCTAAGTTGACTCAGGGTTGCTACAAGGACACCCCTCTCCTCTCTCTTTCTCTCTGCAGCAACTCCTTCGCCAAAACGCTTTTCATGCCACAAAAAAAGTTGAGTTGCGTCCAGTACCAGATGCCCCAACCCAAATGGTCGGCTGGCATAAGCCTACCCCCGTCTCCCCTCGCCTTCTGCTACCCCTCGCGACGCCCGACGTCGTTTTAATTCGAGTGCGTTTTTCATCAACAGCCTGGACGACGACGACGACGCCGACGACGGCGGCGGTTGCAAATTCACCGCACCACACCGCACACTTCCGTTTAGGTCGTCAGCCCACACAGAGAAAGTCTTGAGGCTACAGTGAAGACCCTTCAA
This sequence comes from Drosophila phalerata, assembly GCA_951394115.2. Taxonomy (NCBI): domain Eukaryota; kingdom Metazoa; phylum Arthropoda; class Insecta; order Diptera; family Drosophilidae; genus Drosophila; species Drosophila phalerata. The sequence continues at coordinate 22,687,091 of OX596005.2, forward strand.
TGACCAACAGGCGACTGCGCCAAAATGCAATGCCTACGCGGCAGCGACGTCGACAGCGGCGTCAGCGTCAGCGTCAACGTCAACGTCGGCGACTTGAAGTGTGGAGTGTGAGGCAAAAATCAAACAATCAACAAAATAAAATCGCCGGCCGCGTCTCCAGCCTGTCCAGCTTCACCCCCTGCCTCCAAGAGTTTTTGTTGCCTTTGTTCTCCTGCTGCTGCTGCTGTTGTTGTTGTTGCTGCTGTTGCTGCTGCTGGTCGCTGGCTTTATGCGCACGCCCCCAAAGTCCAGTTTTGCAGTCATCAAGTTTTTTTGAGTCAGACCCAACCCCTGGCACATCCGCTCGCCCATGCTTCTTTGCCATGTCTTCGCATCCGTTGCATTCACTTTGGTCAACCCCCTGCCCGGTGACTGGCATACCCCACCCCAACCTACCTACCCTACCCCCTACCCCCTAATCCCCCTCTGCCTCTCCGCTCCATCCACCATGTGGTAGTGCTCGTCTTGTTCAGCTCCTTCGTCTGACTGCAGTGCCACCCTTTATTTATACTATACACTTTTATTTATTTCTCTTATTTTTTTCTTCTCGTTTTTGGTTTCTGCAGGCGGCGCGTTCTCTCTATATATTTTATTTTTAATTAATTAATGTGAATGTAAAGTACATTTTCTACAAGTAAAACTTGTTTTCCAACTGGCAGGTTCAACCCTTTGGGCGCCTGCCACCCCTCCCCCCTCCCCATCCAACTGCCATTTGCCCATCCATTACGTAGCGTAACGTAGGCTAACACACCTTGGCGCCCAAACGGAAACATAAATGAGACCCGAACCTGCAGCCTCCTGCAGGCAAGAGTCGAGCCTCCGAATATGCGCCACGAGAGGTGCACCATGCACCACTAAAGAAATGCAGTTAATTTACTCAGAAGTAGCGTTGCCTCAAGCGCCGAGAAAAGGAGTGGGGCATGGGGCATGTGGCTGGGGCAGACTGAAGAAGCAGCTGAGAAAAATGTTGCTGCAACAGAAAGTTGCCCTGCAGTTTCTTTTGTTTTAGTGTGCACGCCGTAATATATGCAACACAATTTTCCTTTCCTTTCCTTTCCTTTCCTATCCTACTATATTTATTTTTTTTGCTCTCTTCGCAGTCGTTGGAAAATTTTGTTAGTCCTTGCTCGCCTACCTGGAGGAGCAGTCAGCAGCGGCAGGAGGCTAAAAAGCGTTGCCTAGTTGCGTATGCAGTCGCCACTTTGGATACCCTGTAAGCAGAGCATGTGAAAATAGGGTATAATGATGGCATAAGTGAAAGAAGGCAGCTTCCTTCAATGAGTTCATTTTAGTACTAACTGCAGGGTATCTTTTAGTCAAGCACACACACTCATATTGCTTTTAGAATAATATGTATATATGTGCGAGTGTGTGTTCTTGTGAGAGGCAGTTGAAAACTTTGCACTTTTCGCAGTAGTTGCTAGTGGGCACCTCATCTTTTCCCTCATTCCCCTCCTCATGCTCTTGGCATTACCATTGCTGCAGCTTCACGACCCTTTTTAGCATTCGTTTCGCTGACTTCTCTATATCTTTCTACGGATTTTTTACATTTTTTTGGGCGCCCTGAAAAAATGTAGCAAAAGTTATTTCTTCACGAGGTTTCGTTGCACTTAATGTTACGTATATATATGTATATCCGTATATATGAGTGTGTGTGTGAATAGCTTGCTGGCAAAAAACTAGTCTCCAGGTTAGTTAATCGGTAACTTACTCTTAGAGTGTACAACATGACATACTAATGTATACCCTCGATAAAAGTCATTACAACTATCATCTCAAAAATTCTTTTTATTAATTACTTCAATGGGAGTAATAACGATATAAAACACAAATAATTATTGTCTTAATAATTGCATAAATGATTTCAATATTTTATAGTTCAATTCTTTTACTACTATTTTTGAATCATTTTTTACGAAATATTTATTGATATCTAAATAGTAGTTTATAATTTTTAAGATGTTCATGTTAATTCTTTTATAATATTATATAGAATTAATATTGGTTATTTATTTAATTAAAATTCAGAACATTTATTAAACTAATCCTTTATTAAACACCCGCTGCAACGAGTTGGCTACAACTTGGACATTCTTAGGCAATGCCAGTTGCCTCAGTGTCCTGCAACTTGGCTGCTGCCTTCACTTGTGGGTTACGGTTCAGCGACACGCAGCTCAAAAGGCCTTTCGCGCGTCTTTCCATTCAGTGTCAGTCTCAGTGCATGCCAAGCCCCCTCAAAAAACCCGCACCCCTCCCTTGTGGCACACATGAATTGCAACTGTCCCATATGCAAATACTGCGCCCACAACTCGATGATGCACCTTGAGCAAAGTATGTTGGATAAAAAGAAATTGAAGCAATGCTCTGCTCTGCTGCAGGGGAAATGGGGAGACAGACACATTTTAATGATGCATGCAACAGTAAACTGCAATCAGATATGCGCACATCGTTAGTCTTCAGCATCAGCCGCCGTTTGTTGATTATCTTAGAATGGAGAGCACACGACAAGAAAGATAACTCATACGCTCCGTTGCCGACGCACATATAGAAATTTATTTGCTCAGCAAATAAACTGCAGCCGTTTGCCGTATGTGTGTGTGTGTGTGTTTGAGTGTGTGTCAGGAAGGCTTGGTTATTCTTCTCATGCGTCCCTCCTTGGTCTTGGTTTTGGTCTGCCTTTGCTTTTGCCTTGCGACCCGAAGTAGGAAACCCCTAACGGAGGCACTTTTTTATGCAACTTCTTCAGCTCGAGTGGTTGCCCAAGTTGACGTTTCAAATGTCAATTGTGTGCTTAACTGCATTCCTTTGACAACGTCGTCGTCGTCATCGTCGTCGTCGTCGTCGTCATCGTCGTCATCATCCTCGACGTTGACTTTTCTTATTTGGATTCGACTGTTGCTGAGTCGCTCAACCCGCCTTAGCATTATTCTACCATCAGTCTCAGCCTATTTCTACTTTTGTCTAATTTTTGGTTTCTTTCTGCAACACAATGCAAGGCTGGAAATGCTGAAAAGTCCTAATTTCACATATAGGCGTACACTGTGAGAAGTAGTCCACGATTTGTAAAAGTATAAATAATTATTTATAACTGATTATAATTATAATTGTGGATAAAATTTAAATAATTGTAAATTAATTGTAAAAATATTTCAATACTATTAGTGTATTTTTTTTTGGTTTGCAAAACATTACTGTTAGTTAACTCGCTACCTTTTTCGCACAGTGTACTTGCTCAGGGTATAAATAATTTCTTTTCTTTGGCTTTCACTTTGTTTGAGCGACGTTGCAGTTACTTTTGCCAAGTCGTCGGGAAAATATGTCGCATTCATGCAGCAGCGGAAGAATGAGAAAGCTAACCAGTGAGATACAGAGAGAAAGAGAGAGAGAGAGAGTAAGAGAAAGAGTCAGGCTGCAATCTTGCCTTCAATTAAGCTTTGACAAGTGCATTGCATATGGACAGTGAAAGGGGGAACAGAAGACGCAACCCAGGCAAAAAAAAAAAACCCACAAAGGCCATAAATATGAATGACGATGAGGATGAGGATGAGAATTTACAGACGGCAGTCAGAGTTGACTCCTTGCCTTGGCCAAAAAGGATTTGCCGGCCAAAACGTGGAAAAATTGTGCAAAAATACAAAAAGAAAAGAAAGATAAAAATGAAGAGAAATATTTATACTGAAGAAGGAAACGCAAATAAATGAATTGCACTTTTTCTTTGCAAATTTTCTTGTGCTTGTGCTTGTGCTGCGATTTCAATGAACTGCAAACTCAATGGAAGAGCTGCAGCTTCTAGGCACAAATAAAAAGCAGAGTAAACTTTATCATATTGTGTTTATTCTAAGCCCAACAGATACAGCTACAGCTACAGATACAGATACAGATAGAGGCCGAGTTAAGCTGAGTTCCTCCCTTTTAATTAAGCGGACGCAAGTCACAGGCCCATTATGCTTAGATAATGGCAAGGCCAAAGATTGGAGAGAGAAAGAAGAGTGAGGAGAAGGAGAAGAGAAGAAAGGAGGAGAGAGTTGAATGCGAATGTAAATTATGCTTGGAATTGTGTGCTCATTAATTAAAATTGAACCAATTTGAGAGCAGTACCTATAGGAGGTACCTAAAAATTCATAAGAACTGCCCAACACTCTCCTCATCATTATAAGCATAACCTGAAGCTGCCGCCCACACAAGTTCTCAAAGTCCACGCCACTGCACTTTGAGGTGAGCACTCCAAAGTTTGCCACGGCACAGGAGAAGTGACTTCAAAAAATAAAAATATATAAAAAATTATAAATATATTACTTTTGGTCTGCGCGTTGGGTTAGGGTCTTCACTGTTCTCGTCCGGGTCTGAGTCAAAATGCAAATCTTGCAGATTTTTAATTTCTTTTCAACGAAAATTTTATTTTCTGTTTGCATTTCTTGTTGTTCGCGAATGCCAAAAAAAAAAAAAAAATAAAAACAGACCAGAAGCAAGTCAACCCTTTTTTTTACCAGCTCTGTCAAGGATGCGGAGATGATGATGATGATGATGTTGACGATGATGATGACTATAAGAGCGCTGCTGCTGTTAAGCTTTTTTATTATTATGTATTATAGATTCATATTATGCACTTTTTAATTTCTTTTGTCTCAAGCATCCAGCTAAATCTTTAGCTAGAGCTGAGCGTGGTACACGAAAAAAGTAATACTCACGATAAGGAATATTAATATTTTTATTTGCCCAAAATTAAATTACATACTTCTTTAAATTTTTAAAAAAATTTTATATTGTTTTCTTAAACAACTTTTTGAAATTATTATTTAAGAAAATTAATTACTACAGGGTAGTTAAGAACTTAGATAACTAACAGTAAGATATTGCGGCATTAAATGATATGCCAATTTAAGAAACTGTCTTAACTAAAATTTAAGTGGACTATAAATAAAATGGGGCTTACCTATTCAAACCATTTAATAAAGTTCTTTGTATATTTATAGCTACGATTTAAATTTTGTTTTTCACATTTCACATATTTGCTCCCAGATCACGCGTCCATCTCAAATCACGAGTCACGAGGCTAAAATCGCTGTTAAAATGTATAAGAAATGCGTTTTTGCCAGCGCCTGCCACAGATTTTTGTAAAATTAAAAACTCGCTCGCTGTGAGGCATCATCAAGTGGGCTGCAACGAGCCCAAATGTCCTTAGCAGAGGCAGCCAGCCACCCTTTATGTGCCACATGGGGGAGGGGTGGTGAGGAGTGGGTTGTATTCTATTGGAATGGGTTGTCTTCGGGTATGCATTGCATTTGCCACACCAAGTTTACTGCTTCAGTTGTTTGTGCAATATTTTTAAGACTTTTTCTTTGGCATTTTCTTGGCTTTGACATTTCTTTTTTGTTTTCGGGGAGTGTTTGTGGCGCAGCACTTTGGGGTTGCACATTGTCTACTTGTAGGCGCATACAAGCTACAATTACAGAGCATAATGAATTGTGCCCGAGGGTGATCACAAGACGGCGGCAATGAACTTGCATTGCCAGCAACCCACATCCAATCGAAATCCCGATAGGCGACCGAGTTGTAGAACCCTTTAAAGGAACTACACTGAACTTCACTTCACGCTCAGCTAACGTTTTCTCACCAGGAACCCACCAGCTGCAGGAACTCTTGCCCAAAAACTTACGAATCATGTAAAGCTATTTGCGTGTCCATTTCCATAGTGCACCTTTCGGGCGACTTGGAAAGCGCCTTGAAGCATAACCAATGCGAGCAACTAACCACCAAAAAAAGTAGCTCAAGTATTGCTGAGAAAGGAAACTGTTTACCACTTGGTCTCCAGATCTCTTTTGTTTTCCAGCGAGGGTGCACTTTTCACACGGTACATTAGGAAGTAGGGGTGGAGGGGTTGGGAGTGGAGGCGGTAGGCAACCCAAGGGTCGGCAATAATTTTTAATAATTTCCTTTGGTTAAATAGTTTTTCCTTTGACTTGATCACAACAATTGCGCATGCATACAAATTCCCACAAAATGACCAGAGACCACAATTGAAGTGTTAGATACAAAGATACAATTGCGAGCAAGTGGTCATACTCACACTCGCTGTTGCAGTTGCAGTTGCAGTTGCAGTTGCAGATACAAGATAACTTGATTGCACTAATTTGAATGCAGAGCAACAACATCAACAACAGCATCAACTCAAACAGTTCCCATGCCCAGTGCTATTTAGAGCGACAACTGTCAACTGCTTGGGGTGACCTGTGGGGGGCGGGGAAATGTATCTCAGAGATACCCAAACATTCATAATTCCTCATGATGTTGAAGAAAGCCAAAGAAACCATCGTCATATCGAATTTGAGTTGCTCTTCAGCACAAACGAAAGAGTAAGTTAGACTGCTAAAACCCTAATATATTATCAATATTATTAAATCCACTTTTGATACTGAATGTATCTCTTATTTAAATCAAACATGATAATAGAAAATAAATTATTTAGTTCATCAAACAAATCACTTTGTAAAATATCTGCTTATTTGATCTTAAATACAACTGGCCACGCAAATCTCTTGTTCTAGCTGTTGTTTCCCCTTTGAAGTGAGGGTATTGCAAGTAGTAAAAGTCTAGTTCCGCATGGGACAATTGCTGGTTCCTTCTTCTGCAGCAGCAGCTGTTGTTGGGACACACAGTCTCAGTCCGAAGCTGGGCTCAACTGCTCTGCTAGGGGTTACTTCAATCAATTTCTGACAAGAAGTGTTAAATCTGCACAGTGCCACACAATTTAGCTGCAATTGTGAGCTGTTGTTGCTGCTGTGGCTTTATTAGAATATCCGGCAGCTTAGAGATACAGACACAGACACATACAGGGGTAGACAGCATGTCTGCAATGCTTCGCTCTACATTGTCATAATTCATAAATCAACTAATTCTGAAGTCACTGAAAGTTGTGCTGGCAGAAATAGTAAAACAACAAATAGCCCTAAAGAAACTACTTAATGGCAGGTTTCAAAAATCAAATGAAAACCGAAAACAATAAAACAAGTTCAGTCAACTTGATGTTACTCCCAAACTATTAAAAAATACTCAAGGAAAGGCTGCAGTCGAGCATAATTGACTGTGAGAGACCCTGTACATATTCTGTTAAAAGTTAAATTTGGTATAATACATAAAATGCTACTAAAGCAATCTAAACATGATCGTCTGAGTTTAATTTTCAAACGTTTTAGGATCAATAGAAACCACAATACTTGTCAGCAATACTAGCATTAAAATAGTATTTATAATTGGTTAACAAGTTTGGTGTATCTAGCTCTTGTAGACTCTAAGATCTAGATGTTTAAGCAAACGGTTCGAAACCCAGATGATGCTGATTATAGATATATTTATGGGTTCTTTCACACTTTACCAATTTAATAGACCCTTTGTACCATCTAAGTACAGAGTCTGAAAATGGTTCCCAGGCTCAGGAAAGGGTTTCAAGTTGCCTTAATGAACCGCAAAGTCAAAGACAAAGACAACGACAGCGACAATAGCTGAGACAAAAGGTCAAGTCTAAGAAGTGAAAGAGAAGTCGCCCCAATCAAATGTAAAGCGTAAAGTGAAAACAAAGCCTAGAGTTAACTGTGTCAACAGAGCTGCCCAAAAAGGAAACGTCACGGCGGTTGCCTGCACTTCCTGGCAAGAAACAGCAGCCACAATGTGTGCGTAGAACGGGAAGAAAGGAGAAGAATGAGTAAGAAGTAGAAGAAGCTAAAATCAACAAGGGGTTTCAATTACTCAACGAAGATTTCTCAAAAACTTCAGAGAAGATGATGGCATTGGAGTATGTAATTTAGCGTGAAGCGACACCTTTCTCTGATAGTGTCCAAGTCCATGATGACCTGTCGATCGACCCCTAAAAGGCTAATGAACATTAATGCATTTGTGTAATGACTAATGTCGCGACTTTAATGTAAAGTGCAATGAAGCAATGCAAGGCCAAATTGTGATGTGATGGAGGCAGTGGCAGTGGCAGTGGCAAGTAAGGGGCAACCCTGCCACATCACCGGATGCACTCATTAAGTGCAAAGCCTGCAACAATCGGACCTCGAACCTAAACTCATTCGATGCAGTTGCCAGTTGCCAGTTGCCAGTTGAGTTATGATGCCAGCTGACGAGCTGTCAGTGTCGATACTCAGACGGCAGGCAAAGTTGATTCATTGCGGAGAATCTGAGTCTGCCCTCATATTGAACTCGATTATGAGTCTCTCTCTCTCTCTCTATGTTTATAGCACGTGTTAAACAGTCACAGACTTGACTCCCCTATTTGGCTGTCCAGTGTCCAAAATGCTAAACCATTTTCCACAAATTTAATTTCATTAATGTTCTCGTAATCCTTTTCTTTGCTTCACATTTTTTTTCCACTTCTTTATTTTGCGCGACTCTTCAAAGTTCTTGAAATGTCAATGCATTCGCGTAACGTTTTGGCATCCTCATCAACGTCGGGCAAGTAAATTATCATAATGAATCCGACTGGACGACTTTGCTCTTCCAACTACTTGAGTTACGTTCCCTATCTCCCTGCCTTTCTCCCTGCTTGGCTCCCCTCCACTTCTGGCCACAAGTTGCTCCACAGATTATCCTGCGAGCAGACGTCCTCGTTCTCTGTCCTATACTTGTCCCTCTTTTCCCTTATTCGCCTGACAGTTTTTCTTTTTAATGAAAATGTCACTTATAGCCAAGAGAGTTTTTTTTTCGAGCCGCAGGGCTAGTGCAAGTTTTGCTAATGTCCTGGCAGGACACTCCAACTGAAATGCCATTGATTTTCTGCAACAGCGCTGACCAGCGTCAGTTTCGTTCAAGCGCCGCTTTTCAATAGGGAAGGCAAGTCCTTGAGAGCGGCTCCTAGACCGTGCTGTGTCCTTAAATGCTTCGCTTATTGGCAAAACTTTAAACCAGAACTCAAAATGTTCCCAAGAATTCTTTGATTCGTTGCATAAATCAACAATTTGCAAACTATACAAATAGCACAGCTGACAGAGCATTCCCATTGTTTGATCAAGAAAATCTTTTCATTAAATGCAAGCAAGGACAACTGCAAAATTAAGGATGAGACAGAGACTGAGACTGAGACTGAGCTCTGAACAATTGAAATTGAATTTTATGCATTTACAAGATTTTATTGCGACTTTTTGACTTCAACTGGAAGCAAATTGTGCTATGGAATGAACAAGTTATTTAGCTGGAATGAAAGCCTTTATTAGCTGTCAATTGAATTAAATTCAGAGTTTCAAGTCGCATTCGAATTAAATTAAATTAAATACAATCAATTTGTTTATACGCAAATATATTTAAATCAATTTTAAAGTTCCACTTTAACAATTGACGTGAGTGTCTCTTCCCCTCGATGAGTCAACGCTTTTTGCAGTGTATGGATGATGATGATGACCTTACTCAGTTGCCAGTCATTGCAATGGTATTAATGACACCAGCTCCATCGATCCACCTTCTGCAAGGCAACTGAACATGCAATCAAATTGCCTTTAACCTTTTTATACAAATGGAACACTTACGTATTGTCACAGCTGATTTGTGCTAAACGATAAGCGTATACTAGCTTATAGTTCGCTTGGGGATGAAGAGAGGGAAGAAGTACAAGCTACAACCTCTCATTATTTCAAGGCATGACATGAAGTCATTTCTCAGTCACAGATACGTGTATCTATTAATGCTCAACCCGCCGTGCGCACAAACACATGAAATTGAAACTGCAAATATTTGTTCTGGTCAAGAGCGCAACTTGGACTTGGATACAATCCCCTTCCCTCCCTTCCCACCCATACGCCAGGTGGAGACATCGACCTGTCCAGCAGTTGTTGTGTGTAATTTCCTTAATAACCCGCAGCCTATCACATTAACATATCTCACATTTGTCACAAAAATAAGTCAAACCCCACCCACTGTAGACCTCGTCAATGCCCCATGGAACTCTTCTGGCTGCTTACGCAACCTGCCAGGTGTAGTCCAAATATTCCCCCTTCAGTTGGAGGCGTTTTGTTAAGGAAAGGAAATGTTTATGCATATTATACTCCGGTCATATGCGTCCGTAATTACACTAAATGAACATATTACGGCCGCAACACACGAAAATTGAATTATTAAGGCGCCTTCCCAGAGGCGTTGACTCTCCTCTTAAGTTAACAAATGGAATTGCGTGTGGGATTTGCCAAGGAATTCCTTTGACCAAGCATTAGTAGTGACAAAGCCTAAAATAGTATTTAAAAAACAGCGTATATACTTCTAATTCAAATAATATAAGTAATGCTTATAAACCTACAGAAACACGAAGAATTTCCACACCATTCGAGTTTCATTTTTTAACTCTTTTTGAAACTTATTTTCCTAGCAGTCTAGTTTTCTGACTTTTATTCTTTGGTAATATTGTCAACTGAATTTCTTGCTTTCCTGTATAAATTTTTAAATAATTTTATTTTTTCATTCTTCTGCTCAAACTTATTGTACTAAGAAGATTTTTTACCTTGACATCTGGAAATATTTTCTTAGTATTTTTCAAGGGTTTGAAAATACGTTACAAAGATAGCAGAGTTGAGGAAAAAAGTGGCGATAAGTTCCTACAGAGTTGGGTCTGTGTGGTGGTATGGTATTATAATGGTGGTGGTGTGTGCCTTACAGTTCCATTGAATGAGCCTCGTCTTCGGCTTTTCCTTTACGCTTCGTGCTCATACAGCACGTGGCCCACGTAACGGCTGAAATTGAAAGACCGTCCAACAACAACGACGACGACGACGACGACGATGACGATGAGGACAACGACAGTTGGTTTCCCATAGCGTCTTGGAAGACGTTTACAGAGTGGGGTGGCTTACTTACTGAAGCGGCATCTGGCAGCTGGTAAAGTTATACGAAGGTAGGACTCACCTTTGATTGTGAGTTAATTGAGGGAAGCGACGCGATGGGAATGGGAATGGGAATGGGAACAAGGAAGGGGATAGGGAAGGGGACAACTGACTGCCACGCACCAAAGCGGATGTAGAGAAATCAGTGAGAAAGCGACTGTACCTACCTCGAAATTTATGATAGCCAAAGGTAGATAGAGACAGTGAGAGATTGAGAAAAAGAGCGAGAGAGAGTTGCGAGTTTCTACTGAATATGAGCAGGTTTCAATTGCAGGGTTGTGGGGAGGGGGTGGAGCAGCTCTTAGGGGCTGAGAAGAAGTGGGAGGTAGGTGTAGGAGTGCTTCTATATCATTTGGCGGGCGCTTGAAATTGGCTTCGTGACGCTTATCGCGATCAATAAATAATATATGAGCAGAAAAAAAAAAACAAAGCAAGTACACACGACAGCGGCGACAGTAGAAAATAAAAAGTATCTGGCAGATACATTTGAGTAATTTGCGTCGTTAGAATTAGACAGAGAGGCGAATAATAATAATAAAAGAAAGTACGCTTGATTACAATGAAAATGTTTTTAATGCCCCGACTCATACACACACACACCTACACACACCTACACACATGGACAGAGAAAGATATCTGCATAGATAGCAATGGCAAAGGTACGAGTATGAACTACTAAGTGTAGACCTGGACACACTCACACATACATATGTACATACACATACGCTCAACGTGCATTTTTTCATTTTTTTGATATTAAAAGCGCGATAAGCAACAGACACGAACGAAACGACAGACGGACAGATGGACAGATGGACGGACATCAGGTAACAGACAAAAGCCTCGGCCACGGCGCCTGCCAATATGCAACAAAACCAACATTCAGAAAAGAAGCAGAAAGCCAAAGTCGACGCTTCTGGACTTTCTCTCTCTCTCTCTCTCTCTCTGTCTCTCTCGTTCTCAGTATCTCTCGGGTCTTTGCAAACAACACACAATGGACAGCAACTTGGCCACATATGGCCATTTTTACAGGCCAACATTGCATGTATGCGAGTGTGTGTGTGTGTGTGTGTGTGTGTGTGGGTGAGTGTATAAGAGTGAGTGTATATGCCTGCTATCTAATCAAGCACTGAAAGACAATAAAAGCCAACAACACACACAGCCACACGACAAACAGCGACCACAAAAAGTGCTCATGTCTATAATAACAGCAACAACAACAAATAACGAGAACAACATAAACCTAGTAGATATTGATACATAGTTAAGGGGAAGGGGGTTTTAACTGGAGCTAGCAACTTTGCGTTCGCTAAGTGCAGTGACTACACTGACAAAAATAAGTTAAAATATAGTGATCTTATTATTCCCAAAGTTAATCAAAATCGTAGAGATAACGCCTTAATTCTTGAAATATCCATCACTTGCAATAAAGTCTTTTTCAAGTTACCACTTAATTTCTTCCAGTGTAGAACTAAAACTGCTGCTCCACTTGAAAGCAGTTGGAAGTTATTGATATCTATAGATCCGCCATATGGCGACTAAATCGATATCGCGACTATAAAAGTATTTTCATGTTACCTACACTATCTGCAAATAGTATGCACACTCATAAGTACCTTATCAGGCTAATATTTAGGCTTAGTTGCAAGTAAAGAAGCATATGCAATGCATACTTAAATTAAGAAATCCGATTCGGTTACATATATAAACGTACATACATATAATAAACATAATCGTAATACACATTCTGTCATAATAGTTGCATTTTATTGTAATTTCCATTTCCATTCGTAGACAGCAACAACCTTTTTCCCAATTTTGCGCAAAACTTTTCACATAAACATTAAAATCTTTGGCGACGCACACAGGACATAAAGGACATTTTCTTATGGCATAATTTTCGCTTGAATTGTGCCCACAAAGTTGTTGCCAATTCTCCTGGAAACAAATGCCAGAAAACTTTGCAAGCTAAATTCTAATGTATACAGGATTAACAATTGCAGACTGTCGTTTTCCACTTTAAGGAGAAAGGGGGTACACGGGGGTCTTGGTACTGTCTTTGTTGTTGTGAAAATGTACACAAAACAAGTTGAAAGGTGTTTTTCCAACTTTTTGACGATCGACAACTTCCGTAATAACGCACCAAAACAAGAGAATATCATTCAGGTACCGCATCGAAATTGGAACCAACAGCTACTGTAACTTCCTCTCTCTCTCTCTCTCTCTCTCTCTCTCGCTCTCTCTCTTTTCCCTTTGCGTTCTCCTTCTTGCCATTCTCTTGTATATACTGAGATGTCAACCACCACCAGGCAAAAGCCAAAAACGCCCCTTTTGGGTTGCTGTTGTCTCGGTGATCGCTTCTCGATCGTCAGACCGAGTCGAGTCCCGAGTCCCAAGTCCCACTTTGTGTCCAGGTGTGCACTGTGCTCGTGTCTACAAGTTATGGCACGTACCTTCCCCCTCTCTGTTGTTGGCATGCGATCACGATTGTGATCGTCATCATGATCATCAGCTGTGCTGTACCTTAAATATTATATAGGGGTCGCCCTATTTAGGGGGTTGAGCGGCTTTGCTAGCGCTGATTTCTGTTCATATTCAATTCGTTGTGTAACTAAAATTCCATTCTAATGGAGAGTAAACTATTCAACTCTCTCGAGCTCACACTAAATTTTAATACAAGTCTGGGTTCTAATTGACAAATTGTATCTGCGTCAATTAGTCGATTCACTGTCATGTTAGAGTATATTTTTAAGCCCATCAAATGTAATAAACTTTTTAACGGATTTCAAAGTTACTTGACCGTATCGTAAATGTGTCCACCTTTTTTTGGGCCGAAGTGTCGCCAGCTAGCCAACAGAGTCAGCCAGCCAGCCAGCCGGCCAGCAAGTTGACCTAAAGCATATTTTAATGATGACACCCGGCTAAAAGCAACAACAAGCAGTAGATGGAAAGAGGAGGAAGAGGAGAGGAGAAGAGCCTAGTACACATGGTTGTGCCACACTTCAAATGTACTAGCACATTTGTAGGTAGTACTCGGTAGTAGGTACATTACCGTGTGCCGCGATCTGTGAAGGCACATTCCACAGCACACTTTGAGATACATTCGCCCTGCTGGGCAGATACACACACACACACATGTAAATGCAGATACAAACATGTGAGCATGCAAAGTAACTATATGCGCATTATATAGCCCGATTTTCTATAGCACATAATAAGTCCAATGACTTACAGATTCACTGCAGTAGATACAGAAAATTAAGATCATATAATTTAATAATCAATATATTTATTGAATGATTTTTCAAGTTATACAGAATATTATTTATTCATGTCAAATTAAATAAAATTTATATTATAAATGCTAATACATACATTCTTCAAATATTTTTTTAATTACTTTTATATATTTTTCTTAATTATAAATAAATTTTTGGAATCATTAATACTCATACAATATTCGAATCAGAAATTTTAATTTAATTATCTTAAAAAAGATATATTAATATATTTTGCAAAAATATTTTTATAATATGAATAATTGAAAATATCTATTATATTATTTTGTCCGCTTGAAAATTTTGTTTGTCATTATCTGTCAAATTTCATATATCCTTGCAAAAGGGTATTGGTTGAATTGTGTTAAGGTCGTAATTATGTGCGCTGCTGTCTTCTGACATGTAGGTGGGAAGTTTGAATAGAAGTTTGTATACTTTCTTTGATCCTTAGTGCACTATCTAAACTATGAAATGGGCCATATGTTACTTTCGGGTCGCTCTTTGAGGGTTGATAACTCGCCTAAGACGTCGTCCATTGAGTCTAGGTGCATTGAACTTGGTCGGAGTGGTTGCCTATTTTATTAAGATACTTGCCAATTGAATTTTTGTTAATCAATATATCCATTTATTTTATCTATTGCAGGAGGATCTTTGATGAACGATGGAAAAAAATAACGCTTTGTTTGTGGTAAATTTATAAAACTACAAAAAAAATTGTTGAATAATGTATATTAATGGAAACTAGAAGCATTTGCAGTTAAAGGATCTGTGAGTGTGGTGGCATCTCTGCTATTGCTTCTATCCCAAGCCCAAGTTTAATACTTGAAAAACATAGGGGTTGCTCCTTCCAATGCCTTGCAAGCTGCACGTTTGCCAAGTACAGTCCATAAAAAGGACCTGGACAGAGGCGCTGGCAAGAACGGGCAAGAAGGGAACAGGGCAACACATAGGGGTGGGGTGGACACTATTTCTGTTGACATTGACTTGGGCCACGGGCGGGTTGGTTGCATTGCTCGCCTCGAGAACTGCATTCCAATGCAATCTGATGGCAAATGCGACTTTGTTGTCATGGCAATGCTTTAAAACTGTCGCCCTACCCAGGGGAGGATACGCTTCTTGGAAAAGTGCATATGGCATTTATACAATAGGATAAGTTCTCAGATCCTATAACGTTATTAGGGGCGAAAGGAAAATGTAGGGAAAACAATAAGGATGCGATTGCATAAAAGATATGGAAATTCATCATTTATCAAATGTTGTCTAATTTGATCTTATTGTGTTAGTAACTGGTAAAAATATTCAAAATAAAATTAGTATTAAAATTTGTTAAATAAATGGTATTAATTTCCTAAGATTACTGCAATTTCCAACTCTTACAAATGTATTATAGTAAACAGATTAAGAGTCTTAGTTTAAGACCCTAAGAATATCTATAAATACACAATCTATCAGATACAGAATCCGCTTGCTGATACAAAAAAGTCAAAACAAGGAACGCCCCTTAAATTAACGACAGTTTGACGCATTTTCTACAGACAGAAATTTTCCCAGTTCCAAAGTTCTCTTATTGATTATTTCGAGTGCTTACGCATTCCCTACGGCTGGTAATATGGAAAAGTATCTGGGTATCTGTGTATCTGCATATACATGCAAAGTATATGTATCTCTAGCTAAACCAAAAGTAAGTCAAACTTGTTTATCAGCGAAATATAACACGCGTTATCTCCATTTATTGTTCACGTACATATGGATGTATGTATGTATGTATGTGAAAGGGTGGGAGGTAAAGGGGAGTGACTCACACATAGACACAGAGACAGTTATATAAAAAAAAAGATGTTGCCAGTTAAATAAGCTCAAGTGGAGAAATTAGATAAAAACCTGTCGCTTTCTAAAAAGGCAAAGGGTTGGCTTACAGCTGAATTAAGGACTAAGCACACACACACACACACATACACTCATGCAGCTTCCAGCTTCTTCCCTCGCTCAACCTCAGGAAGGGAGGCAAAGGCAAAGGCAAAGGTCAGGCGAGCAGAGTCAACCCCCAAACTGAAACCAAGCACCAACCAATCAAGTGGCCACCCAAACCAAAAGCTTTTGGCGCGCCACTTTTACTTTCCATTTAAACAACCCCCTCTGCCTCCAGCCCAGTGGCAACCCCATCCAACCCACTCCTATATTTTCAGCAATAGAATTGCTCACTTATATATTTAAATAAAATATGCAATTTTTGGTTATTTTTGTATTTAGCTAAGTTATATGACTTCATCTTTATATTCCCAGAAACACTTTTTGAACGCAAGCAAGGATTATTCCAGACAACAACAAAAAGAAAGCCAAAACAAAAACAAAACTTAAAAAAATTAACAAAAAATATAAAACGAAAACGAAGTTCTCGATAAAAGAAGCCGAAAAACACTTTTAGAGAATTCTATAACAAGCGAAAGAAACTAAACGAAACGAAACGACAAAAAATTAAGAGTAAAACCAAATTAAACGAAGACCTAAACAAGAAGAGAAAACCAAATCAAAACAAATTTAAATAACATTAAATGCAAAGGACATTCGCATGTGTGTGGTGGTGGAAAGAAAATTCAAAACAAAATTCACAATTAGAAAACGCAGAAAAAAACGTAGAAAACGTAAACGCAAAATCAACAGCAGCAACAACAGCAGCAACAGCAACAACAGCAACAACAGCAACAACTGCAGTAAACTGTCAACAACGCGAACAATTTTGAATTGTAACATTTCGACAAACAAGTTGAGCGAAAGCAAAATTTCAACGTTTGGCGCAACTAAACGAAGACAGAAAGAGAGCGAAAGCCGGACCCAAGGATTACTATTTGGATAACAAGCCGAACTTCGGGCCAGCTAAAAAAAAGTTTTGAACTATACGAAGAGGAGAAGCGAAGAAGAGGAGAAGAGAAACTAACGCACACACATAACGAAAACTCGGACATACAAAACAACCCAGATATTAAGATAAAGAGCAAAGGATTAAGATTTACAACAGATCGTCCAGCTAAAGGAACTTCAACTTGAAATTGCGCATACGACGACGCCTCAGAGAGCAGTTGCGGCGAATTCAGTCAGACGAGACAAACCAAAAACAATAAAGAGAGGGGAACAGGAGAAAGCGGTGACAATAACGCCAAAAGACAACAGCCAACCAATCGAAGCAAAGCAAAGCAAAGGCGAAGTAATCGCTCTCAATTAAATCGCTGGCAGGAGAAGTTGCCTGCATGTGTGTGCCTATCGCTGTGAGAGCGCAACTGAAAGTGCAAGAGAGTAACGCGGCAAGGGCAAAGGCGAGGGCAACGGAGAGGCAACGTGGAGAGAAGAGAGCGCGCTGCTGCTGCTGTTTGGCATCATCTTATGATGTCATCAGAGGAGTACGACGCGGACTGTTTTGGTTTGTACAGCGATGAGAATGATGTGCTGCTGAAAGCAACAACATTAGCACCAACAACAGCAATAACAACAGCAACACCAACAATATCATCCGAGACAGAGGCTGATTCTAAGCAGCAACCCCCACAGCAGGCAAAGAGCGTGACAATTGTGCTGCCACCGCAGCCGCTGCAGGCAAGCAACGGCCGAACGACACCAACACCACTACCAATACCACTACCAATACCAATACCAATACAAGCCAACGACAGCGCGGCGAATTGCGGCGAGAACGTTAGCGTAGCGGAGAAATATAGCAAAGGCAGCGACCACGACAACGACGACGGCGACGACGTCGACAACGAGAACGAGAACGAGACCGAGAACACGAAAGCGCACGACGAGCTCGATTCTGACTCGGACGACGTCGTTGTAATCGAAGGTAGCAGCAAGGCGACGCCAGCAGCAGCAGCGGCAGCAGCAGCGCCAGCCAACAGTAACTGCCGCAGTCGCAGTCGCAGTCGTAGTCGTAGTAGTCGCCGTAACGCACACAAACGGCAAATCAGTCAGTCTACGGCCGTCGGTAAGACAACAACGTGCGCGGCTAAAAAACCAGCGACTTTAGCGTCAACGCCAACGCCAACAACAATTAAAGTAGGCAGCAATTGTAACAACAGCAACAACAACTCGAACTTAGTGAGAAATCGTCGCACGCGCACACGATCCTTGAGCAAAGACAGTAACAATATCAGTCATAATAACGTAAATACGATAAGTAATTGTAATTTAATCGGTAGCAGTGTTGGTAACAGTGTTAATAATAACGGCTGCAGCAACGGCGGCGCAACGGCAACCGCTGCCTTCATGAGTAGCGCTGCTGCGGCTGCTGCGAGTGCCGCTAGTGGTGCACTCTACAATAATAATAACAACAACAACATTAATAATAGCCACAGCTCAAATTCAAATCCAGCAACTGGAGCAACCGGAGCGGCAACAACAACAACAGCAACTGGAGCAGCAGCAACCAGTGCTTTATCCGGCTCAAGTTCGCCGGGCTCTGTAAATTCCGCCTCCTCGTTGTTAACAGCTGCCTTTGGCAATCTATTTGGAGGCTCCTCCGCAAAGATGTTAAACGAATTGTTCGGTAGACAAATGAAACAGGCGCAGGATGCCACCAGTGGGTTGCCACAGAGTCTGGACAATGCCATGTTGGCGGCAGCAATGGAAACAGCAACCAGTGCCGAGTTGCTGAGTGCTGCTGGCCTGGTCAACAGTCTCAATACCAGTAAATTGCTCAATAACAACAACAACAATAATAACAACACCACACCGCTCAGCAATGGCAGCAACAATGCCTCAATCTCACCTGGATCCGCACACTCCTCCACGCCCAAGGGCAGCAACAGTCGCCGTGTCTCCAATTGCAGTGATCGATCGCTCGATGGACACTTGGCAGCAGGCGATGTTGCTGGCGGGTCACCGCCACGGGCGGCCTCAGTAAGTTCATTGAATGGTGGCGCTAGCAACAACACCAATGAGCAGCAACAACAGCAGCAGCAGCAACACCAGCAGCAGCAGTTGTTGCAACACGATTTGGTGGCACATCATATGTTGCGCAACATATTGCAGGGCAAGAAGGAGTTAATGCAACTCGATCAGGAGCTGCGCACGGTCATGCAACAACAGCAGCAGCAACAGCAGCAGCAGCAACAGCAACATCAGGAGAAGCAGCAGCAGGAATTGCATTCCAAGTTGAACAACAACAACAGCGTTGCTGCCACCAACAATAATAATAATAACAACAACAACAACGTTGTCACTGAGAGCATCAATTTGATTGAGGATAGCGAAATGTCGGAGATTAAAATCAAAAGTGAGCCGGAACTGATGCAAGCAACGCCGCAAGCACCGCCACACTCGCCACACGGCGGCAGCAGCCACAGTCACAGCAGCAGCAGCAGCAGCAGCAACAGCAGCAACCACAGCAACCACAGTCACAGCAACAGTCACAACAGCAGCAGCAACAGCATTGCCAGCAATGAGAGTCTGCGACGCAAGTCCTCCGATTCCCTCGACAGCATGCAACGTGAGGAGCGTGCAACACTGGCAACACTGCCAACAACAACAACAACAACAGCAACGGAGCCACAACTGGTAAATGAGACGTTGCCAAACAAAAAGGAGGCTGTCGATGTGGATATGCTCGACGAGGTGGAGATGTTGGGTTTAGGACATTCCCGCAACTCGGATCTGGAATCGCTGGCATCGCCAAGTCACTCGGATATATTGCTGCTGGACAACAGTAAGGATGAGGTGCTGGACAACGATGACATCATCGAGGACGACGACGATGATGACGAGGACGATGATGACTGTATCGCGACAAAGCGTGAGTCGAATCCCAACTCCGGCTGCCTCAAGAAGCCCGGCATGGAGCTGAAACGTGCCCGTGTGGAGCACATTGTGTCCAGCATGCGATGCAGTCCCTCGGCCACGCCGCAGGCTGGACAACTCCAGGTGAATGGATGCAAGAAGCGTAAGCTATATCAGCCGCAGCAACATGCCATGGAACGTTATGTGGCAGCTGCGGCCGGTCTCAATTTTGGTCTCAATCTGCAGAGCATGATGCTCGACCAGGATGACAGCGAATCCAATGAGCTGGAGTCTCCGCAGATCCAACAGAAGCGCGTCGAGAAGAATGCGCTCAAGTCGCAGCTGCGTTCCATGCAGGAGCAGCTGGCGGAGATGCAACAGAAGTATGTGCAACTTTGCACCCGCATGGAGCAGGAGTCCGAATGCCAGGATCTTGACAATGATCACGAGCAGGACATTGAGAGCTTGGAGCCGGAAGCAGAAGCAGAACCAGAGCAGGAGCATCAGAACGATGACATCGAACTCTCACATTCGCCCACGCTCAGCGAGTCTACGCCCAAAGAGACGGCGGAGAGGGCGGGGTCCAGTTCACCCACGTTGAAGGTGCAGGGCAGCAGCAGCAGCAGCAAGAGCACCAACGACAATGCGACAGCAACCACGCCCAACATGCTCAGCCAGATGATGAGCAAGATGATGTCCGGCAAGTTGCAGCAACACAATCCCCTCGTGGGCGTGACGCATCCCGCCTTGCCACAAGGATTCCCGCCACTGTTGCAGCACATGGGCGACATGTCGCATGCGGCAGCAATGTATCAGCAATTCTTCTTCGAGCAGGAGGCACGCATGGCCAAAGAGGCTGTGGAGCAGCAACAACAACAGCAGCAACAGCAACAACAGCAGCAGCAGCAACAACAGCAACAGCAGCAACAACAACAGGAGCAACAGCGTCGCTTTGAGCAGGAACAGGAGCAACAGCGACGCAAAGAGGAGCAACAGCAACAGTTGCAAAGACAGCAGCAACACTTGCAACAATTGCAACAGCAACAACAGCTGGAGCAACATGTTGCCGCTGCAGCACCACGCGTTCAATTGCATCCGCCCGCCCGCCTGCCCACACGAATGGGCGGGGCTGCTGCCCACAATGCCCTCAAGTCGGAACTGTCCGAGAAATTCCAGATGCTGCGACAACAGAACAGCAACAGCAACAACAACAGCAGCAACAACAACAACAGCTCAATGATGCGCATGTCCGGTACCGATTTGGAGGGTCTCGCCGATGTCCTTAAGTCGGAGATAACCACATCGCTATCCGCATTGGTGGACACCATTGTCACGAGGTTCGTGCATCAGCGGCGACTGTTCAGCAAACAGGCGGATTCGGTGACAGCAGCAGCGGAGCAGCTCAACAAGGATCTGATGTTGGCATCCCAAATTCTCGATCGCAAATCGCCACGCACCAAAGTTGTTGCCGATCGCGGCAATGCGGGCGCCCAGAATGGTTCGACGCCAGCAACACAATCAGGTAATAATGGTTCACTTCTTCTAGCTAATAGTCAAATGCCCTCGCAGCAACAGCAACAGCAGCAGCAGCAGCAACAGTTGCAGGGAAGCAGTCAGGGTAATAGCAGCAATGCACAGCAACAGCAGCAACAACTTGCACAACAACAGCAGGCTGCACAGCAGCAACAGCAACAATCGCAAGTCATGTCTGCCATGGCTGCTGCCCAACAGCAATTGCCGAATTGCCAACAACTAATTGCTGCGCCACGTCTCAATGGCAATCAATTGTCATTCGCCTCACCCGCGGCAGCTGCTGCCGCGGCAATGGGTCTGCAAATGCATCATGCTGCCGCCGCGGCTGCCATGCAACAGCAGCAGCAGCAGCAACAACATCAGCAGCAGCAGCAGCAGCAACAACAGGCAGGCGATGCAACTGTTGCTGTCAGCAATGTGGCAAACAATGTTAACCAATCGAATGCAACTAACAATAGCTTAAGTTCACTTAATATACCACCACCTCACATACGTCCCTCGCCCACAGCAGCGGCCATGTTTCAGGCGCCCAAAACGCCACAAGGCATGAATCCTGTGGCAGCAGCAGCGCTCTACAACTCGATGACGGGTCCATTCTGTCTACCGTCCGATCCGCAGCAGCAACAGCAGCAGCAGCAGCAACAACAAGCCGCCCAGCAGCAACAACAAGCCGCACAGCAGCAACAGGCCGCACAGCAGCAGCAACAGAATGCCCAACAGACGCAACAGCAGCTGGAACAGAATGAGGCCTTGAGTCTGGTGGTGACACCAAAGAAGAAACGCCACAAGGTCACAGATACACGCATCACACCGCGTACCGTTAGTCGTATATTGGCTCAGGATGGGGTTGTGCCGCCTAGTGGACAGGCAGCCGCCGCAGCTGCAGCAGTTGCTGCCGCACAACAGCAACAACAGCAGCAGCATCAGCAGCAGCAGCAACAGCAGCAGCAGCAGCAACAACAACAGCAGAGCAACAACAGTAGCAATAACATCAACAACAACAACAACAATGCAACACCCGCACAGAGCCCAACGGGTCGCGGCCAATCGACGGGAACGTATCATCCGCCACCACCACCACCACCACCCATGATGCCAGTGTCCTTGCCCACATCGGTGGCCATACCAAATCCATCGCTGCACGAATCCAAGGTCTTTTCACCGTACAGTCCGTTCTTTAATCCCCATGCGGCGCCGGGTCCACACGGTCCGCCACATGGGGGTCAACCCACCGCTGCACAGATGCACCACCAGCACCACCATCAGCTGCAGCTATCATCGAGTCCACCGGGCAGCCTTGGCGCCCTCATGGACTCACGCGACTCACCGCCCCTACCACATCCGCCAACGATGCTCCATCCCGCTTTATTGGCAGCCGCCCATCATGGCGGTTCACCCGACTACAAGACCTGCCTGCGAGCCGTTATGGATGCCCAGGATCGTCAGTCCGAGTGCAATTCGGCCGATATGCAATTCGATGGCATGCAGCCTACTATATCCTTTTTAAAACAACAACAAGAGCAACAACACCATCAACTGGTCAAGTGAGTTTACCCAGTTAGACCAATGTACCCACTGGTGCAGAGCAAATGGGGTTAGGGTTTAGTCTGCGAGAGAGAGAGAGAGAGAGCGAAAGAATGCGAAGGGCAGTGGGGAAGAACTTAAGCACCTTTACCTGGACGGGAGGGTGTGGAAGGGGGAGGGGGCCTTGCTTACAAAACGAAACCAATCAAGTGTCTTCTTCAGTTTTATTTATTTCCCGTTTCAACTAAATTCTTTTATAAAATGTAATCAAAACCTTATTTATTGGAACGCCCCAAAAGACACCCTACCCCACAATACTGAACCGCACCCTCCTTAAGTCATCATCGTTGTCGTCGTCTCCGACTCTTGGCTTGAGTTGCATTTGCAATCGGAAAAAAAAAATCAATGCCCAATCGGCGCAGTCAATTGCAATGAGCTCCAAGTGTAAGTCCCTCCCCCCCCTGCAGAGTCTCTTCTCAGTTCCACTAGCCAACTTAACCCCTAAGCAGCATACAACTGCCTGCATTCATTCTCAATATATACCCTACACATAGGCATGTCAGTTATAGTGAAAAGCTATCATAAATTTTAATATTCATATTAAGTCAAATCAAAGTAATAATAATAAGAAAGACATTTGTTTAATTAATTTCATGCAGTAACTAAGGAATTACACTTAAATAAAAAAAAATATTTGAAAGTCTATAATTTAAAATTTATAAGTGCAATTTTAAAAATCTACTTTTCATAGTTCTGTATCAAAAATATAATATTTTTAAAAAAGTACTTCGATAAGTTTACATCAGTAATTGATTTTTTTTTTTATGATAAAAAAATTTACCTTTGTATAGAGTATTAGCTTTATTACTTTTATAGTTATAATTGTATGTAATAACTCAACTGAAAAATACTCAGTCACTTGAGATTGTAGGGTATTATGAAGTCGTTGTAGGTTCGGGCTTGTTATTTCTCAATCTCGCAGTTCTGTTTTCAATCAGTCAACGCCAAGTGGCAGAGTCAGGCTCAGCCCCTTTCAGAACGTCGAGGCGCCCTTAGACGTTCATTATTGGCATTTATTGCTGCCTTTTTGCCACACACTCGAAAGTGCAACAGCAACAACGTTAGACATTGGCTCCCCTCTCCGATATTTGCTCTGCCCCAGCACGAACATGGAAATTCTTCTTTTCGAAACGAAGAAGAAGAAGAATAAGTGGAAAACTGCTTTGACTTAAAATACCTTTATATATATATATAATAAAAATCTAGCAAACTTTGTGAATCCTTGACTCCTCTGCACTCTTCAACATTGACACCGATGCACCTGCGCAAGGCGAAGCTGATGTTCTTCTGGGTGCGTTATCCGAGCTCAGCGGTTCTCAAGATGTACTTTCCGGACATTAAGTTTAACAAGAACAACACAGCACAATTGGTTAAATGGTTCTCGAACTTCCGGTAAGTTACCTTATAATACACGTAATACACGTACACAACTATCTATCAAAGCAATAACTACTGTAACTATCTGTCAAATGTATTATAACTTCTTCAAGCAGCATTCATATTTATGATTTCATATTTAGTTTTGTGTTTTATTTCTCTAGTTTTCCTTTTTCTTTTCGTATTTTGTTTGGGTTATTCATGACGAAGGGGTTGAGTGCCCGCAGAGGAAGAGGAAGAACGAGTACTCTATGCTGTCTTTCACTTCAAAATTCGAATACAAATTCAAATTCAATTCGATTGCTGTCGAATCCTTGACTTGCACTCAAGAAATCGCACAACTGACGCCCACACATGCAATCCCCATCAACTATATCCCCCTGCCTCCTATCCTCTACCCCATCATCCCCTGTTTTTCACAAAAAATTTTGTATGACAGCCGGAGAATGCATTTTGACTAAATTTGCCTGTCAGTTTTGTCTATGCAAGAAGTTGTTGCCAAAAAAAAAAAAAAAGAAACAAGAAGAGAGGAAAAACGTAGAAACGACAGCTGGAAAAAGGATTTAGGGCACTTTGATTTTCGCGCCAAAAAGCGAGGTACATCTGCAAAACTATCCACGCGACAATAGAATAGTTCACCTGGATTTTGATTTGCAGCCCCTAAGAGGAAACACCCTATAACACGCTCGGGACTTAGCAGCTGTCCGTCGAATCAAGAAACCTACCCCTAAAGACCTCAACCGAATTGTCTCAAGACATGCGCAACGTCTTAGGGAATTTTTCATTATTTCTTATTTCTTATATATTTTTGTTGCTTTATACCTGCCCACAAATCACAGCACGTTCCGGGTTTCCCCTCTTGAACGAATTCGCCTTTTGTCCTTAGTTCTTACCGGTTTGTTGGAATTTCTTGCACCTTTTGTTGTGCTTGGCTTAAGAAACGTCGTACGTATACGTATACATATATTTAATCTTTCCTTTGACTTGATATTTTTATTTAAGGGGCCCCAAAAAAAAAATAATAGCCACCAAAAAAAAGGGGTTGCGACTTTTGCATGGGAATTTCTTGACGTTTTCTTCGACTTGCGACAACTGAGGTTAAAATGGGTGGGAATATTTTTGTTGATTTCTCTGACTCGCATTATCATAACTATCTCTAGGGGTAGATCGTTCATTTTTGTGTTGTAAATTAGTATCTTAATTGTATGAGTTTTCCCATGACATGTTGCATGCCCCTTGAGAAAGTGTTGAAAGTGCCTAATGACGAAGTATTCTTCTGCTGTTGCAGATACTTGGATGTTGCATACTTGAGAGTCTTGCGGCGCCATTTCTTGCCACTCTTTGGCCGCCTTTGTGTTGGCTAATTAGCCAAAGTGCTTGCCACTTATATAATTGCATTATCTGCCGAGCTCTTACTTTTATGCCAAATACAAATACAAATAATAATATGAAAGGAAAGAAAGCCTGCAGAGGACCAAAGGACCATGCATGTCCTGCCACATTCCCTACACCCTGCCACTTGCACCCTACACACACACACACACACACTTGCACATACTGGCTAATTAGTTTGTTTGACTGCAACAGCAAGTGCAGTTACGTTTCTTTGGGTTAACCCTTCCCCCATCCGCCTTTTTTGAGGGGGCAGCTACTTGAGAGTCGCGCCTGGAGAGTCGCGCATAATGCCAGCCTTCCCCCCCTTCCCCACCCTCATGTGCCACGGCAACTGGCAAAAGTCGCTCAAGAATATAGAGAAGGCACTCTCATACTTTCTCCCTCTCACACACACTCTAAACTCATGTGTTTGCTTTTTCTACTTTTGTTTCTGTTTCTTTTTTTTTTTTTTTGGTTTGTGTTTTTCATCAAGCATTTTTGAGGTTAAGTGTCCTTTTGGCGCTTAGAGAGCAGCGAACAAGTCTCCCCTTCCCCCGTTACACCACCTTCCCTCCCCGCACTTTGTGGCGTGAAAAGATCTTGCTGAAATTACATATAAAGAATAATATGAAAAAAACAAAAAAAAAATAAAATATAAATTAAATGTACAGCACATAATACAAGTATAAAAAAGACACTCTCACACTCTCACACACAGACACACACACATACAGAGATATTTCAGTCTATATATGTATATATATATATGTATATGTTAAGTGTTGCCAATTACTTCATTAATGTATGAGGTAGAGATGTCTGCATATGTGTGGGTGAGTATGTGTGAGCTTATTAATGTACTCTTATTCTCTATTCATACCATAAGTCAATGGCACTTCTGAAGAAAGCAGAAGAAGTAGCAAAAGAAGCAGACACAAGACCCCCACCAAACCTTCGCCCTCATCCACACCCACACCACACAACCATTTCTCTCACACACACACGCACACACACACAGAGAAAGACATACACACTCAGTTAAAACTAGAGACTAGTGTGTACGCTTGCCTGGCTCAAAATGACGCTGGAAATGCCGATAGTCGAGCGAACCCAACTGTGCGAGACCCTGCACTTATTTCTAAATAAAAGCAATGCAAAGAAACATATATGAAAACATACACACATGAACAAACACAACAAAAGCTTTGCAGCTTTTAGTGGCATACTACTCTATTTGTTCCTTCTGTCCGACGCTGTGTAAATTTAGATTTTGTTAACTGTCGAGCATCCGATCGTGATGAAATTTTTAGAACAGTTTCGGAACAAAGTATATATCACATGTGCCAAAACTCAAGACTATAGCTTTAAAATTGCGCTTACTACTTGATCATTGAATATGAGCCCACGTACCAAATTTGGTGTCTTTAGCTCTTATAGTTCTTGAATACTCATCAGAAATAAATATATCTACTTAAAATTTAAAAAAAACTTACTAGAACACTTTGGGATTTGAAAGTACAGGTGCTAAAAAAAAAGCCATGCAACATACAAAAAATAGAAGAATATGTGAAATAGGCAACGAAAATTATATAAACTAATTAGTTATAGCAGCGACTGCGTTTCCGTTGATGCCACTTTTTGTATGACTTGTAGGTGTGTGTGAGTGTGAGTGTGTGTGTGTGTGTGTGTATGTGAGTGTATGTATGTGAGTGTGTATTATCTAAATTAAGTGGCGCAGTGCACACACTTCTGACAGGCAGTTGGCTAAACTTCCTTTTCCTGGCCCCCAACACACACACACACACACACTCACCCACACACACACTTGATGTTGCAGTTGAATGCATGCCTCAAGCTAAGCAACAACAACAACAACAATAACAACAAGTAGCAAGCTAATTGCATCATCACACACAAAAATTGTACAATGCTTTGTTGCCAAACGCCTAATAACTGTAGAGTAAAAGGAATAGAATGGTTGATAAGGATAAAGTACAGTTAACAGTCATAGGCAGAGCTTTAGATGCCGTTGACAGTTAACAGTTAACTGTTAACGGTTAACAATGGCCACCACACCCAATACAATGCTGTGTCGTGTGATGCTGTCACAATTTGTACTGTTTGGTTTTCTTGTGGCACGGTCTCAGCTCATTATGGCATATTCCATGGCCTATTGTAGGCGCTCGGCAGTTGCCTCCAGGGACAGGCGACGGTTGATGATGAGACAGTCAGTTGGCAAAAAGATTTATGCCGCAATCGCAATCGCAGCAGCAACAGCAACAGCAACAGCAGCAACTGCAAATGCAACTGCAATCACAGAGTTCTATTTGCGCAATTCGCGCTTATTGTTTGGAAAAATCAACACGAGACACATGCATTTCGCAGGAGGGTCGACAGCTGGGAAATCTTGAAATTAGCGCGATTATCAGAGCGTTGTTAAGTGGGCGGGTAGTAACAATTGCAAAAGCGATAAGGGACTGTTCATTAGGAAAAGACAAGCAATCACTTACAAATCCGTCTCCTGCCTTCAGCCTTTAGCCACCCGACACACACACACACTCACACACACACACACATACAAATCACTTGACTAAACAAGGCGGCGACACAGCCGCCAACAAGAGGAGCAGAAACACAGAGCACCACTGCACTTGCTAATTAAGTCCCCAACCAGCAACCACCAAGGCAATAGGCAACAAAAGGCGGGGCAGGGTGCAGGCAGGAGGCAAGTGGCAGGAGGCAAGAGGCAAAGACGATGCCCGTTGACTTGCAATTTCTATTGCACATACACACGTTGGGCGCCATAGGATTATGTTGCAGCGCCTGTTGTTGCACATTTGAGATTTATTAAAAATTCTTTACAATAAAGAAGCAACCACAACCACACACACACACACACACACAAACACACATAAGCTCACACATGCATAGATTGAGGACTTTTTAAAAGCGCCTAAGAGTATGCTACAAAATTGATTAATAATGTCAATGCAAAGGCGATTCAATATATTGAGGCTTAGCAACAGACAATATGAAAGAGAACGAGTGAGCAAGTGTGTGAGTGAGTGAAAGACAGAGAGAGAGTGAGAGAGAGCTTAATTACTTTGGGTGTATGCATGAGATGTCTTTTGATTTTTGAATTCGAATTCAGTTACTTGATTTATCTATTCTATTGTCTATTTACTTTCTGCTTATGTTTTGTAATCTCTCTTATATTTTTAATTTCTGTTTAAAATTAACCCTGATTTCGTAAATTTGAATGCTGACCAACAAAAAAAAATACCAACAAACCAAAAAAAACTCTAAAATGAAAAACCAAAAATAAATAAAAGCATAGCAATTAGTATACTGACCAAATCCAAACATATTCCTCATCTACGCATCTGCAGAGAATTCTACTACATACAAATGGAGAAATATGCACGACAAGCTGTCACTGAAGGCATCAAGACACCCGATGATCTGTTGATTGCTGGAGATAGTGAATTATATCGCGTGCTCAATTTGCACTACAATCGCAATAATCACATTGAGGTATGCAACAATCACACTAACAAATCTGAGCTGTAATCGAATAAGATCATTACAAAAAGTAATTAATCAATTACAAATGCTTGCAAACATTAGCATTCATTAAGTAATTTAAATATCTTATTTAAGTATTTCTTCCTTGTAATTACCCTGTAATTACTTAAGTAATTGTGTAGGGGAATTGCTTGTAATGTCGATTAATTACAGCTCATTGTTAACAAATACATTCACAAAGTGTTAGTGCGTGTGTGTCAACAAAACTCTTATCATACTCTTACACTCACACACACATACAAATCAACACACACACACACACACACACACTAACACTTTTGTACCAACGACATTTGTTTCTTTGACCTTTTGCTAATTTTTTATTTACGTTCGCCTTCGACTTCACCACACGCCCACAGGTACCCCAAAATTTCCGCTTTGTGGTCGAACAGACTCTGCGTGAATTTTTCCGTGCAATACAGGGTGGCAAAGACACCGAGCAATCGTGGAAGAAATCCATATACAAAATAATATCACGCATGGACGATCCCGTGCCCGAGTACTTCAAGTCGCCGAATTTTTTAGAGCAGCTGGAATAAGTGGAGGAGTTGGCTTTGCCAACAATGCCACCGCCCTTGAATCATCATCATACGAACCCTGCTACGACTACTACTACACCAACAGCAACAGCAACAGCAACAACACTAATTGCAACAGCAACAACATCAGCAAGAGCAAGAGCAACAACAATGCCGAGAGCCACGTCACGAAAACCAAAGTTAAAAAGTTAAATCTACGTAAGAAATATAACTGGATATGATATGATACACATGCTAACATTGTATTATACAAGTATAAAACAAACAAAAAATTATAATGCCGAAAACGAGGCGATACATTCTTTCGGAATTCGAATTTTAAAAGGCCTCTCGTCGATCTAAAATCTAAAAACCAATTTCTGTAGAGCCGTCAAATATTTTTTCAAACATTTATGAAAATGCCGTCAAGAAAACATAGCTGCATTTCGCATTCTATTTGATGCAATAACAAACACAATACATACACACAAACACACACACACACCACACACACAAATGCACGCACACTGGGAAAAGACTGCACTGAAAATAATGCAGAGCTTTTTTTGATCAAAGACAAAGATAAACAAATATAAACATAGTGCAAATTTAAAACCTGAGCCAGTAACAGATACAACCATGAACACATACACACACACACACACAGATGCAACAAATTGTATCTTTACAGGATGTAAACTGTACTCTGGCTGTGGGTTTGCTAGATGAAAATGTTTTTAAAAATATGTTTACAAATACGTATCTATTACAAATAGTTGATCCATCTAATAATATCTACCGAAAGTTGACACACATTCCATACACACTCACCTACACTCACACACACCACAATCAGATTTCTACACAAAAGTTTTCGCGAGAATTGAAAGTGTGTTTTTTAGCCGATTGAAAAGTGCTTTTCAACTGGAACAACTCAAGTTTCAATTGAAGACCAACTTTTCTGTACGTCTTTTAGAGACAATTTTGCTCAAACTTTAAAAAAGTTTGCGTAATTCTGTCGCTTAAAACATGAAGAAGTAAAAACGTATTTAATTATTAAGTTCAGGTTGCTTTTTTCTTTTTAAAATTAAGCAAAAAGTAACTTCGATGTCGAACACATAAAAAGTGAAGAAAAAAAACCAAAAAAGATTTTCAAGAAAAAAAAATTAACATTTTGCGATTAGAATTATGAAAATGATAAATAATAATACGAAATTTGTAATCGCAGCGGGCGTTAGGGTAGCTAAAATTTATTTAATGTTATGCAAAACATACAACCAAAGTTTATTGTTAATGAGCTTAGTTTGTATGCGAATTATTTTTTAAACAAATTCAAGTTCATATATCTTAATTGAATTATTTTTGAAAAAACGCACCAAATTGTGCACGCATATTAATTTCTTAATACCTTAGATACGAGAATATATACACTCGCAAACACATATACACACACACACACACACACACACACACACACACACACACACACACACATACACTAGTCTGTTATTTATGTACATACTTATACGTTTAGTTGAATAAAGTTCGCCTTAAGTTTATGTTTAGTTTAATTTACTTGGCCTTAAGTTGCAACACAAGAAATATATACACAAAAAACACAACACTGTAAATTATTTGAGTTTATTTATTTAATTATTCAATTGTGCTGTTATCGTTTACCGATTATTGTTTCCGTGCCGATGACTATGTACCTCAAGATGCACTCTCATTTCATACCAAGCATGGAAAGTGGGCGGGTTTAGAGGGATATGTTTGCCTGCTCTGCTCTTGTCTCTGGAGCGGGCAAACCTGTGACTGCAGTTCCTAACATCATCACCAAACTGCAGTACACTAACAACAACAATAACAACAACAAATTCAAGAGCACCAACAACAATCATTTAAGCATGCAATCACACCACATCGCTAAAATATCGAATGTTATTCGGCAAGTATAAATCAAATAATAGAAATATTCCTCAACAACTTTGCGGCAAACTCAACTCAAAAGAAACAATGAAATTTCGGCCCATCACGTGCTTTGAGTGGTACATGCATCATAAGTCGGCACCACGCCCCCTAACGCCCACTAGCCATATAACTGAAGCTTTTGTTTGGCTAAAGAAATGTTTAGACATTAGAGTCGGAAGAACACCGTAACAATAATACAATGCAAACCTTTCGGCAAACCCAATGATTAAACAAAATTTTTACAATAGTCGAATTTTAGCTAAGAACAAATTGAAACGAACTATTAACTTTTAGGCCTAAATCACATAAGTTTATGTTGTATAAACTTATCAAAATTGTATGCAATTCGGCGTAAAAATATGACAAAATTATTCAAGTATAAACGGTGAGTTTCCTAATCTATTGAAAAACTAATCGAAATCGAAATTTAAATTGAAATCCCTTTAAGAAGATAAATGGAAAAATCTACAAAATTTAAAAAACAAATTCATAAATATTAGATTTATATTGCGGACAAATTAAGTATAAAAACGGAAAAATACAAAAATTAATTCATTGGCTACTAAGAAAAACTATCTTTTCGCTTAACTAGTTGATTTACTTTTACTTTCATTTGGGTTATCCGTTTGCTTTTACAGTTTGCAGCAAAACAGAAATCGAAATTGAAAAGAGTCAAAATTGAAAATTCGTTGATTGTTAATGCCTTTACAAAATTTATTAAGAAAACTTTTTGGCACTTTGAAGTGGGCTAAAATTTGATTTAAATACAATTGTAACTGATTTTGTGATAAAAAAAAAACAACAAAACAAAAAAATGGAAACTTTAAAAAATAATTAAAATCATTATTGTTTCGGTAAAAACCAATATGGCTAAGCCGTTGGGCGGTGGCCACGCCCACTGGCCATTCGAGCAGTCATACGAAATTATTGATTATAAAAAAAAATAGTTAATTGAAAAAACCCCATTTAGGCAATTTAAGGCGTATTAACAATAAACAAATGCAACAAAACGTTTGGCTAACCAAAAAAAACTTTAGGCAAAATTTTATAAATTAAGCAAGTCAAAATTCAACATTTTTATATACTCATAAGAGATGAGAAAAGATGCGAAGCAATCGAGAGAAAAGCCAAAAACTCGCCAATGAACAAACCGTCGAAGAAAAAGAACTTAAAAAGCATAAATTATTTTCAATATTAGCATTATTTTCTGTTTCAGTTTGTCAATTGATTTTGTTTAGATTTAGTAAGAAAACACACACAATTTAAAATTATTAAAACATAATGTCAAAGATCATAAAATGGATTCATTGCGAGCCATTTTTAAGGATCAATTGAAAAGGAAAGTTAAATTAAACACATATTTACTTGCGTACCAAGAAAACAATACACTACAGCAACTCATATACACATACAAAATGAGTACACCAACATATACTATATAAATTGACATACGTACATAATACATACATTTATACTTACATACATAATTATACTATAAGTGAACAAAAAATAAAAAATACAAAACAAAAAGACATATTACTAATTGGTTAATAAACAAAATTCAATTAAACCGAAAACGTCGGCGCTTGCTTTTATTCTTTACTAAATTGCTTTCAATTTTGGCAAGTTTTTCCTTTTATTTTCCAAGATTTTAATTTTCATTTAAATTTTATCCCAACTTTTGGCATTTATCACAGCAAAATTTTAATACCAACGGCATCGATTGGCACCTCAACAACACTACACAACATATTCAAATCCAAAACGCAAGCATAACTAACGGTAAGCAAAACTATATCAACTATAAGACTCGATCGATCTTTAAAAGCAGTTAACTTTGAGAACAATTTCACCCACTTTTGGTATTCAACTTTTGAGGCAATGAAATTTCATTTTGTTTTGCACAGATACAAAAAAAGAACACGAATAGACGTGATTTTGGGTTGGTAAATTCCAAAATATATTGAGATATCCAAATATCGCAAACAATAGCCTAGTTAAAAGTTTAAATCATTTGTAGGCTGCTTTTGGGGATCAGACCCTTCAAAAAACACACACAATAAGGCCAAGTACAGTTTACAATCTGGCTAAAAACAGAGGCCAGCCCATTAACATAGCTATCAATTAGTTTTAATAAACAACAACAGCAGCAAAGAAATTCACACGCCAGCCAAACCATGAAACAGACAACAAACTCTAAAACGCAGATCAAAAATAAAGAATAAAAATTAATAGAAGTGACAGCATCCAAAACAGCCAACCAGACAGGTAAATAGGTAAAAAGCCCCCAACCCCGAAAACGATAAGCAACTGCACAGTTCAGTGCTGGAAAGCGCACTGTGCAGCAACTGCAGTGTTGAGAAACTGCACACAGACCGACAAACAGACCGAAACTAAAGCGAAATAATTTCATTTACTGATTAACTGATTGTGAGCATAAGCACAGCAAATTAAACTTAATGCATAATGAGGAATACTAAACGTATTCCAATAAAACAAAAAAACAAAAACAAAATAAACACCAAACAAAACAAAAATACGAAAAAACTAAAATAAAAGAAAAATATATACTACACGTAAACCAAATATCAAATATAAATGCAGATGCAGCCATATGCAATTTTAACTAGATTTTAAAGCATTATTACCGCAAAATACCAAAATACCGAATACCGCATATACTGAATGAAAAATGAATAATACAAAGCAATTGGCAAATTTGTACATAAATGAAGAAGAAAATCACATTTAAATACAACTACATACAAGTAATTAATACTACAGATTAAACATAAGCTAACAAACCTAAACAGCATAGTACACCCCATAAGTCCATAAACAAATCAACAAAAAAAAAAAGACTACACAAAATACCAAACAATCCAACTAACGGGCAAAGGCAATAATTATACACTGCAGCTTTACAACACTGAAAATGTGCGCGCAAATGATCTTCTAGTTTTGAGAACATGTGCCAAAGAGAACAAACAGATACAGATATAACAACAAGTTTCAGATACAGATACAGATCGTATCTAGATACTTAGCGTATGTATATCATATTTAACACAAAGATTTTGGCAAAAGATAACGATGAGAAATCTTGCATTCTATTTTTAAGTAAGTTATTTAAACATCCTTGGTTTGGAAAACATCTGATCACAGAAATAACAAAAATTAAAAGAGAAAGTAAAAGAAGGAAGTAAGTATAAAATAGAAATGAACACAAAAATTTGCAGTTTAGGTATATAGAAAAAACTAAAACGAAAATGAAAATGAAACTCAAAATCCAGAAAAACCAAATACTTAAAATGATTGCGTTTTTTTAGTAGCAAACGCGATTCACAAAATTATTAAAATGTTATGGCCCAAAAACCAAAAACCAATTACAAATGTTTCGAGAAAAATGTAAATTTTTATCACTTATTTCAAGAAGAAGAGAAGATCAAGTTATGGGTGTATCGTTCAAGATGCGCTTAATTTTTATTTAACAAACTGCAATAGGGCAGCACAGCATGTGCATAATTTTGGCGCACACTGTGACTGCAAACAACGGATTAATTTTAAATACAAACAAATTCTTCAAGAATTACTGATCAAATTTTTATTTATGAAGCAACAATTACAATTAACCATCCTGAGTTTCGATGATTATAAAAAGATGTTAAAACTTTTGGCTTATCATAACAATGAAATGAACAAAAAATTGTATTAACACAAAATTCCAAATTCGATTGATATACGCTCACACACACAGACACATACACACGTACATACAGCACATGTTTGCGAAACAACAAAAAAAAAGTATAAGAATATATAACAGTTTCATAACCTAACATAATAATAATAATAACAACAAAGATTGATAACTAAGAATTTAGTTTTAAAAGCCAACAATAGCCAGGGAAACATACACAACTCGTATGTGATATTTTTGAGTTAATCTCTAATTTATTTATACTGAACAACATGCCCAATTTAAAGTGACAATATCAAGCATAATTAACACCAACAACAACAACAAACACACACAGCACTTCCAGCAGCAACTTTTTTTGGGTTGTCTACCATATCAAGTCGAAGTCGAAGTTAAAAATAAAACATAAACAAACTGAAATTAAAATTATAAAAACAAAACAGTGTAACAGAAGGACTTCATAAGTCTAGAGAGATGTTTTGTTCTGTTGAATCTTTAAGCCATCCTCAGTTCAAATTTTAAATAATATATAAATATAAATATAAATATAATCAAATATATAAAATATATAAATATTATAAGTGTTCATAGTTGAAATTGAATATCAATGACTTAAACAAAGGTCAATTTTATTTTGCAATAGTCAAAACGTGCCAACCGCGCGAACCGGGATAATTTATAGTACAATACAACAACAAAACAAACAAAGCAAAGCAAACAAACAAACAAGATACATACCAATAAATTTTTATAAAACTATTTATATTTTTATACTAAAAAAATAACAAACTAAATCGAAAGCTTAATAAGCAATAGCCAATTAGTATAATAAGCCAAAAATTTTAGTTTACATTCACAACTTTTGAGTTAACAATTAAACAACAGCAACATTTATGTTTTTAGTTAAAAGAAAACAACAACAACAATAGAGCTGACTGCCAGTTAGACTTAGAAATGATGATGGATCAAATGGTACTGCGGCATGCCACAGCTGCAACAGAGGAGACACAAGCACATGACATGAGAACCACATGAAATTAACAATAGTAACCTCACGCTATACAACAAGAAGAAAGACTAGAAGACTGGAAGACCCGAAGATGCCTGCCTGCAACAAAAACGAAAACGAAAGCAAAAAAACATACAACAAATGTTTCGCCCAGTGAGTGTGTTTGTGAAAAAAAACTCTGAAATTTGTGCAGATTATGTGGCAGAGTCCGTGTACCTGTTGCCTCCATTTCTAAGTCATCAGAATATCAAGACTCAGCAGCACAAATAGACAACAACAAAATAAGTGATAAAAACAAACAAATAATCTGTTTTACAATTCTCTTACGAAAACTCATTCAATCTATTGATATGAATCACAAGCTTTTGCGTGCGTTAAACTGTCGCAATCTTTGACAAGGATTCTAACAATCTGCGGCAACAGAACAATTCGAATAAAAACAATAACAATATGAAGTTGAAGAAGAAGAAGGAAATAACTGCAATCTACTTTGGTTTACTCTCACATAAATACATAAAGCAACAATAAACAAGCGCAAAAAATTGATCAAGCAATTCAAAATGTGCGTCTCAATGAGCCACAGACAATAGCCCAGCAATATTATTCTTATTTTACCAAGGCGCCCTCTTTGTAATTCTCCGAGAATTAAAGGGGCGCCACAAACCGCCGTAAAACAGAAGTACAACCAAAAAAAAAAAACAAAACAAAACCATTGGCACCACGAATCGATCGATGCATTGATATTGAACATTATAACATTCTGTTGCCCCAGTAACGCCATCCAGTATGCTACAGAATTGATAGCTAGCTATACGACCGTGTCGCTTGTCAGAGATCGCCTCAGACGTTTGTCAAAATTCTACAAAGATTTTTTGTAAAAAACTGTAGGAGCAAACGAAAAACGCAATTTTATCAAATGCCATAATGATAATTGATTTTCAGTTTCCTAATTTGAGTTCAATCTCAGTTTTGTTGTTTTTTTCGCTTTTACTTTTGACAAAAGCGAAACCGACACAAGACATAAACAACACGCCCCTTGTTGCGTGTGTAAAATATGTAAAACCAGAAAATAAAAAAAAATAAAAACATATAAAACGAAAAAAAAAAAAAAAACAAAAAAGAATAAGAAGCAACAACAATATTTATACAGAGACTGCAAACAAATGTGATCAGATATTTTATAATAATATAAGTTTACAAGAAACCGCTATAATGAAGTAATAAGAAAGCCAAAACCAAAACCAAAATCACAAGTATTTATTGCAATAGCGAAACGAATCAAAATCGATAACATTCACAACAAACCGAACAACCGTAACAGCAACAACAACAGCAACCTTGTAAGCAAAATGTAAGTCAATATTAAGAAGTAAGAAAACCAAAAGAAACAAAACAAACAAAACCAAAAAATATGTATAATAATATTTTTTACAATAGCATATACAAAACAATCTCTAAATATATAGCAAACGACAAAGAAACCAAGCGAGAGCCGCAGCCATGCCCAACAACCCCTAAAAGCAGGCTGCAGTTTCTTGCGCAACAGTTGCCTTTCACAGAAACAATTTACCATTTAAGTTACAAATAGTGAAATAGACACAAACCAAAATGGCGACACTCTGACCGCAGAATGAAGCCAAGTTTCAAACCAGTTTTCAGTTGACAATTACCTCAGTTCATTAGATACAACAAACAAACAAACAGCAAGAAGAACAACAAAAGTTGCATTTAGTTAAAGATTCATACAAAAGTTCTATTCAGTTTCAGTAGAAGAAAGAGGATAAGGGGAGAAGACGAAGATAAGCGATGAGTGAGGAGTGATGAGCTCGAAAGCATCAACGAAAACATTTTTAAGAAAACATAAAATGAAGAAAAAAACAAAACAAAACATTGAATTATTTCAGTTGAGTATTTTTTTCCAATAGTTATGAAAACAGAAGAAGATAGTTATTAAAACACAACAACAACAACAATTTTGAATACATTTTGCTATCATTTTGCGCTTATTGAAATTAAAATGAATTTGAGTTCTGAACAATAGTGCCGGTAATATTAATGATATAAGTAACTATACAAATGCATATATCTACATATATGTATACATTATACATAGATAAAATACATACTCTAGACGTCGTAAACCGTATTTCATCATAGCTAACTAATGTTCAAAATCTACACTGAAGAATTAAGCAACAGATAAAATACAAACTGAATAATCATTTGCGCCCAGTTTTCTGTGTCTGAATTTTAAGCGAGCGATAAAGATTGCCTACCGCCCGCAAGCCCCTAAAAGCCCAACAAGCCATTAGCCCAACCCTAAAAAAAAAAAAAACACACACACACACACATATTCACATATACATATGCATCATGTCATATACCCTATAAATATATATATCTTATTACCTATATAAGAAGTAAAGAAAAAAAAATATTTAAAAAAAAAACATAACAATACGGTAGTTGCTATTTTAAATATGTATTACAAAAAATATAAAGAAAACAAAACATGATCATCAAAAATTCAGCAGAGTACGGAGTAAATGTTAAGCAGGAACCATAAACCAAGCAAATCCAATAACAATAACAACAGACAAATGAAACAACAATACCAACAACAAGTCAAATATGTTCCAATCCAAATATAAAGATCGAAAAAAAAAAACAAATCAACCAAGTCTTAAAACTCAATACAAAAAGAAATACGTATGATATTTGTATGCTTTTTTACTTACTCGTGTAAACGAAATGTATACAACAAAAGGAATTTGGAGGCGTCGCCTTTAGGTTTACAATACACATCCACAAAACACTCACACACACTCAGAAACAAAAGTCAATGTCAGCATAAGTATGAAAAGTAAGCGTACATTAAATTAAATTACATACTTACGAAGAAGATAAATACAAAAAAATGAAAAATCAATATAAATTTCTACTCATAGTTTAGCAGTCGTAATTGATTTATTTTCAATTTAACAAATCAAATGGACACAAAACAAAGCAAATCGCATATAAGACATAAATTAAATAGTTTGCAAAAAACCGACTAAATATACCTACATAAAATAGTAATTTTCGCCAGCCAAGTACTACACAACAGCTTAATAACAACAACAACAACAACAAACAAATGCCGTTCAATTAATAACAACAACTACTACAACAACCTCAGCTTATACACCTATCACTTATCTATCTTTTAAACATATAATTTATCCGCTATATAATCGTACACATAAGAAGGCTCCTTTCGAATTCCATATTCGCATCAATTTCACTGAAAAGTATTTGATAGGATATCGGAATTCGAATGATGTCTAAATACCAAAATCAAAGCCCAGCAACCGTAACCAAATTAATAAAAAAAATACAAAGTATGATTTCAAAGCATAGTTTTAACGGGTATACAAGTAATATTGTAAGAACAACTTTATTTAAATTTTAACGTCTTGTGCCGACTTACAATTCCGCGGTAATTTCGACAAAAATTCGTGTTGCATGCTTTTTGCCGCATACTCAACTCTGCATACTTACAAATTTAATCATTTTAAAATTAATTTTACGTTATGACAAAAATAAAAATTTCGGAACTGGATTTCCAGAACATGACAAATGGAAACAAAAAACACATTTCGGAGGAGGAGCTTTTCGGCAAAGAAGTGCTCAAGTGGTATAGAATTAGATGAAAATATATATTCTAGGCAACAGTTTCGACCAAGAATATTTCGGCTTAGACAGAAACTAAAACAGATGACTTTCGGCGTTAGTGTAAAAGTGCAAAACAAAACAAAATAAAACAAAAAAACTAAGAAACGTTCCTCTGGAACACAACTCTCGGCAAAGACTTTGGCGTATATTTCGGAACAACAGAAGACGCAATTAAACAACAAAAATGAAATGATATTAATGACTAAACACGCGCGGTGAGTGTTTCATCCGCCTGCCAAAAACCATTTTTCGAAGCCAAAAAAAAAAAATTAAATTTTAGATGTAAGTGTAAAATTAAATATAAAATATTTCGGTAATGTTCCTATATGTATACGTATTTATGTATATATATATGTATATATATGTATGTATATGTATGTATGTATGTGTGTATATATATATATTTATATATAAACAGGGTATATGAAAAATTGATCTTTTGGACACACCAAAATTCAGCATTTAACATTTTGGAATAACAAAATAAAAATGTCGAAAAAAGCTAAAGAAAAATTCGGCAAAGAGAAATTCACATTCACGTGTTTGGCAGGTGCTTGAAACACTGACAAAAATGATCTAAATTATAAAAATAATACAAATATATAAAAAAAAGTAAATAATTTACAGGCAGCATTTGAAAAAATAAATAAAACTTGTTGTTTTTAATTCTAATTACATTTACGTTATGAATTTATTTGATGACTTAAACAAATTGAAAATTGTACTTTTCAATGACAGCAACAGCAAAAGATAAACGCGTTAAAACCCCAAAAATGATGATGACAAAAAACAATGATGAATAAAGATGAAAAGAAACGAACAAAATTGTAACCTCTCGGCCATGTTTGGATAATTCTCTCGGTGTAATGTTCAGGACAACTAAAACAAAAACAACAAAAATAAAAACAAAAACCAAATCCTTTAGACTTTAGGCAATGGAAAAAAAATAAGTCAAAATCCAAAAATTATATGCAAAATTACAAAATTTTGGAACACAAAATTTTCGTAAAGCAAAATTTATATCGTAAGTAAGCTAGCCGAACGGAGCCAATGGGAAAAATACACACTCCAGTCAGGGCTATGGATAACAAATTGATAAAAAAAATTTTGAAAACGTGTTGAAAAATATCAAGAAAAAAGTACAAGCTTATTTTAAGCACCTTCGCGCCTTATCTTTAAGAACATAAACAAAAAAAGTAAACCAAATGCAACCTTAATGACATAAACTTACATTTAAATACATTTAAAATAAAAAAAACTCAAAAAAAAAACTAAAAACAAAATTTAAAAAAGGTGTAAATTTTATATATCAAAACAAGAAAATGCAACTTTGGATACATCTACTGATAGTTATTGCATGAATTAATTTTAGTCTGATATCAGAAGTGTGCATTAAGCGAATTATCATTTCAGTTTCAAGCCCATTTTCATTTCGTTGAAAATCTGCCTTAAATTATCGTAAAACTTAATAAACATGACAAGTCAAAATATTCACAGGCAAGGCTAAATTGGTGCGCTACTTATGTGGGGCACTGTCTAGTGTTGCCAGTGAAAAATACAGCAAACAAATTGAAAATAGATACATAAATGAGAAACAAATGAAGGATAACAGCAAAATTCAAAATCGTCGTCAAAAGGCGCTGCAGATTTCAAAATTCAAAAAAAATTTAAAAAATAAAAACTAAATTAATTTAACAAAATTACAAATTGAAAACAAAACGTGCGGTTTGAAGCTCAGAAGAACAGCAGCAAACATATGCAGAACCAAAACTTAAAACCACAAAATAGCAAACGGTTTTCTCTATTTTATTATACCCAACTAAAAGAATTGGAAAAGTTAAACAAAATTAATTGAAGTGAAAAAATTAAAATTTAAAGCAAAAGCTTAAGATTTTGAGTTGTAAGCCCCTATGTAAATTTTTAGATATATAAAATCAACGTGGACAGTACTTAAGTTAGATGTTGGTGAGGCAAAAAACAACCCGATAAGAAATAAGGAAGTGTATGTAAAAATTGTAGACATTTATAATTACAACAAAAAACAAAGGTAAACAAAAGACAAAGCAAAAAAAAAAATTATTAAAAAATCGAAAACCTAAATTCAGTCCCTAATAATTAGTTCTAAAAATGCAACTACAAGGCATATGTATATCGACTAAACATGTGTAATATATGAATATATAGGTGTACCCGAATCAGACCCCTTTAAGTTGATCAGATTTGTGATTAACTAAGATTTGCGCTCAATTTCTCAACTCGAATTTTAAGATATGATTTAAAAAAAACCGGGTTTTAGTTTGTGTCGACTTTTCACCGGCAATTTCCTTGGTTATTTACGTTACAGAATGGCAGCAAGAACCACTTAAACTATGAATGACTATGAATTCATTCATGACATTATATATTAACAATTAAATGCATACAACAGAGACACAAATGAGATACATAGTATTACATACTCATATGATATTTCAATGACAGGCCAAATGGTTAACAGTTCTCAAGCCTGAAATAAAACCAAAATGCATGGCAGTAGTATGAATCCAGAATTCCATCAAGATTCGACTGCCTGCTTATCTGGACATCCAAAACCGTTTCGCAACCAATAGCACTGAAGGCAATACAAAATTCAAATATAAGAAAGAGTTAAAAGGCAAATAAAGTGTAGACAGAGCAAAAGACAAGGCAAGACAAGTTTCGAATCAAAGATTTTCGGTAAATAATAAACATTTCGAATATATCTTTTGGCAAGTTTCGAAAAACTTTCGATTATGCTTTTGTTAATAATTTGTTAATTTGCGACTACGTCTCCACACACACGCACAAAACACCCAA
The DNA here is from genome assembly GCA_951394115.2 of Drosophila phalerata. NCBI lineage: Eukaryota > Metazoa > Arthropoda > Insecta > Diptera > Drosophilidae > Drosophila > Drosophila phalerata. The sequence goes on from OX596005.2 coordinate 22,730,236, forward strand.
AAACAGAAACCAAAGTGATAAACGAGTAAAGCAAAAGTTAAAAGCAATTTTTGAAATGGGGCCACAACGTCCGATCTAAAGTGCCTTCATGTAACAAAAAAGTAAAAACAAAAAAAACTGTTAATTTTTTATGTAACTAAAAGCAAACGAAGAAAGGAAGAACAAAAACCAAAATGAAATTATTAATAAAAAATTGTATAAAAACTAAAAATGTAAAAAGATATAACAAATTTAAAGATCTAAGCAAAATATGAAAAGGGCTCCAAATAGACCAGCATTTAATCAAATACCAAAACTGCTAATCATTTGGCCGCGTCGCATTGTCTCTTGGGAATCACGAACTCCCAAAAATTCACTAAGTTTATCTAAAAAAAACTATAAATAAAAAGAAAAGGAAAAGAAATATCGAGCGCAAATCTTTAGTATCACTTTCATTGACTACCTAAGTAAGCGATATGCATACGTATATTTAGTTTTAGTATGTAAAAGGAACACACAAAAATATTGAGGAATGAAATTAATAATTTAGAATTTAGATACGAAAAGGTTTGGATATACATTGACTACTTATGAGGCATATACTTACCATATATAGCGCTGAGTTGCTCATTAATAAATGTACTCGTATATATTAGTTTCTATCCCACACCAAATAACAAGACACCAACACACACAATACATATGAATACACTATGCTACATTTAGTTTAGATCTTAGGTGGAATAAAAACATAAAGACCTACATATTTAACACAAAGTTAAGCTAAACGATTGCAACAAATAAAAAACTAAGAACGGCATACTTAAGAGGCGGCAATAAGCTATAATGCAACTAAATTTAAGCTAAACTCAACTACCGATACAACAAAACCAATTTATGAAAATGATAAAAAGTAAAAAAAAAAATTAAATAAAAATGGAAAAAATCGAAAAATTAAATAATTGCATATGTGTACGAGGCATCTATATACTTGCATAAGTATGTATGTATATGTAAGGGAGATATAACTAAATCGTATATTGTGAATGACAATTTGTTCACAGTCAACGATGGCAAGTATACGTATACAAAAAACTAAAAGACTAAAAAGGAAATCAAGTTAATACGAGTGTCCCTTTTATGCTTCTTTCCGCCCTTTCACACACACGTACACACACACACACACACACGCAAGAGAAAATTGCATTATTCTTTTTAAAGTCTTAAGTTTACACACATTCCATGCGATATGTACTTCGAACCAGTTTCAATAAAACAAAACAACTAGCAAAAATTAGCAAAATTTAAAATTACCAACTTATGAGCATTTAAAAATTAATTTATGAATATGCATTCATTTAAAAGTGTTTAGATGCACACACTATGTATATAAGTATGTATTAATATTGATTTATCCATTACGATTTCGGAGCTGAATTACTAATACAAATTATACTTTTCATAAATATGTATGGTTATGAATACGTGAATGTATGAATACATATTGAACAGAAGCAGATGGAGAATCAAATGTGCAAGGATTTTGCTTAGAACTATTAAAAGTGTATTAACCATTTCGGCATACATTACGATATTGAAATTTTTGATCTTTTGGCCACAACAATACGCATCGTTTCGGATTGATTGATGCAAAAATGCGAAATTGATAAATCCAGAATCAAAAAAATAATCTATCTAAATTAATTTGAGTTGATTTTAGAAGAGTCGAAAACCAATCTTTAAGTTATGCAACAATAGACCGGAATTATTTCCAAGAAATAGTACAAACAATTTTAGAAATAACTTTAATAATGTAATTATAAAATAAGCGGCAAATATGGCGCTCTAAATAATGCTGCAATACCAAAGTTGAAATTGTGAACTACTGATAACTAATAAATAAATTAAATATTTCGATAATATATAAGCAGGTTTAGAGCGCTGTTGAAACATGTAATTAAAGTCCCTCAAATGCATATACGATTTTAATTTAATTTCAATTTAAACACACTATAAGTTGTATGTATTATTGATAACTAAGCAAAATTAAAAGCCAAGAAAACAACAGAGCCTGGCACTAATCATATTTTCGAAATTCCAACTTGACAGAACTTAAGATGCAATGTTTGTATTTATTTAAAAATTTAAACCTTCATTTATTCAATGAAATAAAAAATTACATTTAATTATCATATATAAATTAACATTCAATACTATGTGGAAAGAACACAGCAGCAGCAGTGAGAGAGATCAGTAAAAAATGACATACAATTTAAATTATAAGTAAATGTAATAACAATAGACGAGCATATACCTTTATGAGACAGACCCCATTCCTCTGCCCCTTTCACCCCTACCCTAAAGAGCAGAATTACACACATTACTATGTATTTACCACAATAAACATATAAACATACATATATGAATGTAATACGAAAAAAATAAAGCATACACAAGTCGAAAGTTTCACAATCCACGATGATTGCATATAACGCATGATGTACTAACATTATATGGATTAACTTATTTCTAAAATAGTAAACCAACCGAGCATACTTAAAGTATGTATTCACAGCAAAAGGACTTACATACTTGCAGATACATACATAAGTATATAGGTATGTTTTGTTTTCGGTATCGGTTTTGTTTATGATTACTTACTTTGGTTTGATGTACATTTTGGAATCTTCGAAAAAGTTGGTAAAGAAAAAACACTGCAAATTCGAAAAAAAAAAAAAAAAAAAGAAACAAACGAAATTTTAGAAATTCGAAATATTTCATTTGTATTTCGAGACAGCATTAAGAATAACATCACACCATAGAACTTAACGCAGCATAAAAAAGCAAACATGTAAGAGAAAAATTTAATATTTGGAATGTAAGCAAATATGATTACATAAATTTATATTTATGCAGACACTGTAAGGAAAATACAAAAAAAAACCAATTGATTAAAATAATGCGTAAAGAAATGGTAAACAACAACAAATCTCTAAACTATAATATAACATTTTTAATCGAAAAAAAAACAAAAATAATACACTACTTATTTTACTGAAAATTATGTAAAATTTACTAAAACAACAAAAACACATAATAAAAGTATATTGTTTATTTTCATCTTTAAAAATAAAGTTTTAAAATCGTATAAAAATAGTAAAAAAAAAATATTTGTTTTATTTGCGGCTGGGAAAATAAGTAGCTTAAGTCAATTCTAATCGACCTATCTCTATCTCTTAAATCAGTTCGTTGGGCACATTGAACTGTGATGGAATTTGGTCTAATAATTAAAAGCAATATAGTTTTGAAAACGCTTGCAACTTTTGATATTTTGTTAGAATGAAATTATTCAACTTCTTTCCTAAAGGAGTAACGTACTTCAAACCTTTATAAAAATGCTCACCTAATTTTAGCTAGTTTTAGATTTCAAATTTTCCATTAATATTCTTATATGTTACTAAACTATTGCTAATGAAGTTTACATTTGAATTTTGCGCCGTCCACAAAAAGTTAACTTGCGAACGATCTACCGAGAGAAAACTCTCGCAAATTTATGTTAAGTGAGTGATTCCAGCTTTTTAGAGACAAAAATAGCTGTTTCTGCCTGGAAATCATCTAAATTTGTTTTTGCTTACACTTTTGCAAAGTTTTGGGAAAGTTTTGGATGGTGGCGCTGCAAACAAACAAAGCTTATTAAAAAATGAAGAAGAAAGTGGAAGAGGGGGAGAGTCATACCTTGATGTGCTTGTGCCAATTAATTACCTGTGCCATAGCGCAGATTACTGGACGTGTACAAAATCACCATTCCGCTCCTTGATGCGAAAAATACCGCCGTCTAAGATGTACGGGATCCGTGCGTCTTTTTTATGCGCCGTTATAATTTTAGGAATTTCTAAATTATAATTTTCATTTGAGTTTTTTTGCGTTTTTGAATTTTAAATTTTTATTAGTGATGCTACCCGGGCCGTTGCCATTTTGAAAACAGGAAATTTTCAAATTTTTCTAGCAATAGGTAAAACTAGCTATAAAATAGCTAGCATGGCAACAATGCATTGCACATATGTTTATGTATCGATAACCGTGGTATTAATCGATTGTTCCTAAGACGAGAAGAAGCAGCACATTACGCAAACACTGTTTGGATATTTGTTAAAAATGTCGCTGATCGGCGCACTTTCCAGGTATTTTATAAATTAACAAAGCTCGTCACAGCAGACTAATTTCAATACACGCATACCTTTAATTCACCAATCCGTAGGTTAAGCCTACAGAGCGGAGCACTTACATCGCGTTGTTTGCACACGACGTCGGTGCTGTGCGCTGAACCGCTGAAGAAAAAGAAGAAACTTGACCCTCAAATTATTAAACAAAGGGAGGACCGTAGGAAAAAGAAGATCGAGAAGCAAATCCGCAGGTTGGAGAAGAATGCGCGTCAACTGAAACCGGTGGAAGAGCTGGAGGTGCCGTTGGAGCTAATTGACAACAAGGCGTAAGTTTTTGCTGATGCACATGATGTAGCTTAACTCAAGTGGGATTTAATTGTGTTCACTTCTCCTGTATAGACAACGGGAACGAAAACTTCCACAACTTAGCAGCACAGAGCTAGAGCATCGGGCATTGCTAAATAAACAGTGGGCTCGCTTTAAGCACGATGAAAAAGTCGCTGACTTCCAAATCATTGACCGCTTGGTGCAATCCCAGAAAAAAGCGCTAGAGGAGCTACGGAACGAGTCCGAGGAATTATACCAGGCTGCCATTGAAACTGACATGCAATTGCTTTCGGTATCCCTTAAAGGACCCGTATCAACGCCTCCTATTAAGAATTATGTGAGCCCCGATGGAGACTACATTCACCAGTCCATGAAATGGGAATAGTCGAAACTATCAAAGTGACTTACTTAGGAAAAAAAATTGTTGTTTGTTTATTTCAATTAGAGAACAGTAAATTGAGATATTAAAAAAAGTTGCTAACTTTATAATACAAAAATGAACGCATTTATCCCAACTAAACCGATGTCAGAGACTAAAATCTGTTGATAGTTTCTGGTTAAAGCAGCCGAGGATATGTAAAACATACAAACTGCATCGTAATTCATATTTATTACAAATAGATATTAAAACAAGTAAAAATGCACGTATCGTTGCTTTGTTATTGGTTTCCAAATGGTTATTAATTTTGAAAGCACGGAGAACTGAGTGTTTTATTTGGGTTGATCGATTTTGTTAACTGCTCAAATAAATAATTCAAAAGGAACGACACCCGGAATTACCTTTTGTAATTGTTTGTTATTCTGTTCTTGCTTAGTTTACAACTTTTGAGAACTATCTAGGAGGGCGTAGTAGTAGTTGCATTAGTTTTAGCCGCAGCCTGTCGCTTTTTAACGCCCCAATTGTATACTCTTGCCATGTTTACCTCGGTTGTCGTAATTTGATCTCTGGAATATTGAAAGACAATCGTGAAGGGGATAATAAAATCAAAAGAATTCGCAATTGACGAACCTAAGAAAGTCCTGATCATGCTCAACAGACTTTAGATTGCCCACGGCAGATGTAATATTTTGCTTTAACAGTGACTCTGCCTCGTCCAGCGGATATTCCAGCATTACGCTGGCACCAAGCCAAAGATAGACCGTTTTTGTAGGTGGCACCAGGGTCTTGATGAACACCTGATCACTGAGCAGGAATTGTGTCTCTCGCTCCTCATCCTCTTTGCGCAACACATTCACCATTTCCAAGGAACGCTCTAAATCTGGAATTTGAGATTTCAGCTTGCGGCGACGCGCCTCCAAATTGTAGGCCATAAAGCGATACTTTCCATGCTGCTCATCCAGCTTCTGCAACACTTTTTCACAATTTTCGTTCTCAGGCTGTGTCATAAACGTATCAATTTCTTCCTGCAAACACAACGCGATTGATGATTAATATCCGATATTTTCCACAGCTGGTTTTAGCCGTGCCCCGTCTAGGTTAGAATTGCAATTAGCCAGCCACTTTTTTTTTTGGTACTCACTAGAAATATTGCTTCTGGTATGCCGGCGAATGTTTTTTGATTTTCCGGTAATTTCGGCATTTCTATTGTGTCCATGATGCCAGTCATCTTGCTTTTATGTGTTAATTATTCTTATAATTTGTAATAAATTTACAGCAGGTCCGAGTCGGGCAGCAGCAGAGTTGTATCAATAAATTTACAGCAGACGTTGCCACCTGGCCGAAATAAAGTTGCCAGACCTTTTCGTAGATAATTGAAAATGTGAGATTACTTTCAAATGTATCTTGTAACTAAGCGAACAAATTCAAACTCTAATTTCTGCCAGCAATGACAAAAATTGCAAAAAATTCTAGCTTAATTATGCGGCTAAATAGTCTAAAAGAGGGATAAAACTTTAATTGACCATATTCGGCATTTTTCCCAAAGTGGTACATGTTGCCAGATTCGAAAATTTTTCATCGTGGCAACCAGCTGGCAACGTTTGGGCAAAAACCCTGTTTCCACACCAGAGCTGCCAACATTTTTGGGGGAACAGAAACTGTTTCTGGCTAAACTTGTATTTGTGAGCACTTTTGCACAGTTTTTCAAAAAATATGAGTAGTAAAATTTTGCTGAAAATATATTAAGATAGCCAGACTTCCAGCAAATAGCTATTTTGAAATTTTTCTTGCATCCGATCTCCAAGAAATAGCTAGAACTAGCTATAAAATAGCTAAGTAGGCAACAGTGCCCAGCTGTGTAAATTGAACGAACAGCGCTCACATGTGCTGCGGATCTGATTTTTTTAAGCAGTAAGAGATCTCAATAATTTGTCATGTCCAACGGCGAAGGTGGAGTTGGTGTCGTCCGCGGCGGCGGCGATTCAGTCAAGCAGGCTATTATTGAGGAACTACAGAATCTGCTTAGTTCAGACACTAGAGTGCTGCAACAGGCGGAAAAGCGTACCAAGCAACTGCAATACACTGAAGGTATGCCAGCAGAAATTGGCGGGCTTTGTTGGGCGTTGTTCGTTGTGAGTTAACAGTTATGTGGTAATTGCAGGATATGGCGTTTACTTGTCGGAGATTATAATGAATCAGTCGCACGAGCTGCCACTACGTCAAATTGCCATCAGTATGCTAACACGCTACGTGGAACACCACTGGACGGATGGCGAGGATTCGGATAAGCCAAACGGCGGCATGGCCAGTGAACAGGCCAAGCGTACAATCCGTAACATACTTCCCAATGGACTGTACGATCCCAATTCGAAAATACGCTCATCTGTAGCCCACACGATATCCACAATAGCGGCGACCGATTATCCACAGTGCTGGACGGAGCTCTTTGACATCATTGTCAAGTGTCTGAGCGGCAATGAGGACTCCATACATGGTGCCATGCAAGTGCTGCAGGATTTCACATATGATGTGGATCAAATCAAGGAGCTGGGACCAGTAGTTATACCGGAGGTGTATCGCATATTTGACTCTGAGCAGAATTATACAATTAAGACCCGCGTCTCGGCCATACGTACACTGAAGCAACTATTTGCGTCCATATCAGGACTTATTACTGACAAACAGGAGCAAAGTTCTATGATGAGCTCCATACTCACAAATTTCATGGACAAACTAGTGCATTACCTCAGTATGAATTGCGGCGCTGGCTCCAGTTTTCTGTTGCGTTCCGAGATTATCAAAGGTAAGTCAGCAAATAATCACTGCAGCTGTATATTATTTCATTATTTTTGTAAATTGCAGTGTTTACATATCTGGTTACTGAGATGCCTAGGTACATAAATCCATTCATGGAACGCATATTGCCCATTATCTGGCAGCTACTCACACAAATTGCTGAAACTTATGTTAAGGTATCGGTCAACCAGACGGAGCCCAATCCTTTGGCCAGCGGAACCAACGAAGAGGATGACGAGCAGACCAACTTTCAAACATTAATCATACAAATTCTCGAGTTCATTAACTGCATTGTCACCTGCCCTAAACTGCGAGGCACCATTAAGAATGTGCTCGCGGATTTGATTTACATAACCATCGTGTACATTCAACTCAGCGAGGAGCAACTAGAGGACTGGCAAGAAGATCCAGAAAAGTTTGTTGACGACGAAGACGAAGGTGGCGTCGAGTTGACTGTTCGCATGTGTGGCCTGGATGTGTTGCTGGTAATAATAATTTATGATTATCTGTGTATTCTCTTTATACAATTTATTTATCTCATTTCAGGCCATTAATGATGAGTTCGGTGTGAAGGCTATTCAGCCATTACAGGAGGCGCTGGGTCGGCACTTTAACGTGGCCGAGGCGGAGAAGGCGGCTAACAATCCCAATTGGTGGAAGATTCAGGAGGCCTGCATGGACGCTGTGCATGGCTTTCGGGACGTTATACTTGAGGGCGATTCCAAATTTGACTTGCTCAACTATTTAACTATTGTTCGCAATTTGTTGGTGCACCAAGAATCCCCTCACCTGGTTGGTCGAGCTCTGTGGACTCTGAGCACATACTCCAAGACGGATTTGTACAATCCGCAAATGTTATCTGAGATTCTGGATGTAACACTTTGCAGCTTATCGCCAGATAAATCACACATTCTTCGCATCAGCGCTGTCCGCTCCTTAAACGGTTTTCTGCAAGCCAACGAGAATGTTGAAGGAGAGAAGCGAACATTGCTAGTGTCAAAGCTACCAGGATTTTTAGACGGCATAATGACGCTGGTACCCGGCTGTAAGGCAACTGTGCTGGCACTTCTCATGGAAGCGCTCACTGTGATGGTCAAGTTCGATTCGAATTTTGCGTATGCAGCGCATGCTAAGATAACTCCGCTCACGATAGCGGCGTTTCTTAAATACGCCGAAGATCCGTATGTTCTGGAGAACGTTCAGGATCTGATTAAGGCACTAAGCCAGCAGAAGCAATGTCTGGGACCTTTGCAGGAGAAGTTTATACCGACAATTGTAAGCATTTTGACTCTGCAAGGCGAACATTGTAGCGAAAAGCAGGACATTGCCTTGGATGTGCTCAATACGATTGTTAGGAACTCGGAAGCGCCGCTTCCCAGTGCACTGCTGGAAAACGCTTTTCCTGCCATGATTAACTGCGTCCTGCATACCGATGATCACACTGTAATGGTAGCTGGAGGCGAGTGTCTGCGCAGCTTTATTAACGTCTCGCCGGAGCAGATCTTCAGCTACAAAAATGGAGAAGGTGTTAACTATGTTATGCAAGTGGCAACGGTGCTGCTGAATCCAATGAATACCGAAATGACGGCCGGTGGTCAAATTGGACGACTCGTTATTACTATCATTACCAAAATGGGTAACATGCTGGGCCAAACGGTCGACATGTTGCTAAAGGCCGTTATCAGCAAGATGCAGAACCTCGAGTGTTTGAAGGTTATTATGAACTTGGTGCTAATATTCGCCCATCTCTTCCTTACCCAAATGGATGCGGTTCTTAACTTTCTGTCCACCGTGCCTGGACCCAACGGCGAGCCTGCCATGCAGTTTGTACTCACCAATTGGCTATCACGTCAGACGTCCTTCTTTGGTGCATATGAGCGCAAAGTAAATACATATTACTTATGATTACTATTAATAACTCAATGATTAAATTGTCTATGATCCTGTTTAGGTTACCACGATGGCCCTCTGCAAGCTGTTTGAATATGGCGTGGCTACACAGGACAATCGATTGACTTCCATCACCTACAAAGAACAAGTCGAGGAACCAAGCGGCGAACGCATGCGCACGCGTTCAGCTTCATCCAATTGTCAGAAATGGGTGTCAATTCCAGCTCTTGTGAAGATCTTCAAAGTGCTAATATCCGAGTATCAAAATTTTCAAGAAGGTAAACTTGATGCACCGCTTACAGATTCCGAGGATGAAGTCACTGAGGAGGATGATGCGCCTGGCACCGCTGCTAAACCGCGCTACGTCTCAGATCTTTGCTTCGAAATGGAAGAAGACGACGCGGAAGATGAACAACTACTACAGACGCTGCTTAAGGAGTCCAACTACACTAGCGACATTGGCGAGAATCTACACAAATTTTTAACAAACTTCACTCAAAACGAGCATTTCCCCACATTTTTCGAGCATCTCAATGAGAGCGAACGTCGCATTCTGCTGATGAAGGTACAGCAAAAATAATCAAAAGCGAGACAATCAATTATCGACCGCGGATCAAATCTAAACAATGCCCAGCAGCCCATTGTGTTAATCATATTTATTTTGTATCAACCATTTAATAAATGAAATTTATATACTATTTGTAACCTATTTATATTTATCGAATTGTGGAAATTATGAACACGAAAACTGTTTTAATTAATTAATTTTTGAATTAACATTTTTGTAAGTTATTTAAATTTGGGTATGAAGAATTCCCAGAACTCAACTTTAATATAGAATTGTATTGTCCCTGTGAAGAGCTTTTGATAGTTTTAAAAATTTCTGTTGAAGAATTTATTTTGGTAAAACTTAAATACTCTTAATAGGCATAATTAAAGGGCAACCTCATCGCTGCGTAGCTTATTTTTGAGATAAATATCTACATTGTAAGTGTCCTAGAAATAAAAAAAAACAACATGAGTTAGTTATAATCATAGCTTATTATAGAGTGTATGGTGGACCCACTGTTGACTTATGAGAATTAAACCTGAAGAATTTTCGAATGCTGGGCGTGAGCAAAGTGGGATCTATTGAGTTAGGATCGTTTGTGCCAAAGAGAACTGTGCTCAAGATGGCAACGATGATGGTAACCATAGCACCCAAACAGGTGTACCACATATAGGAGATGCGGTACAGGGGAAATATATCACTGGAAAGATGAAGATGTAACTTGTGCTCATTTATTTGAATTTCTGTTCTTACTCAGATGTTTGTCCAATTGGATGAGTGGCATTGGCGACACTAGAAACCAGACTAGCTGTATCGAATGTGTAATCACAGTGGTCTACACTTAAGGGCTTTGTCTGGTAGCTTATGGCACCCGAGGCAATGGCCCACTGGGCATTTAGGCTAACCCAAGACATGACCATAACGCCCACACAGCCGCCCAGGATGGCGCTCTAGAGAATCATAAGTATTATAAATAGAATTTAAATCAAACAAATGAACTCACATTTCCATTGATCCAGGGTAGTAGTATGCCCAGTGTAAAGATGCCAAAAAGCGGACCATTCGTAATTGATTCCAGGCTCATGGTTAGCTGAAGTACTGTGCCCATGTGCTCCACCACATAGACTAAGCCCACACAAACCACTCCTACACCAATAACCACCAGGCGCATTATCCAAGTAGAGGCACGGTTTGATAGTTGCTGCTTAACATAGGGCTTTACAAAGTCCTCCAATACAACAGCGGACATGGAGTTAAGGCAGGTGGAGAGAGAACTCAAGGCAGCACTAAAGACGCCCGCAATGAACAATCCCGTCATGCCTGGCAACTCACCCAACGTATCCATTACGAAGAGAGGCAAGAGCTGATCTCTTGCTTTGGCCAGCTGTGGAAATGATGGATGTATGGCTTAAATTTCATTCTTTGTCTATTTATATTTTCTATATATTATCTTAACCTCTTTAGTTCTCTTTGTCAAAACTTAACAGATCTTCAAGCTGAATGGTATTTTGATCATAATTTGGCTTTTAAATTCATTCAAATTAATTAATTGAAAAAAAAAATATATATTTTCCCTCTTCCTGATCTTGGCTTTGATTTTTCGATTTACTTGCCTTGGTAGTTAGCGGATCACAGTTCTGATATGTAGCATAGATGAGAAGTCCGTTATAGCCACACAAAGCCATTAGGATCAAAACTCCAGCACAAAACAAGCACAAAGCCTTGCGAGCATCCTTCAAAGTGGGCAACGAAAGATACCGTTGGATCATATTCTGGGAAACAGCATTGGTCTGGGTCCAGTAGAAAATGCCACCAACAAACAGGCACCACAATGTATGACGCACAGTGGGATCAATGCTGAGGCTGTAGTTACATACTCGCATATATGTATATCATCTGTGGAACCTTGTGGATTTAGCTCAACTCACTCTGGTGCCTCCAATCTGTTGGATTGCCAAGCGCGCTCCATGACCACGTTAAAGCCACCAATGTCCATGCTTCCCTTGACGGCAACTAGTGTCAGGGCACCCACCATGGACACCGCCTGTATCACATCCGTCCAGATCACAGCTTTAATTCCTCCCAAGCTTGTATAGAATACACAAATAATGCACACGATTGGCGTTATGGTGTGGACTGCGACTCCGGTTACCTGATTGAAGGCCAGGGCTGGCACATAGATCACAATTGGCAGGAAAGCTATCTGGTTAAATAAGACTTGGCATAAGTGTTTGAATCATTATATATACTCTACTTATAGCTCACATTCATAATGACAAACATTATGGATCCAAACATACGCAGGCGACGATCAAAACGAAGCTCCAAATACTGCAAGAAGATTAAACTTTAATCAGGGGATAACTTGGTAACAGTCAGATTATAGAGCCCAAGATAACAAAAGAGCTCCTTCAATCATTTAGTTTTTTTAATTTTAAAACCTTTTCCAGAGGTGAGCCTTAATCAACTATCATGACTCGAGAATACCTCAACCGATTGATAAAAACCTTACATTCTCTAAAAGCTATTAGGTATAAATACTCATTGTTAGTGTTATTTGAAATGACTTACCTCATAGGTGGACGTTATGTTCAGATCATGAAAGACTGGTAAGTATAATACTCCCATTACAATGCCCATACCGAGTACTCCGAAAGTCACATAAAGATACTGAGTACCATAGGAGTAGACTTCAGTCGGCAGTCCAAGTAATGTGATACCCGAAATAAAGCTGGCCACCAAGGAGAAGGAGATGGGCACCACCTGCATTTTGCGACCACCAAGCATATAATCATTCTCAGACACGGATTTGTTCATGAAGCCAAAGTAGATTCCAATGAAGATGCAGACCAGGAACATGGCCGCAATTGCGACATAATCGAGCCATGAGAATCGCTGTAGCTCGGCGAGAACCTGAACGATATTATTCATTTTACAACAGAGATTCAAGCTCTTTACTGTGACGATGTGGACTAAGTCGACCTGCCTTTACATCTGTCTGTGATTTACTGAATCAGCGGGTTGCATTCGTTCTATGTTTTACTGGGCGCTAGTTGGCGGCAGTGATTCAATCCAATTTTGCTCAATTGTCAATTGTCGAGCAATTTATGTAGGTTTCGGGCGGTAGACGAAATTCATACATATTACGGCTTACGAGTATTTTTTTTGTTAATCAGTTGCCGTGTTATACTTGGCGAGGATTGCGACGCTTTGGTGTCCAGTTTCACCATATTCGTGAATTCGTACAAGTAGTTTTCGGTTGCCCCTTCATCTTTGCTCAATATTGACCCCCAAAATCACACGACAGATGCCAGACAATAGCTTTATTTATACATATACAAATATTTACGGAAAAGTTTATCCAATTTTGTTCACTCAATAAATGTGTGAACTACATTTTATTTGTGTGGTAACCAGAATCATGCTTAATTTAGGTTGACCCCGAATACTTAAAGATATATACACAAGCAATTTCGTATTAAGTAAACCAAGTTCAACATAAATTTAATTTAAATTCTCATTTAAAAAGTAACGGCAATACTGGTTATACTTATTCAATGGTAAGATTGTTAGTTTCATAAGTAACGTACTTTTTTTTTTAATTATCGCACATCAGCCAATATTTAAAATATAGTATATCGATATTAATTATCCAGCGAGCGCAAAAAAAAAATCAGAAACAACTCACCCATCGCTATCGTCTGCTCACTGTTGCCAAAATAGATATTTTATAGCTAGTTCTGGATAGGATTTAAACAAAGATTGACTGCAAGAAAACTTTGAAAATTGCTACTATCCGGCTATTTTAAATATCTTTTTAGACATTGTTTTATAAATAAATGATTAAAATTAATGCTAAAAACATTTGTCAAGGACGTTTAGCTACATCGCTGTTTCAGCTATTTTTTGGATGCTTTCAAGTCAGAAACATCTATTTTTTTCTCTAAAAAGTTGGCAGCACTGTTTTTGCTCAAGCGAAATCAAACGTACAAAAAAGTTGAAATAAAATATTAAACAATTGTTATTATTTATTGTTAATAATGCTAGCAAATACTGCAGCTGGTAGTGTACCCGACAAGGCTTGGCAGCCACATTTTGTGACGCTGGAAACATCGTAAGTACAAGTAATCAACCGCTAAAATTGTATGCCAATTTACAATATTGACTCTGCTTACAGCATGGGCGAAATAACCGTGGAACTGTACTGGAAACATGCGCCAAACACAGTTCGTATTTGGTATAAAAACAATTAAAACATTTATTAAGTATAGTCCATGTTTATTTCAGTGTTACAACTTTGCAGAGTTATCGCGTCGAGGGTACTACAACAACGTGGTGTTTCATCGCATTATTCGCGACTTTATGATACAAGGTGGAGATCCCACGGGCACTGGACGCGGTGGGGCATCCGTTTATGGGACAGAGTTTGCGGACGAACTGCACAGCGATTTGAAGCACACCGGTGCCGGAATACTTTCAATGGCTAACTCAGGTCCAGATACGAACGGATCTCAGTTCTTTATCACATTGGCGCCCACACAATGGCTGGACAACAAGCACACGATTTTTGGTCGTGTCTACACGGGAATGGAGGTGGTCAAGCGAATTGGCATGGTGGAAACTGATAAGAATGATCGACCCGTCGATCCCCTGCGAATAATCAAAGCTAAGGTTGAGAAACTGTAAGCGTATAGAAATTAAAATTAATATTTAGCATAGACATTTTATTAACAAATTTGATAATAAATATTAGTTAGTTATTCGATACACTGTCTCGTAACTCGTCCTTGAGTATGCAAGAGGCTGCACGCATGGCAATAGCTACGATGACAGTATTTGGATTACCGGAGATTGGCCGGGGAAGCACACTGGCATCAACAACTCGCAAGTTGGGAATACCATGTAATCTGCAAATGAAATGTGATTTAATATTGGACTCGAATTGAAATCGAATGCGTGTACCGAAGTTGCGAGTCGACGACGCTACCCAGAGCACAACTGCCACCTGGATGATGTGAGCTGAGACCAATGTGTCGCATTAGACATTCTAGATATTGATCCGAGGGCTGATTGTCAAGAAAGTCCCTTTCAAATGGTCCGAAATTGGCGCATTCCTGCAGCTTGGGCCAATGAATGCGCGGCTGTAGCTTTGCAAAAGCGGAGGATGTGATCAACTAAAAGGAAATTCATATTAGGAATGATTGATGATCCTTCAAGCGATGTTACCTTTACAGCATTCCTGATGGCTGCAATGGTACATGTCACATCCTGTGGATCGCTGAGATAGTTAGGATCAATTAGTGGATTCCTGCGCATGTTCTTGTGCAGCAACGACACCGAACCCCTAGACTTGGGCTGCAGACAGTTGGATATGGCCACAAATCCCTCCTGCGTGGCATTGTGATAGCGCGGGAAGAGCGCCAGAAATGCTGCACGCTTGAAATTTGAGATTGACATGAGAGCACTTTCGTCAATGGCGCCAGCGCCAAAAAATGTGATGCCAAACGGAAATGATTCGTCGTGATTAGCAACATGACCACATACTCCGAAATTGCCAAAGCTTCCGGTGCCGGTGCTTAAATAGTTATATAGATTAACTGGACTGAGTATTGTCCGTTGGTTAAGAGTGGGTCCAACGACGCCCATAGAGACAAAGAGCGGCACATTGAAATGATCGTGCAATCCATGACCCACCAGCGGCAAATGATGTTGCACCGGCAACTGCAACTGAGCCAACTTTGTGGCGTCGCCAATACCAGAAGCCAGGAGCAGCTGAGGTGTTTGATAGGCGCCCGCACACAGCACCAGCTCGCGTCGCACTTTGATGCTCAACTCCAACTCCTTGTTGTTCTCATCCTTGATGCCCACCAGAATAGAGCTGGCCCCCAGTGTGGGCTTTGAAGATAGCTTTATACGCTTCACCAGAGCCTGGGGCAGCAGTCGCAGATTGACACTCTTAAGCACGGGCAGAAGAAACTGATGAAGCACAGAGTGTCTCAGTCCATTCTTAATGTTGTAAACAGAGCGTCGAAATTTCCATGGCTTATAACCAAACTCTGATTCAGCTTCATGTAACGCTTCTGTCAGCGTGGAGTAACTGCTTGGAATCTCATACAGATCTGCAGACTTCGGCTTGGCAGCCATCATAAATGGACGCATGTGATTCCAGCTCCAGTCACTCAAGTTGTGCAATGTGTGCCACGAGTCAAAGTCAGGTCCATGGCCATCAAAATGCAACATAAAGTTCAAATTCGCTGACCCGCCCAATCCCTTGCCCCTCGGCAGGCATTGACGCTGTTCTATCAATCCTCTTGAAGAATGCTTCTGAGGCGCTGAGAGAAATGACCAATCGTTGATGCCCTTCTGTTGGAATGTGGTGAGCAGCGGGATTCGGCTAAGGTAGCCAAAGGAGCCGCCAGCTTCAATAAGCAACACACTTCCATTGCTGTGCTTTGTTAGCAGAGAGGCAAGTGTGGATCCAGCCGTTCCAGCACCAACTATAAATACAACATATTCAATCAGGAATTCATTCCGTTTGAAACATCGTTGAGAACTCACCAATTACATAGTCAAATGAAATATCCCTATCCTCCAGTTCCAAGACATTTGGAATTCTTTCTTGTAGCAGTTTGCAAACCAGAATTGATAATATCGATATGAAACCAATGATAATGGCACCAAATAGTAGAATTTCTATATAAACAATCGATTTATAAGTTGTGGAACAAGTTAAATAAAATATATTTATATTTTACTTTGCAAATGTATTCCCATGATTCGACCTCCACGGCTGTTACTTATGATGACGACATACAACTATGTATTTAGTTAGAAAATGCGCATATATATACATTTGTGCACACAGTCAACCCGCCAGAAACCTAATCCAATTATTGGCTCACTTGCTCTGCACCTTCTTTGAATTCAATCCCAGCAACTGCCCTGCTATCATGTTATCGATTAATTGCCTGAGATTTGCGCGTTTTTTAAATAAATGTATCGGAAATTATCCGATTGGGTACATTTCATTCTGTGTGAATGTCAATGTGTCGTTTATACGTTAACGTAACGTAATGCAAGAACCACTGTTGCCAACTTGGCTATTACGTAAATATGTTTGAGCATCACTGATCATCAGTAATAAAAATTTAAAATTCAAAAACACAAAATACTGGCTCGAAAATGCAATTTGCCCAACAAACAAAATCAAACCAGATAGGAAAATTTACACAGGCGCCAAAAAAATCAAGCCAGATCGGAAACTTTTACCGGATGGGCAGCCCTCGAGTCATGATTTTTCTCGCTCTCACGCATACAATTTGTATTATCGTATACATACATATGCTACTGTCGTTACCTTGTATAATTGTATCCATGAACATATGTTTACGTAAATATGTTTGTGCATTGAGCTGTTTATCGCCTAGCACTGTGCTTCGAGCGCTCTAAGCAGCGCTTTATTGGATCTGTCCAGCGCAGACGGTAATATTATGCAGGCTTCCCTTATCAGTTGTTGTTGTTATGGTACCGCCAGTGAGAATCGTTGTGCCCACAACTGCAACAACAATAGGACAGCTGCAGCTGAAAAACAAAAACAAAAACAAAAGTGTATTGTCGAACAATAGGCAGATACAATCAGCTTAAGATTTGCTGTCTCAGTCCCACTTGGAAGTGTGCGTGTGCAGTGAACTGCGCTTAAAGCATTTATCAAAATCAGAGCAACACAAATCAGCGAATTAAATAGAAAAAAAAATACAAGCAACAGGTGTCGGAGTGGTATGAACAATGGAAACAATGGAGACACAGCAAGAGCCACAGGAGGAATTGCACCAGCTAATCGAAGTACTGTCCAAAGAAGATGAGCTAATTGTCAGGGTGAGTAAAAGTACTTACTATGGAGCAGGCATTGACCTGCTTATTTGTTCAGCACTTGTTGCTTGAGATACAGTTGGAAGGTCACTGGACAAGACTTCTTTGTTGATAATTCTCATCTCTTTTTGCAGTCCTTTATAAAATGTCTGAGTGGAAGCGGTGGTCAGTCCCACTATGAGCGTCTACAGAACCTGCTGGTAACATCGCCCTATCCGACGCTGCAAATACTGCAGATCCTACATGGCCAGTCCAAATTCCACATAGGTCGCATTATTAGCGCAGCCCTCAGACAAATGCTCGACGATGACGCATCTGCATCAATACCAGCTCCGACACGCCTTCTCAGCGTGCTGTCGAACTTTCCACACCAAATACTCGAGGCGGCAACCATGCAGCAAAAACTAAATGAACGAATTGTGGCTGTTTCATGGAACAATAATGAGGATTTAATGCTAGCCCTGTTGTCTCGCCGAGACTGTAACCTGATAAACACTGTGTTTCAGTCTCAAAAGCAGGAGCAGCAAATCCTGTGGAGTACTTTAAAGGAGGCACAACAGCTTGTGCTGCACCTGGCCCTTCATCAGCGGGAACACTTTGTGCCCAGACTGTGTCAGCAGTTAAAGAACTTTGAGTGCATTCAAGATTGCACACTGCGGAACAATTTACTGATACTGCGACTGGCCAATGAGTTTGTTATAAGCACCCAAACGCTGGACGAGCTGGCTGAACTGAGTCAAACACTGGAGGCCTTCAATGTAGCCGCTGTGCCCGCCGAGCTGCAACCAGTGCATCAGTTCTTTTACTGTGACTTCCAGCGTCTTGGTGTGCTGCTGAAGTTTCTGACGAATCAGCAAGGTGGGAACGCTTGTAAGACCATCAAAGTGGATGCTCTTTTGCGTGCACCAGGCGTACTCTCTTTGGTGCACGAGTATGGCATACAATGCGATAGTGAGCAAATAGTTCAGCTCATTGAAGACACCTATAAATGGCAAAAGCAGACGCCAGCCCTCAAGTGCGTGCGAACCGAAGAAATGGACACATTGAGCTACTATCTAGCGCTTTGTCATGTCCTCAATGTGATATTGGAGCAGCACGATTCTACGATCAGGGAACAGCTCTTGTTGCTCTCCACACAGCTGCGCCAGCTTCGAGGACTCAGCACTCTCTGCTCCGTGCTGATGGACATCTTTCAATTGGTATTCCTGCGCTGGGAGCAGCTGCAACAGTCAAGTCAGCGTGTCAGCGACAACGACGAGGAGGATGAAGATGATGAGCAGTATGTGGATGATGATGCAACGCCTCCACGCACAGCCAATGCCATCAGCAGGACACAGAGACGTTATGGCTTCATTTGCCGAGCACCCGTTTTGTATGCTCTCTTTAGCTATCTGAAAAGCTTTGTAACCAAGAAGCTGCACACGCAGGACTTTAAATGCGCTTCGGAGGAACAACAACGCTGCTTCCAGCGCCTGGTAGATGCCATCAGTGAGGCGCTGTGGAAGTTCGGAGTCTTGCAGAAAATTGAGCAATCCTTAACGAAAGCAACACCAATGCGAGGTTGCCATTTGGAGCCGGAACAGTTGCTCCAGCTCATTCAACAGCACAGCCACACACGGGAAAAGGCCTCCAGCGACGACGAAAGTCGTGAACGATGCTATCACGCGTCGAGTCTAACACGACGCAAGTCACGAAAGCAACGTCGGGCGGCCAGCTTCAGTGGACCGGCAGCAACTAGAGCAGCTGATGGACCCACACTGGAGCAGTGTCGTGCTCGTGCGCATCAGTTTATACTGAACGGAGAATCCCGGCAAATTGAGCCACAGATGGCCGTGGCCACCACACCGCCAGCGGATCGCTCCATTATACCCAAAATGCTGAGCACGCCCGAGCAATTGGCAATCATGGCGTTGGCTCTTAAGAACTTTAATGATGTTAAGTATATCATAGAGGTGAGTAAGCATAAAAAGTTAATTTTTGTAGCAGCAGTGACATTAAATAATCTTATTCATCTAATTTGTAGACCTTTCACTTGGAGGACAGCCAGTTGAATCGGGAGCTGCAGTTTATGGAGCATCAACAGCTAATCAAACAAAAGCTGTCCAGCATCTATGCAAACTATGAGGCCTTGGATGGTGATGGTGAAGGTAATACAACCACCAGCAGCACCACAACAACTGTGGAAAAGATCAAAAGCGTTGCTGCCAAAGGCTTTGAGTTATCCAAGATCATCAGCGTCGTGGACAACTTTGCACAGGCCCAAAAGCTGCAGCACAGTGCCGAGCTAAGGAGTCTTCTCCAACGTCACAGCACGAATGCTCAGTATATATTCCTGCAGCAGTTTCAGGAGCGCAATTTGAATGCCCTGATAATATGTGATTTAATTGTGAATCTGCGATTCAACCGAGAGATTACTTGCAATCTCCTGCTGGTCATACGCCGCCAGCAGCAGCAGCAACAACAACCACAGCAGCAACTTAGTTCAGATGGTTCGAGTTCAGCAAGTCCACGTGAGATTGGCGCCATGTATTTGATACAAAATCTCTGCGAGTGTATGCGCCTCCTTGAGGCAGCTGGCCAGAAACCAGCGCTTAGCGAGCTGCTGCATCGACACAGTTACGCCCTAAAGCCATCATCTCTGGCATTACAGCTGCAGCGGGAAGTTGCCTTCACAACGCTCTTCAAGAAGACATCGCCAGATTATGCGCATTCCCGGGAATTGCGAACACATGCTCCGCTTTTCCAGCAACTTAAGTCGCGTCACAATTACTATGCCCGATTTTGTGGCTATGTGCACCAGCTGGCACGTCTGCTCCAGCTACGCGATCCCAATCTGGAGTACCACAACACACAGCTGTTGCGACACGATCCCTACCAGGTTATTGGCGAGTTGATTTACGAATGCGACATCACACCATTGGAGATTGAGAGCAATGTAACAGCTCTGCACCTGAATTTGGTGCATGTTATTGCATTAAATATATGTCCACAGCTGACTGAAGATGGCGTTAAACAGACGCCACGTTCAGTGCAGCCACAGAAACAGGAGTCGATACACAACTACATATTCCAGCACAATCAACTGCTGGCCCAATTGCTGCAGGCAGTCCAATTGGGCGACCTTGCCCCGATCAATACCGAGGAGACTATCTTAAACTATGCTTGCCTACACCAACTGATGCAGTTGCCCGAGATGTCCACTCTGGCGCAGATGTACGACCAAAATCCTGTGATGGCTGCTCTCCATACTTACAAACTGGACAGCACAACGCTGGAGCGTCTAGAGCTTAACAAAGAGCTGCAATTGAACATTCTATTGCTGGGCATTGGTGGCCAGAGTGGTGAGTAGACCAGGGAAGCCCAGCCCTCTGTCCTTAGGAGTCGAAGTTAAGATAACTTAAAAAACAAACATGTTTTTTATACTAAAGTTTTTTCAATATTAAACTTAGATCTTCAGGATGTACAAGGAAATAACATATACAACCTCTCAGTATGGTAGATATTTCTCAGCAAAGATTAGCTTTTATCCCGAGTTTGAATCACATTAAGATTGAAGGGCTTCAAAAATGTCTATAATATTTATTAATATTGTTCTCTAATGAAAAAACCTTTCTAATTGCAGAACCTACTAGACAATTGAAAAGTCGCATTGATCGCTTAATTATCCAACTGATAGAGGAGGATCCACGGCAAATACAACTGGCTGCCCATATGAACGATTTGGGGACACGAGCGAATCTGCTGCAACAACACTTTACCAAAATCTCGAGCAGTCAGTTGGCAAAGGATCTCATCGAACGCACGTTGCAACATCGGGACGCGACACGGGACATTCCGACCGCACTGCGAGGTCAACTGGAGCACACGTTGTCGGACATAACGATTTATGCAAAGGTCTCGGCGCTGCTTCAGTTTGAGAGTTGGCCCCAGGCCTATGACTTTGGCCGGCAAACGCCTAATGTGATATTCGAACAGTTGCTGCAGGGACGTCATTTTGAATTGTGCTACGAATGGTGCCGCATGGTGCAGCTAACCGATGCAGCTGGACAGCAGCGGGTCTGCCTGCTAACCCTTTTGGATACACTGCTGGAGTTGAGCGATGATGATGATTTGGATGTTAACCTGCTGCACATTGCGGAGCTATTTCCATCCGCGGTGTTGGTCAACTTTCTGGACACACACAAGGACAAGATGCGTTCGCTGGCACTCTTGCAATGGCTGATTGACTATTTGGAGCATCATGCACGAGATCCTAATCCGTATCGTAATTACCAGTTGTCTTTAGAGCTGATGCGGCAGTTGCCCATTGCTGAGCGTCATCATTTCTGGGCACTCTTGCGTTATCCTTTGCTGATTGTCGAACAGCTGGTGATGAACACACGCTTTGAGCTGCTTACCAAATTGCTGGAGCCGGTGCGAGCAAAGCTGCAGCAACGCATGCCCCTGGGACCGTGTGCCTACTGCTTCGAGAAGCGTGGACACGCCTACGATGTCTACAGCGGCACCAGCAGCGGCAAACTGCGCTTCCAGCTGGGTCACTCCAATACGGAGGCGTTTATTTTGCTTAACTTTAACTCGTATCAGCAGGATCATGTGATCAGCAACGACTGCTTTGATCTGCTTCTAAGGATCTATGCCAGCAAAGCGCTGGATTACCACATTGCCAATGTGCGTCGCGATGTCTCTGCTGAGCCGGGTTCACTGGGTACAGATGTCCAAAACTCTTTGGACTCGCTATGCGGTGCCTTTAAGATGCCCAACGAGGCGCCAACACGGGAGCAGTGGACACCAGATGAGGAGGCCAGCCACTGCATGTGTTGTCGTCGTTCCGCATTCACAATGCTGATGCGACGCCATCACTGTCGTCGTTGTGGTCGTGTCGTCTGCTATGCCTGCTCCACACAGCGCATGGTCATTCCAGAACTGTACGGCGATGTGGAGGTGCGCGTCTGCAATGATTGCTGTATTCCAGCTGTCGCTGAGCAGCAGCTGCACATCAATGAAGCACCAACCATTCCACCTTGCAACCACCTATCCCCGAGTCCTTGCTCCGCGTACAAGTGGCGTCTTAGCGGAATAATTACCCACGACAAGCTGCTTCGCGAGGAATTCTGTTATGAGCATGCACCGAGCGTTGCCCTCAGTCTGTCCATATTGCGGCATCATCTCGACCAGCGGCAGTGTGTCGACTTGTTGCTATTCCACTGTCGCAAGCTGGAGAAGCTGATTGTGCCCAATCCGGAGGTGGACTACGAGCTGGTTGCCAAAATGATGAGCTGTCTTGCCTTGGCAGCAAAGGTGAGTTGAATAGCTGTATGATCGAGCGAGAGAGAGAGGGAAAAGAAGCTACAGTTAGTGACGTATGAAATTCCAGTGAATGTTTGAGGAATCGTCAATAAATCGTACCTAGATGTCAAGGAATCCTTAAAGAATATCGAGAAACTTAAGACTTTAAAGACAGGGAATAAGAAATTCTACATGACATTCGTTAGAGAATCCTTAAAATATTTCTTTAACTCGAAACTTTTATTTCTTTTAAAAGCTGCTGTAAAAGAAACTAAAAATGTCCTTTTCGTATTGACATTTGGTACTAACTGAATTCTTCGTTTGTAGACTCGACTAAGGAATAAAAAGAAGTGGTTTTTAACAGCTGGATTCGAGATATAAATTGGTATAATTATTATATTTTTTTTTGCTTTGATTTTTAAAGGTGCGAGGTGCTCCCGACGAATTTGAGACAATACGTGAGCACTCGGAGATCATAATGGCCGTGGTGCAGCAGGGCTGTGAATCCTTGATTCCAGCTGGACCCTTGAACAATCACAGTCTGCGGCAATTGGCGGATGCGTTGGTCGAGGCCGAGAACTGGAAACTGGCACTGGAGGTTCATTTAAAGTGGGGTTTTGCCACAACTGGAGTAATGGCAGCCCATGGTTTAGCCTGTCTACGCGCCGGATGCTATGATGCAGGTGAGAGAGTCAATCAACCACATAGAAATAGTTATCTCAACCTTACTCGCCTCTGTTTCCGCAGCTCGTGAAAAGTTTGCGCACTGCATGATACGACTTTCCACAGAGGAGCTCAATAGCAGCATATACAAGGACATCTTTGGCAAGGGATCGCCAGTGCTGGCTTCCTCGAATGTTACGGCCGCGCTAAAAAAGCGTCCACAACGCGGACCTGCTCTGCTGCAGGAAATACTCCAGTTGATAGCTGCCATGCCACGGGCACCACCACAACCAGAGACACTACAACGTGCCTCTCTCATACGCAACTCAAATAGCTCCTTAGCGTCCCTCTTCTCGCGTCGCCGAGAGCCGTATGTGGTGCAGACTCCACTGCACGAGCCGGCGATCAATGTGATGAATACTCTCGCCAATCTGAAGCACATTGCCAAGGGTCAATATGGCGAACAAGCTGTGGCCATCGGAGCAGAGGACATTCGTCAGGCACGACAATCCCGGGACTTTGAGGAATCCATGCACTATGTGCTCACTTACGGCAGCCACACAGACATCCTGATCTTTCTCATGCAGCGTGACGAGGTACGCGCAGCTCTGCGTTATTGGCTGCACCAGCAGCTGGACACGGATCTATTCATACAGCACATATTTCTGGTATCCCTGACGGCGGGTCGTCTGCCGGCGTTTATTGAGGAACTGCAACAATTGGATCCCGATGCACAGCTGAGTGCCTGGCGAGTGACGCTCCTGCAAACCTGTCGATTTTTGGAGCAGCATCAACAGCTCAATTCTCTGTATCAACTGCAGCTACTGTTAAAGGATCCCGTACGGGCAAGCATGACGTGCGTCAAGTTTTATACTCTGCATTGTGACAACTTTCAGAAGTTGCATGCGAATTCCCAGCACTTGATCTCTGCCCACATGCATCTGCAGGGCGAACTGGATATGACCAGATGGGAGTACTTGCAGCGGGAGCAGCAGACGGAAGGCAGGAGAGCCAGTGTTGTGAGCAATAATAATGCCAGCACATGTATTACAATGCAATTGGATGCACGTGCTCTCAATGGTCACATCAATACGATACGACGCCAGAAGGAGCTGGCCAAGTTTCTGGCTCAATGCGAACGGGAACAGCCTCTGGTTAATGGATTTCCCTGCACGATACAAATATTGAAACAGATCCGACTGGAGACGCCTCGAAGCACATTACCCACATTGTTTGATGGCGTTGCAGACAAGATTCAATTGTGCATTCTCGTACTGCTGTGCGGCAAGAATATAGACGAGGGCTTTGGCCTGGCATACGGGTATGTTAAACACATTTGTCATCAGTCCCAGTAATTTCCATCAACTGTTATACACTTTATTTCTTTGTCACAGCATCATGCAGGATTACAAGTTGACGTTGATGAAGGTGTTTGGTGCCACCGCCAAGTATTTAGCTAAGAACCAACGTCTATGCGAGGTGGATCGCCTACTCGACTGCATTGCGACCAATAATGGCGGCAGCACGGCTTCGGATTCGGATGAGCTGCTCTCGATTGCCATCAACTCGGCGGTGCATAGTCATGAGCCGGAGATTAAGCAGGCATTGGACAAATTGGTTAAGCGTATTGGAAGCATAGAATTGCGCATATCATCATACATATTTATTGGCCAACTGAAGTCTGCGTATTTGTTGGCCAATAAACATGAGCGTCTGGCCGACATTCGTAAAATATTGAGACAGGCGGAGATGACAAATCAAATACACATTAAGAAACTTTGCGAAAAGAAACTGAACATCAATTCAACTGCAATGTCGCCGACGCCACTGTGATAACGTATTCAGTCGGGCAACATAACCATTATAATTGTAGTAGCTTTATTTAAATAATACCTTAATTGTGAAACAATTGATTTTAAATCTTTCCAAAATGCCAATGAGTTGGTCTAGTATTTCTTACCCATTGCTCAAAGACTTTCTTACAAAGTACCAAATTATACATATATTTATCAAGTTATTATATTATTATTATTATTATACTCATACGTAGTTTAATGGTTTATTAAAAATGTTATTTAAATAAAAACCGCAATGTTCTAAGTAAATCGATAAGATTCCAGCCGAACGTATGTACATACATGTACGTATGTATGTAAATCGATAATTTAAACAGCTGTCTCTGATGACTTATCGAGACTGTTTTCGTACTAAAAAAAATAAAAGTAGCAAAGTTTTCAAAAGAAATACTTGGAATGCGTGCTGTAATCCAACGTGTTAAGGCCGCCAAGGTTATGGGTAAGTGTGAATGGAATATTTTATAAATATTCGTTAACAAAGTGTTGTTCTTTCCAGTGCTGGATGAACTTGTCTCCTCCGTTGGACCCGGTTTATGCGTCTTGGTGGGCATAAAGACCAGTGACACGATAACAGATGTGGAATATCTGTAGGTAAATCTGTGTAACCTGTGTATTTTATTCAGAGACATCCACAGTCCATTTTTCTGTTTTGACTTTAGAGTGCGCAAGATTCTCGCCCTACGATTGTTCGAGGACGAAGGCAAACGGTGGCAAAAGTCTGTCAAGGATTTGCAGTTGGAAATTCTGTGTGTGTCACAGTTTACTCTATACCATCGACTGAAAGGGAACAAGCCGGACTTTTCAGCAGCTATGAAGGGTGATGATGCCAACCAGCTGTATAATCTCTTCCTGGATCGATTGCGTCAGTCATACGAAGAAAGCAAAATAAAAGGTGAAATTGTGTTTTAATGATGTTGGCTTAACAATTAGTAATTATTATATTTCACATTCCTAACGACAGATGGCAAATTTGGTGCCTATATGCAGGTTCATATAGAAAATGACGGACCTGTTACCATTGAACTGGAATCACCACTGCCGAAGCAAATCGAAGAATGTGTGGACAAATAATGATTAATAAATTAGTTAATAAAAGATGTGTATGTTTTAAAGGGGTTTTCTATATTTTTTTTGTATAGGCAGCAACTTAAATCTAAAACCGTATATGATTCTTAAGCTTCTAACATCTCCAAGTCCTCCACTCCCAGGCCCTCCTCGAGTCTCTTTTCCAATTCGCGTGCATCGACATAGGTGATCTCCTCTTCGGGCAGATCTTCGTCCATGAGAGCACTCTGTTCGGCCTCCTCCTTGGCACGACGCTCTCTCAAGCCAGCGGCAGGAGAGCGTATAAGCGACATGTTGCGTTGCACATCCTTAACGTCCATCTGGATTTCGACCTGTCGGCCCTTGCGGAGGCGTTCCATGACAAAGTGCTTCTCGCGACGCTCCTTGATCTCGGTAACCTTTTTGATCGCCTGAATGGCCTTCTGCCAAGTCTCGCGACTGTATTTGATGGGCACATTGCGGCGTTTCTCAAACTCAAAACTGGGATCGATCGCCAGTTCCTTGCCAGCCGCTTTGCGATGTGCCTTCGTCCATGCTACCTTACGTGGGTTCTTCTTGCGCTTGAAGGCCTTGTGGCATTTTCCACGACAGAACTTGAAGGTCTACGAGGAACAAAGGATAGAAATCATAGATAGAATAGATATCATATTAAATTACTGAATTTCAACTTACTTTGCAATCATTTCGCACAAAGTGCACTCCATGACCCGGATAGATTTTGCTGGAGCAAAAATAGCATGTTTCAATGCGCATTTTCACAAATTTTTATTTGTGAAATACAACGCAAAAACACACAACAAGCACGTGTGTTGCTGAAGAAGAGACGAGTTATCGGTATCGGCATGGTTATATCGATATTGATTGGCGATATAACTGTATCGAGCCTAAAGCCGTGGGTTGCCCATCCAGTAAAAATGTCTGATCTGGTTTGATTTTTCTTACTTAAAAAAATAAGTACATTTCCGAAAAAAGGTTTTCTGAATTTTTTTACTTATTTTTTTTAAATTTTATAATTTTATAGAATTTTTTTGATATTATTATTTAAGTAAGCTTTCTAATTTCTCTTCCCAAGGGCTGACGAACTTCAAATGAATTAAAATGTTAACCTTAATTTTGTCCAATTTAATATTTTCATCAAATTTTTTAATTTATTATTGCATTTTAAACTTGCAATTTTTGTCAGTGGCCATCGATAACAAAGCGATATTTTCGGTATTATTTTGCCATTCCTTGAAGAGGCAGTAAAAAGCTATCGATTGCACTATCGATATTTAGTATTTCCAAAAAATACCATAAAACTCAAATGATCAAAAAGGTCGAGCTCAAGAACCGGTTTTTCTTTTCGGTTTTAAAATATATACATTTTTATTTGTGTATCATTTTAAACTAACAAATATGTATTAGTTATGTAAATTATATTTATTATTAGAGTCAGGTCCAGCTCCAGTTTACAATTGAGCAATTTCGGACGCTGCTTCTTTCTCCTTCAGTGTGGTCTTCATGTTAGCCACTTTGTTAAGTTTAGCAAGACGTTTTAACGTCTCTAATTCCTTGATGAATGTGGCTAATGCTTCTTTGGTGGTCGACATATTCGCGTCCTTTAAATCTGGAAGGTGGTCTTCCTTTTCGAGTTCTGTATTAAAGATGGAAACCTATTAGTATTGCAATTTATATTTAATCCGGACAAGAGGTGCTTACCATCCATTTCTCCTTCGATATCGTTCAGGCGATTCAACAATAATGATTGCTGCACTTTGACGTGCTCGATCAGACGGTACTGGCACTCCTCAGGATCGATAGCGGCCTCCGGTTGCGGCACATGTGGCCAATCGTTCTGAACGGCCTTTGGGCGTTTAATCGGCGTATTCGAGTTATCTATGTGATCTTCGTCCCACTTCTTGGCCCACAGATATAGTTTGGGGTGACAGCGATTGCGAGCAATGTTGATCTTGACCAACAATGAATGCATGGAACGCTTAGCGTCCAACAGATTGCCTGTCAGCGTGTGGGAACGTTTTAAAAGCTCGCATTTCTTGGATGCTTGGGGATTAGGCGTATGATATCCAGCCGCAGGAAGCTTGCCCTCGAAAAGCCAGTCCTGATCATGCTTAAAGCGCATCGAATCTCGGACACGCTGCGGATTTCGGCATATATAGCAGACATACTTGTCCGGAACGTCCGACTCCTTGACAATGCCGTTACAGGCGCCATGCTGCCAGCACAGACAGAGCTCACATTGTATCATCAGGCCATCTTCTTCGCCATACTCGCAAATGCAGTTGATGATCTCTTCCTGCCTCATGCGCACAATACGTATCAGCTCGCCGTTCTCCTTGATGTACTGTGGAGTTTGGCTGGGCGGTGGTGGCGCCAATGCTGCATTTATGTCTACCAGATCATTGGATGACGGTGTCGACCCAGAATCGATGTTAGCAGGCGAACCAATCGGCGTACCGGATACTGCAATGCGTCGCTTCTTGGCATCATTGCGCACCTCCGGAGTGGGCGTCGACAAAGGCGTATCCTCATAATCAATGCCAGGTGCCAACAAGTTACTAGCTGCCGTTTTGTTCCTCGGGGTATTTGCTTGGCGACGCTGTGTGCGTTGTCGACTGCTCTTGCGTGAGCCAGACAGACGTCTGTTGGAAGAAGGTCGTGACCGTTTAGTGGAGCGACTGGACGAAGTCGGAACGACTACAGGTGTGCTCACTTTAGCAGGCTCTAGAGGAATAAATGTAGCAGCAGTAGCTTCCTTGGGTGATGGCAAGACACTGGGTATAGCTTCTGGAGCGCTATTATCTGGTTGAGACACTGTTTTTGTTGTCGTCGGGGATTCCACATTTGGTGTGGATGTCGCTTTGCTGGGCGAAATATTTGTAGATGTTTCAAGAGTTGCTGTTGGCGAGGATTCAGTGCCAGCCGGATGTCGTTTAGCGGAACGAGAATGCTGTAAATCCTGCTGGTGTAGCTTGGCAAAGAACTGTTGGTTGGGTATTTGGTTCTTGGGCGTCTGTTCGCCCTGCTCAATCGACGAGGGATGTGTGCGCTTAACAGCCAATTCCTGCATCTTGGGACAATGACTGACGTGCCTATGAAAATCAAGCAAATATTTAATTTATTTTCTAAGGAAGAATATTGCGTTGGTAACTTGAACTTACTGGGCAAATTCTTTGTGGTAATGTCGTATGTGGATTTGCAGAAAGTCCTCCTTGCGGTAGGTTTTGCCGCATCCTTCGCGTGGGCACACAAACAAATTATCGGTTATCTGCACCTTGAGTCCGCCAATAAAGGCTGTAAATGAGATAAACGTTTAGATTATAAAAGGAACTCCTTGTTTAGAAGAAATAACCCACCGTAACCATCGTCAACTAGCACGGTACCCTGTGCATCCATGCCCAGCACAGGGTTTGCATCGGCTGCTTCAGTTCCGGATGATTGGACTTCGTTGGTTCGGGCTTGAGGCGATGGCGACATCAGTTCTGCAGGTGGCACCAATGAGGCCACAGGTGTCTCCATGTACTGACTTTCATCCGCTGCAGTGCGACGTGTGGTAACCGTAGATATCGGTGTGGATGCGAGTGTATCCGTCGATACCTTGCTACTGTTTGCATCCTGTGATATCGCTGTGCTGTCGAGCGACACATCCTGAGGTCTAGACTTCAACGGTTGCTGTGGACTGTAGTCATGGGTGTACACATAGGCATTTATGTCCTTGGCACGTCGTCGATGAATGCTAAAGTCGTATACATCTGGATTGTACACCAGACCTTGCGACTCAAGAAACACTTTTAGATCGGACTTGGAACGAAAACGTTTGCCGCTAGGCGACACCAGTATGACATCCCACTTGCCAAGCACATTGGACCGTTGGTACATGTGCTTGATCCAGCCAGGTGGCAGTCGCCAATCCTGCACAATCACCGTCGGCTTCTGATGCTCGCCCACAATCAGGAAGCCCTCGGTTCCAATGGGCTGATCGTTTACCCAGTGGCAAGTCCACTCTCCATCATGTGGTATGTCCGGCAAGCCCAGAGACGCTGCAAAGAAACAATAAGTTAGAAACACATAATCAATAAATGCAGCGGTAATTGTTACAGTTTGAGATATTCATTTTTGTCATTTACAGCACAAATCAAAAAATAAACCTTGCAGTCTTGCAACAAAGTGAGAATTTCACAAAAACTACTTTGGAAAATATTTGTTATTTCTCTCAGCTCCGATTGCCAAACAAGTTTAAAATGCTACTGATCAGAGAACGCAAATAACAGTCAACAGATATCCTTAACATCAGATCAAATCAAACAAATTCAACACAATTTCAGCAAAACCACAGAAGTATCTGAAGCAGTAACAACTTAGAATAACACTTTTGTACAAGCTGCAAACATTTGGTTTTAAAGACCAAATCAATATAAATGCCCAAGTTTCAAATATTAAAATGAATAGTTAACCTATTTCTTAGATGTCTAAAAAAAGAAAATAAATATTTAAAAAAATAAAATAAATATTATGATTATTTTTAAATAAATGTTCATCTAAATATCTCTCATCTGGACATTAAATTTAGTTAAGCTATTTAGTTGAACAACTAACAAAGAATTATTAAATTAAATAAACTTCTGTATCTTTCAAGTCGCTTTATAAAATCGTATATAAAATTAATAATTTAATTGTTCTTTTTTAAATTATCATTTATTTAATTCCCGATAAATAGTTGCTGTATTTGGCTGATTTTAGTCGACTTAATAACAATTACATCAGAATCAGATTTAAATATATTGTAGTTATTTCACAGAAAACCTTGAAGCGATATTTGTGATTTCTTTACGTCATAGTTTTAAGATCGATCTGATCGATAAATTTAATCTCTGTGACTGATACATACCCAAGTCCAAATTGGACATATCCAGCAGAGGCCAATCCTTGCGTTGGGGAGCCGTCTTGCTCTTCTTGTTGCTGCTTGTCGGACCCGTACTCGGTCTTTTAAGTGCAACGGAGCTCGTGGTGGCCGTGACCGTGGAAGTGACCGTGGAAGTGACCACTTCAGTCGTGTCCACTTCAGTTGTGGCTGCCAGTTGACGGGGTAACTTGTTCATGTGCACGGCGCGCACATTCTTGGTGTAGCCGTCGTCAAAGAGCACCTCGTATGTGTCGTTGCCAAGCAGTTTCTTGATGGTGCCAGGAAACTTTCGAGGTCCCGACCAGCGTGCCATGCACTTCTCCTCAATCTCGAAAATGGGCAACACCCGTGAGCTGATGCGCTGTCGCAGACGCTCCGACTTGAGGGCGATCCACTCCTGATAACCGCCGGCCGTTGACGGAGAAGACTTCAGCTTGGAATTGCGCTCGAAGCGTATGAGCAGTGTCTGCTCCGACTCATTGACTTCAACAATACGTGCCGGCAGCCAGACGCCGTCAACGCTCAGCGCTTCCAGGCGTGCTCCAATGGTCGTGTTTGTAGGCGATCCGTATTTTGGCGGCGAGATAGATACTGGCGAAGCGGAGCTGTTGGCGGATGTCAACAGTTCGTCAACTGCCTCAGTTGGAGCGGGTACAGCCTCGGGTAAGCTATCAGTGACTGTGCTTTCAGCTGGTGTCGTGGCGACTTCTGGCTCATCCTTAGCTGCCACCGTTTGGCTTTCTTCCACTCCCGCTTCCGCTTCGGTTTTGGCTGCTGCCTCTGCTGCGGCAACCGCTGCTGCTGCTGCTTTTCGCTCATCCGTTTCCTGCATGATTTGGTTAACAATTTGGTCGACAGTTGCCTTGATGACGTCCTCGCTGGTGGAGCTATTTGCCGCACCGCTGGCTCCAGTGCCATCCACTGAGGCCTGCAGAGCACGATGATCGGCTTCAATCTCTGAGGGCTCCATTTTGCCCCACGGGAAGACGGTGGGAAAGACTCGCGGCTTGAGCAAATACTTTCCATTCCGTATGGTATTGAAATCGAGACGTCGAAAGTGACGCGAACACACAAGCACACTCTTTGTAATCTGACGCTCCAGGCTAATGCGCGAGTTCTTTATCCAAATAGCGCGTATTACGGGGTCTATCGGAAATGAGTGATAAGTGACGCCATGGTGCTCCAAGAGCCGCGACGTCGACGGACACTCTGCGACGCAGCATCGGCGTCCCATTGCATTTACTCTTCGTCTTCTTCTTCTTCACTTGAAATATGCTCCACACACACAAACACACGCACACACTGTTTTGACGCAATGATTTCAGCAGAATAC
The DNA here is from genome assembly GCA_951394115.2 of Drosophila phalerata. Lineage (NCBI taxonomy): Eukaryota > Metazoa > Arthropoda > Insecta > Diptera > Drosophilidae > Drosophila > Drosophila phalerata. The sequence continues at coordinate 22,763,292 of OX596005.2, forward strand.
GCAATATTTGAGAACGCGTTGTTGTTCTTCACAATCACAATTTTCAGTTTTGAGTAGCTTACTACGATTTGATTGTATTTGCTTGCTTAATTTGATGTTGGTTTATTAAATGTAATAAAATCAATTGATGCACAAGTGTCGAATGCAGTTTTAGGCAAATAATATTACAAGCATTTTTTTATACGGCACTATTGTTGTACGCAAACTAGTGCTGGGACCGATTTTTTTAAAATCGATTAAAATCGATTTTTTATTCATGGGTTGGACAAAAAACAATTTTTTTAAAAAATCGATTTTTATAAAAATCTGGTGCTGCTAAAAGGAGTACTTATGTCTAGGCCCTCGATTTTCACTACTTAAAAAATCTAATTAAATCGATTCGAAAAAAAATCGGAAAGTTCCAGCTCTAACGCAAACATCGATGTTTCTCCACCTCTAGAGGGTTGCCCATCCAGTAAATATGTGCGATCTGGCTCGATTTTCAGCCGAGGTTATTTTGTGGTGGTCGGCAAGCAATAGCAGTGTTGCAAAGCAGTGTATACATTTTCTTAATTGGAGAGTTTCTTATCAAGCAGCTTAGGCGATGAGCAACTTTCGTTACATTTTGAATCAAAATTTGTAAGCTTTGTTTTTTTAACCCATTTAAAAGATAATTGACACATGTATAATGCATAAGTTTGTTCAAAACAGTTAAATTCGCATTTTAAGCAACTCAAGTGATTTATATGCTGTTTTGCGTGAAAGTGCAGTGAATCCGCACATGCATGCTATAAACTGGGAGACGCATAAATTTATCCAGCACATAAAATATCACGTGAGCGAAGGCGCATTGTATCGCCGCAAGGCCATTGACTAGCTATTTGAAATGCTATTGTGGTTCGCATTGCGGCTGCTACATGTCCACATCCATATCCACATGCCACGTCCATGTCCGCAACGAGTGACACCTTGCAAAAATACAATTCGAATACCCACAACATAATTGCCACTGAAACTATGAATATTACCGTATTACATCATTTTGACCATAAGAAGCATTTCGGTACAAATAATTTGTATTGCTTAAAATACGTTGGCAACTATAGCAGTGGGAATGTGTATATACATCATTATCACAATAGGCACGCAATGTTTTTAAATCGGTGGCGCCCGCTTGTGGGGGGACCTCGTCAGGTGTCAAAAAGATCAGAGGCGTCGATGCCCCTGGTTGACACACAAAAAGTGTAGCCTTGGCCTCCAAAATCAAGTGTGCGCACATTTAGATCGAGTCTAACATTTAATATTTATATACAAGTTGAATACCTGCCAAATCTACTGAAATCACATTTGGAATACAAATGAAAACAATGAGTGTAATAACAGAGTGGATTATCATTTTTTTTTTTATAAATTTCCAATTCCGAGCTGCACTTTCTTTCATTATTTTAAGGCCTTTGGATTTTTTTTAAATAAATGTAAAAACTTTAAGACAATACAAAGTTAAATTATTATAATGAAAGCTTACATAAAAAAATCTTATAACGATACGATGGAAAAATATTATTCATATTTTTAAGTTTACATTTTTATTAACCATTTAAAGGAACACATTTACAGTGTGACCTGTTTGCTTACAAAAAAAAAACGAAATCTAATGTTATTGGCCATGTAGTAACCTACATTGTGTGATTTCCTAAAAATAAAATTAGCATAAGCTCAATGGTGTTTATATAACAGCCAAGAATAAACATTATAATTTCCAAATAAGCTCTATAATTATAAGCACATATTTAAAGTCCAATCACGGTGTGAACATAAAGCAAACTTTAATTATTATTTCTTTATAGGCATATGTATATGCCGATGACATAAATAATAAGTACGAATAATCGCAGGGGTTTTTGTTGCTATGTTCCATTCCAGGCATTCAAAAATGTGACATTGATTGGGCCACGAGTTGGCCAAAGAAACAAATACGATGAGGGGCAAATCCATGTGGGGGTTATATTTTTACATAATATCGTCAGTTGTTAAGAGAAATGTGGCTAAGTGGCTTAGCTCATTTCTTTAAATATTTACTCACTCTATTCGCACCTTTTGAATTAGGCCGGCTGCACCTGTCTGACTCTCTTTTTGTGCAAATAGTTGGCAGATAATAACACACACATACTCGAACGTACAGAAAATTAAACAATATGCAAGCTGTGCAAAATATTATCGATGTAAAAAAAATGTTAAAAATATAAAACAACTCAACGGCCCTCACTTTCTCTCCTTTAACACATATTTACCTCTGTCCAACTAGAGCTGGTTGCGTGTCGTGGTTCCTCTCCAGACACATATGATCACAGTTCACTCTAAAAAATATATTTTGGTAACAGCCCTTAATTTCTTCAGAATGTAGGTTCAAACCGTAGACCGAGATTTCAGAAAACTCTGATCAAAAGGATTTAATTTAAACCTTCAATCGATTTTATTAAAAAAAAATAATTTTGTAAACTTTTATTTTGTTGTATGACAATATGAATATTATTTGAAAAAAACGTAATATAATAATTTAAAAAAACTGTTTCAGTGGATTAAAAAAAATATAAGATTTTTTTTAACTATTATTAACCTTTATTTAAAAAAGATTTTGCAGGATTGGGGTGTAGGATTTTTACATATGATACATTGCAGTTAACTCGTGCTGTTTTGTGCTCACATCGTGATAAAACAAATCACACCCACAGCCATCTCTTTGGCGGAGACATCGGTAAATTGTTCGTAAGCACGCCGAACTCGTTGTCAGGGAACTAATTGCGTAAACATGTAGTAATTTGTTCAAAAACAAATAAACAAACCCAGACTCTCCATCTGATTTGGTATATTGACACTTGATCTCAGTTCCTTACAGCCAATTGACATAATTTATATGGGCGTGTTTTTCACTTATCATATATATTAATAAAAGTAAAAAAACAAATTGGTACACAATCTGTAGTAAACATAAACAAATCCAGTTACGTATTTGCAAAAATTTTGAAATATAAATCATCAGTAGACTTAGCCTTAATTTTTCTAGGAAAACATATGTTAAATATTAAATATTAAAAATAAACGTATGCTCGGATTTTCCGAAATTTTCAAATAAAAAATAAAAATCATAAATTATGAAGCCCTCAAGTGAAAATGTGAGTCTGTAATCTGAATAATAGACTGATAAGATTTACGCCGTTAAATCGAACTTATCCCTTGGTTGCTTACGCGTAGATCAGTATAAAAATATATAGTGTGTACAAGTATGTCAAAGAAAACACATATTTTTGGGATTGTTTATTATGAGATGATTATGTTGAGTACTTAACTTTTTACATAAACATGCGCAAACATGGGCGAGGCATTCAAGCAGCTTGGTATTATCCATTAATACCAAGATATCTGTAACGAGCAACTGTCAGTTGGACAACTGTGCAACAATGTGCTGCATGCATCTTCCACAGCGAGTACTCGTATATGACATCACCGTACATGCACACATAGATATGTACATATATACAGGTGCATACATACTTGTATATATGACAAATAGGGGCGACAGGGCGCTACATGCTACATGCTCCGCCGCACGTGAACATGATCATGCTAATATCCAAAAGTGAACATAAAAAAACAAGAAAGAAAGTTTATCTTTGTCACGCCGAAGATATGACACCCTTGCAGAGCCCTGTTTTCAGTTATACCATATGATTGTTCGATTTTTATAAAATTTTGTCAGGATTTATAAGACAATACCAAACGTTAAGATGGGCCACTTAATAAAAAATATGTAGTTCAGATAAAATCGGACTACTAGTCTTAAACTTAAGACTAGTTTTATGTACAACCTGTAAGATTAATTAAAATATCCTAAATATAACACAACTTTAAAAATTTTTCAAACTTATGGCTAGTTTTTAACCTCTCTTTTAAGGGAGCTTTACCTTTCTGATAGGGTATTCCAAATTACCCAAAAATACTTCGCATAAGATGAGCAAAAATTTATCGACAGTTTTTTGTTGTTGTTATGTTGAAATGGTTAAAAGCTTCCCATAATTTTCCCGAACAGTACGACACTTGCCTGAAACCGTTGTGAAGCGGTGGTTGGGTTATGAGGGGTATGAGGATGGTGTATTGTGTATTGGGCTGGGACCTGCGACTGGGCATTTAATTTTATTTCGGCTGGTGAAATTTCGCCATTGGCGTACATGTTGTTTGTGTTGTTTGCGTTGTTGTTGTCACCGTTTTCTTTCGCTGCCTGTTTGACCTTGATCTGGAGATGCGACTTGGGAGACGCGTCTTGGTCATGTGATGAGCTGGAAATCTCAGCTCAAAATACTCAAAATAATGCAGTTGTTGCCTGCGTCATTTTGTAGGCTTATGCAATATCACGTAAACACATAAATGCGAGTATGTAAATCTTCTGGTTATTTATGGACATTATGTAATGGTAAAAAATACTTGTTTGTCATCAACTGAATTCGGGTAAGAGGTGTACTTACACCCATCAGTCAATGTATCTTAAAATATAACCAATTGTTAAACGAAAACACAAAACAAAGATACTATCTTCCGTTTCTTTTTCTCGTATTAAGTCAAGCTCTTACTCTTTTATAATATGCTATGCTGGCTTCAATTAAAATATCATTACAAAGTGAATCATAACTAAATCCCTTTCGAAAATTAGATTCTTATGAAAATTAACAAATTGACTAAAAACATTATTGGTTAGATAAAATTAAAAAAAAAAAAAACAAAAAATATATTGAAAGTTATAGACAAAAATTAAAACCTGTAAATTTCCTAGGTCAGTGGATTGGGCTTATATCGTAATAAGTATGAAATACCACTTTAAAGTTAATTCTGGAACCTTTTATTTTCTTGTTAAAAAAATCATGATAAAATGCAGGAAAATTTGCACTGGTAAATTTAAAAATTTCATAATTCTGTCAAAACTGGACCGATTTTCAAACGAAATGTCATTTTGATCATGGTTTGTCCTATTCATTCATTCTGCATTCAATAATAGTTTATTTAGAGTAAAAAAAATTGTGGCTCTGGATCTTGGTTTTTATTTTAATTCAAATCCAGCTTGCAGGTTGATTACAAATGTTGCATACAACTTATGAACTATTTGGTACGAATGTCATTTCATTCACGACAATATGGATATGGCTATGCATATATCTCCTGGAGTTTTTGAAATGGGTCTTAAACCACATAAATAAGTTGACTACTTAGTGGGCAACTTCCTAATTGGAAAATGGCACTACTTCGACAGTACCTGGAGAATTGCAACAAAATGTGTCACCTGTGACTTTCAGCAAAATAAATTTGGTCAACAATTTGAGTTGTGTAATAGACAAAGGCAAAGCAAACTAAAGCAAAGCAGAAGAAAAAAATACACGAGTCAAAGAAATACCAATTGAAGCAACAGTAAATATAAGTATTTTTTGAAACAAATACGAGTACAAAAGTAAAATGCATTAAATTATGTAAAGTTGGAGAAACAAAAAAAGATATGTAGGTCTAGAGTCTAGAGATTTAAGAGACTTTACTGTGGCGTGTTTGTGTAGCTAATTAGATTGCTTGCAGGGAAGTAAATAGTAAGCTTAAATAGTAACAAATTTTGCAAGGCGCGTACTCGCATTGGCTAAATGATGGGTTCAAACGAGCATTCAAAATATATGTATGTACATACGCACTCGTATCTAAGTATATACGAGAGGACGCTGAGTCCGAAAATGTTTGGCCGGGCACTTAAAATTCAGCATCGTAAGCGGAGGCAGCTCCAAAAAATAATGTTCATTTGAAAAACCGCACGAATCCGCAGCCCGAAAAAGCAAAGTCAAAGCCGAAGTTGAAGCCGATGTCAGAGTTGGTGCCGAAGTGCAGCTCGCTGGATCACTCGCCCATATATAAGAGCGGGTGTTACCAAAATATTTGTGTCATTGCAGTTGCGTTTAGTCAGTCGATCGGTCGGTCGTCAGTGGTTTTGCTATCGTATCAGAGCTCGTCGCGGACAATACAACAAAAAAAAGAACGGAAAATTCAAATAACGAAAGTGCGTGGGTGTGTGTGCAGTAACAGTAACAGTAACAGTAAAAGAGAGTAAACTAAATTGAAAATGAAAGCGTTCATTATCGCCAGTGTGTGTTTGATCGGTCTATGCACCTTGGGATCCGCACAGTTCCAAAATGGTCGTCTCGAACCACCAAACCCACAACTCTGCGCCCAGCGTATAATTCACGAGAAGACACCCGATGGCAAAGGGTGAGTTGATCTCGAATTACATTTGATAACCATTTCAAAAAAGAGGCAGCAATAATTCAACTTCAACATTTTCACTTTCAGATACTTCTTCTCGTGGAGAGACCCACAATTGAAGGGTGTGGAAGAGGATTGGCTGACTGCCAGGAATTATTGTCGCAGACGTTGCATGGACTCTGTTTCTCTGGAGACCAGTCTGGAGAATGAATGGATCAAGCAGCGTGTTGTAGGCGAAAATGTAAGTTGACTAATCAAAGAATTAATGTTATCACAAGTTACATCAAATACTTAACGGTTTCTAAATACTTTTACTCGTATTTCAATTAAAAAGTAAAATTTTTGATGTAGTTGGTTAAAATATAAAAATAGGAGAATATGCTAATTTTTGATCCAGCTAAACAATCCAACAAATCTTTAAATTTTAATCAAAAAAAGTTTACAAATCACTTTTGCCACTGACAATAAAAAGACTGTTTGAAAGCGAAAGGTTAATAGCAAGAGCCAAATACATATATAACTAAATAGACTCTACTTTATAAGCAAAATATAAATAGTTTGACAAAAGTTTTGGCACCTTCAGAAATAAATTCCCACAATTGGCAATAATCTATGATGTCTGCTTTACAGTTTATCTTTTGTTTAGATTATATCATTTCTCTTTTGACAATTCGCGTGTTGACAAAACGTGCGATAATAACGGTAAAAGTTAAGTCATGTGTGTGGTTGTGACAGCTCTAATTGTTATTTAAAGTGTGCCAAAAACTTGATGAAATACATTTTTAAGTGGCTTTACTAATGGCCTTAGTTCAATTTGAATGAGATGAGGTACAAAATGAGCCAAGCACATTAATATTTATATCAGATTACACGTCTATGCGTTAAAATCATCAAGTTCAATGCAAAGTCGGTCAAAAACTTTCCCAGTCTGTGGCATCAATTTTTTTTTTTATGTTTAATTGTTGTTGTTGCTGTCTGGCAATTTTGTTATTGAACCCGGCCAGACATTATTATAGTTGGTTTGCACACGACTCAAAGTCTTATGCAACTCGTGCCTGACAGACACACAAATGTCAAATATGAAGAGAGGAGAAAAAAGCGTCTGTAACTCTTATGGATGTGTTGTCCACTGATTGCTCATCTGCGCCTTCCCAAACCGCCGACCTGTGTGTCTCTGACTCTGACTTTGACTCTGACTCTGACTCTGACTTACGTGTGAAAAATATAATTGTAATGAAAACGAAAGTTGTTGTACAAAAAAATACCCGAGGAAATGCAATATACAAACTAAAACAACAATCAATATGGATTTGTATAAGTAATGGCATATAATGGCAGCATAACCGGAAGCTATTCAAATTCGAGCTGTCAAATCAAAAGACTTAGACGACGAACTTGCTGCAATTTATCAAGTGTTTAAATTGAAATTTCCTTGTCTTCAATTAAAGATAAGATAAGTTACAACTTGTTAGACAATATTTTCCTGACTTTATCCAACTCTACATCGTTTACTAGTTTAGTTCAGCCAGCTTTATCAGTTGTGTTCCACTTTTACTTTATGGGCGAGTTAAGAGTCAACAATTTCCCGTGCCAAACTTCAATTTAACAATTGCACCTGTTTATCTACTTCCGCAAAGCCGCAATTTATGGAGCCTTTAACAATTACAATCTGTGGCAACAATAGAAAACAATTCGATGCCCATTTGGGACTTTCCGCTCATTGGAGTTTTCCAAAGGGCAGCATTAAAAACTCAATGACACATACACAGAGGCACACAGTTACATACCTTTCGTATTTACATGCACCGTATGTATGTAAGTTACGTATATATAAAATCAACAGTTGTTTAGCCACTCGGGTGAAAGTGACTGATGAACATTGCGGTTGCTCTCGCTGCCCGTAGGTCTTTTTAAATTGTTGACAGACAACGAAACCCATCAACGGGTGTGGCCGACTCATACATACATACATGCATACATACATATCCATTATACATAGGGCGTGACTTTGGAATGGGTTCGCTTTCAATGGCACCATAATACCCACTGCTATCTGGCTGACTGACTATTGACTATGCCCCAAAATGATGAAGCTTAAATTTCTACCTGCAACAAATGGTGACAACTCATTTTTATGCGCATATTTGAGCTTAACTAACGGTATGCACCAGTGTATGCAGCCAGTGCAATGAACTTGAACTAGTTGAGAATTAGAAAGGTTTAATAAGGCAGCTGCTGTCTTATATTCTTGAATTGATTAAGTTATTGTATTAATTTCTCATTTACTTTTAGGTCACAAAGTAAGAAAGTAGTATAGATTTTAGTAGATATTGAACTACTGTTCATAACCGCCAGATCATATACCTAAGCCCAAATCCAATTTTATTTGGGTTATGAAGAAAAAGTACTAAAACCGTAAATAAAATTAGTAGATATGAAAGTACTGTATAAGTCGTAAATACAATTATATTTTTTCATCAGATTGCAGTTTAAGTTAAAATTTAATAATTTAAGAAATATTACAAAATTGTAATATATTAAGTACTAAAGCATCTCATCTCATCATCATATTACAGGTGAAATACATCTGGACCAGCGGTCGCTTGTGCGATTTCAAGGGCTGTGAGCGTCCCGATCTGCAGCCCACGAATGTCAATGGTTGGTTCTGGACCGCCACCCTGCAGAAATTGGCACCCACCACAGAACGCTCCCAGGGCGATTGGTCGCCAAATGGTGGCATTGGTCTGCCACAGCCGGATAACCGTGAATTCAAGCAGAACGGCGCACCCGAAAACTGTTTGGCTCTGTTGAATCAGTTCTACAATGATGGCGTCAACTGGCACGATGTTGCCTGTCACCACAAGAAGCCCTTTATCTGCGAGGAGAACGATGCACTATTGAAATATGTGCGCTACACAAATCCCAATCTGCGCATCTAAATCGCTCAAAAAATAGATCAGACCAAGAAGCCGATGTTGGAATTTAATATGGAGTTGGACTCATTGACAGCAGCAACTTCAGATAAACCAAAAATGATATTTTACGTAGCCACTACATACATTCATACATACATGTACATGTGAGAACAGATTTGTTCATTACGGTCCTGCTCTCGTACTCTTGTACTTTATGCTAATTACTCATACTTTCTGAGTCTCTTTCAATTATCCGGCAATTGTGTATGTCTTACGTATGATTTTTTTATAACAATTTTCCCAGCCCACGCGCTCTATTCCTCATCAATTAGATTAATTATTAATTTTGTATTAATTTATGATTTTTTAAATTATAATATAACATTCAAAACGACATGTAAAACATACAAGTTCTTTTTTTTTTTAATTTGTAATATCTTTTTATCACATCCAATTGATATTCGAAAAGAAAATCTGGAAAGCGGTAAGATAACAAAGGTGGATAATCATGATGCGGCTTGAGAATGAGATTGGAAGCTTATAAAAGTATTATCCAACTGAAACCTAAGCCAATTTTGCGACAAATAAGTATATTTACAACAAAAGATACATTATGATGCCTGACTTTAATTTCCCCAATAAATGACACCACTTAATTTGTTAAGATTTATTTAATTAGAAATTCATATTCTTTATACCCTTTCATTATAATTATAAATATTTTAGTTGGCCAATGATAGTTTTTCTTATCAGTTTTACTTTAATAAGCAATAAACATTTGATATTGGCTCGGAAGCTAGGAGTCTGTTAAGATGTAATTCAAATTGATCAGCTTTATATATGTATATAAATACTTATATGTAGGCATGTATAAATGGATATATATTTGATATTTATCTGTATTTATATATTAGAAAAATCCACACAATTCTGTTAGTTACAAAATGTTAGAGCTCTTTATGATATTATCAGCAAGTAGTAAGTAGTAGTGTGTGACTATAAGCATATAAAATTACATACTTCAGAACTTAAAGGGAAAACAAAACATTAAATAAATAATATAAATATTCAAGCTAATTTGTGGATTTTTATGTTAATCTATATTGAAATGAGCGCAGTTACTGGCTGAGAAGGTCCACTTTGTGCGATATCTTTTGAATGAGCAGGTCATTTACCAAAATCCACTGGATTTTCCGCCAGGTGGATTCCTAACTTTGATGCTAGGTCGGACACTCGATGTGTCCAGCTCCTCTGCAAAAGAATACAGATAACAAGATAAGTAATAGTAAAATCAAAGATATTAGTTATAGTTTACCGCTAATGGAGAAAGACGACTCTTGCATGTCTCGCCTGCCTTCAACAGCACCCTTCAGAGAGGGTGAGCTGCAGTTTGAACCTCCACCTCCTCCTGCCGCAAGCAGTTCATGTATGGGCTCCTGGGGCGGTATTATGATGTCCAATTCACCATACTTTTTGGCCAGATTGCCATTCTGATGTTCCTCGTGATGCTCAGAAGAGTGCTCATATGTTTTCACTTTGCCCTCAATGATGTCATAAACAAAAGGAGGACGCACTGACATTGGTATGAATCGTCCAAATCCTTCTGCCACACGAAGTGTTCCATTCTCGACACAAATTCGTCCACGCACTAAAACAAATTCAGGTACACCGTGGACATTCATTCCCTCGAATATGTTAAAATCGGAAGCATGATGATCAGTGTCCTTCGAAATAGTGCGAGTGGCGTGTGGATTCCAAATAACAAGATCAGCATCCGAGCCAACAGCTAAAAATACATTTAAAAATAAATGATTAAGATAGAATATTCTATATATCTCTTACAACCGTAATGACAACGTAATGAAAGATTAAGTATTATTAATTATTAAATTAATAAATTACCATTAAAATAGTGATATGATATTTATAATATTTATAATTACGAACATACCGATTCGACCTTTTTGTGGGTAGATATTGAAAATCTTTGCGGCATTTGTGCTGGTAACTGCAACGAATCTGCACGGATCGAGCAGACCCTGATGCACTCCCTTCTCCCACACCAACGACATGCGATCCTCTACACCATTAACACCATTCGGAATTTTCGTAAAATCATTGTGACCCGTTTCCTTTTGCTTCTTCTTAAATGTGCAATTATCGCTTCCCGTGACTTGTAAATCATCGCTGCAAATGAAAATGAGGTTAATAAATACACATTTTATAAAAATAAGCACAAATATTTACTAAGCCAATGATTTCATAAGTTGTCTTGGAGTTTCGGCAGACAAGCGAATTGGTGGACTGGTAATATAATAAATCTGCTCCGATTTGGGAACATTACTCATACTACGGCCAATGGAACTGGCCAGAGTTTCACCGAAGACACAATATCCGCTGCGACGCGCACGACCCACAAGCTCTGCAGAGGATTTGCTGGTCACTCCGGTCACATACAAAGGGGTTTTCATCTAATCATATGACAATCAATTAGTTTCAAGCTTATTTTATGAGTCTTAAAGATTAGTAGAAATGATGTGAACAAGACTAAGGTTATTGTGTGTTAACGCCTTAAGAGACAATCCAATGCCAATTTACTCTGTACAACTTACTTCTCCAGCTTGATCAGGAACTGGAACTCTCGGCTGTCATCGTTATCGTTAATGCATCAAGTGTTAACTTATGACCGGGTTCTGATAATAGTAGTTCGTGCTTCATCTCTATTTGCTTATGACATGAACCACATACAGTGATCAGTGTATGTTTATGTATTTATTATTTTGTTAAGGTGCATCAGCATCGGGAGTAATATTTATTGGAGTAATACCAAGTGCCACATACCACATACATATTTAAATCTGTACAAGAGTGCATCATACATTATGGAAATAATAACAAAACAGATAACAAAATAATAAATGAACAATTATAACAACATTTGTGTACATATTTATATTGCAACATTTCCCACCTCCCTTCTTCTTGAGCTTTTGATTTTTATAATTTTCACTATTTAATGCTGTACTCACCTGATGGGCCAACATGCAAGCGCGATTCACAGCTTCAGCCTCAACTTCCTCCTGCCGGGACAGCTCATGACCTTCTGGCCCGGAGATACCCTCGGCCAATAGACTTTTTATATTCTTGTCTATAACATCACCATTCTCAGCATGCACCTAAAAGGCAAGAAGGATAATTGCATTCATATTAACCTTAACATAATAGTTAACAAACCATGGCGACGCAATTAAGACTCCTGATTCTTTCGAATACATCGAGAAGTTCCGAGTCGTTCAACATATAGAGTCCTTTATAGGCCATATACATTTTGAGCGAATTGACACCGAGCTCCTTGCTAAGTATACCAATCTCTTCGGACACCGATTTGGACCACCAAGTAACGCCCACATGAAGAGCGTAGTCACAACACACCTTAGAATCCGCCCAGCTGCGCCACTTGTCATAAGCCTCGATCATGGACTCGTGTTTCCTTGGTAAGACACAGTCAACTGTTTCCACAAATAAATGAATAAATGAATTTTGTTTATACTCTGCATCTTCAGGTACTTCTAAGGATACATACTTATCATGGTCGTGCCACCGGCAATAGCTGCTTTTGTTCCACCATAAAAGCTGTAACAAAAATTGTATAAGTTTTACTAAGCAAGAATGTAGAACGTTGGATAACTTACTCATCCGTGGAGACGGTGTCACCTGTTGGACTTTGCAGACGAGTATGGGGATCAATGCCACCCGGTAGAATCATTCGGCCCGATGCATCGATAACTCGTACTCCTCCAGGCACTGTAATATCACTTGCAGGACCAACAAATCTACGAAAAGTTCAATATTTTAGCGTATTGCAGAAAGATTGATAATTACATTACATACTTAATTGTTCCATCCTCAATATAAACATCCGCCTTGAAGTTCTTATCGTGATTAACGATCTCTCCGTTTTTAATGTAAACTCGATTCTGGGCGCTTTGCAAGTGAATGGGCACTTTCTTGACAGGCTTCGGGCTGCTCGACATGGTATTGGATACAGTGAATTCTGCAACTATCATTTAATGATATTAAAGAGCCTTTTTATGTATATTCGGAAATTGTTCGCCTTATTAAAAAACACGACAATAAATGCTTATATAGACAATTCAATGTATAAACCTGACAATAATCCTAAAAACATACCATTTGGAAAACCCTCATGACCACAATTCAATTATCATGCGCGTAACAACAAATCACAACGTTTCTCATTTATCCTAAAGCAAAAATAATTGAAAAAACGATATAGAGGGGATTGAAAGTGACATACTGACATACTTGTACACTGCAGTACTTAAGTGTTTATTACACTGCACAGCCAGATTAAGAGAAGTATCTATCCAATCCCTCCGCACTGTGTACAATGGGTGTAAGTACCAAAAAAAATGGTACATAAAGGGTGATCCATTTAAAAATGGGACTTTAATTTTGCTATAAAAAAAAGGTTTGATATTTTACAAATGCTGAGCACTTGAATTGTATGTAGTTTAGGCATCAGGGATCTATTTTATTTTAAAGTCCTTTTTTATTAAATTTAAATATATTTAATATGGATAATGCTTAAGTTGCAGTCGTTTATGTTATAACTGAAGAAAGTACAATATAATTAATAATTTAAATAAATATGAAAAAAGAACACCTAATTTTTGAAAACTATATAGCGATTTTCTCTGCTTAAAACATCTTGGTTTTTTTTTTGTTCTAAAAAGTTGGCAACACAATATGCATTCAAGCAATACATGATGACATCATAGGCATAAAAAGTACGTGTATGTATGTAAATAGGCTTATTGCAAGGGGGCTCATCTTTCTATCAAGCTACACGTATATGGTACATTTGTATGTGTATGTATTAATGTGAACTTAAATCAACTACAAACAATTCCGACAGACAATAATGTCTTTTGCAGGTCGCAATTGCAGACAACTTGTTTGCTAAATATGTACATACATACATGACTGCATACATATATGTACATTGTACAGACATTGTAGCTTCAACAACAACAACAACAACGTCGACAACCAACTAGGGAACAAACACGCAAGCGAGCATTGAACTTTGTAGGCATTTATGTATGTACATACATACATATATATAGTTTAGTTTAGTATGCTCTATGCTTCGGATAAAAAACATATTGTACCACATGAAGAAACATACTGTACAGTAAGCATACCTTCTATTATATACATATGTCTGTGTGTACAGGAAGCACCTTTCTAACTACTGTTAGGTTAGTACGGATTATCAGCATATCTCTGTAGTATATTTTGTATATTGAACTTAATAAATTCATACATACATATGCATTTGACCTAATTAACGCAATTACTTAATGCAATCATCTGAAGTATGTTAGTATGTATCTGTCTGTTAATATTTAAATTGAATAGAATTAACACATTTACATATGTATATACTTGTCTATATGTGCATGCATTCTACTAGTTTCATACAAGGCAAACACTGTTGTAACAATGTAAATAAATTATAATAACAGCACACAGCTTGCCAATTTTGTTGAATCGATATTCAGACTAAAAATATGCCAATAAAATGACAACACTACTAATATAGACCCCACATCACCTATACGAATATACACAAAGTAACGGTAATAATTCAATTGTTGTCGCATGTACAAACACACACACATGACATACATACATACATATGCTGCAGCTTAATTCTGCCTACCTATAAACTTTTATATAAAAGTTTTCCGATAACAGGGCAACAGATATATTTCTTATATTTAAAAGACAAATAACTTTGTTTCGCACACGAATTCTGAGTAATTTACTATATTTGTTTCTGTTATTTATTGTCGAAAATTTACGAAACTTTTAATTACGCCGCACCGTACACACCCACTTACAGAAAAATTTGATAAGACTACCAGTGCTGCCAGCTTTTTAGAGGACCCACTGTCGAAACACTGTGCTGCCACCCAGTCATATTTTCCGATCTGGCAGGTCGTATCATTTTAGGTAAATTGCCAAAAATGTCAAAAAAAAAATATCTTTATATATTTTTTACTTTTTAAAGCTAGAATTTGTTAAATTTATGCAGAATTTTTGTTAAATTTCATTAAATTATTCATTTATTACCTAAAATTGAAATTCAGTAAAACTAGCTTGATTTGGCTGGAAAGCATCCGAAAAATAGCTAAATGAAAAACTAGCCTTTCGATTTCACGGCTAGCTGGCTATTTATCGATACTTGCATGTTTAGTGTGACCATTTATCTAAAATTAGGCTTCCAAACTGTAATTTACAGTTTGAAATATTCATAGCCCAAACGCAGAGAAAAAAAAGCAAAACACTTAAAAGTTATATGATAAAATTAAGAAAATTCTATAAAAATTTTGCAATAATTTAAAAAGTACTAGAAAATAAAAAAAAGGCAAAAATGGGTACAAAAATCTATTTTTTCCCGAATTGCCAATCAAATCAGATCGGAGAGCGAGACGCTGGCGCCAAAAAATCAAACCAGATCGGAAACTTTTACCGGATGGGCAGCCCTCGAGACGCCGCCGCGAGAAACGGTACATTTTAAAATGGCCGACCGCCACTCTCTGCAGTGGCAGTTATTAAAGCAGAAATTTCGAACATTGAAAGTAATTCTACTTTGCTTTAATAAAATACATAATAAATGTACAAAATACAAAATAAATGAAATAGTAAATGCGGAGATATGGATTAAATTGAAATTGGTGCTGTTGCTTAAACTCAATAGCAAGTCCTCTGTTCCAACGGGTTTTAAAATTTTCCAGAATTTCCATCTAACGGTTCACCGCGAGCTGAAAATTTAACATAGAGATAAATACAAATATTTTCATAATTATATTGCATATGGATGTGAATAATAAAAAAAAACACTTTGTATATTATATATGTATTTATATTAATTAAATAATTAAATTAAGTTTGGGGGACATACATTTACATCCTAGCAAAAATTATACACTAATAACTACAAGTAATATATCGATATCGAGATGTTGAGTCATATTTTGTGTTTGGAAAACAACTACATAAATTAAAGTTATTTTTTCAGGTTTCAACTGCTTCTGGTTTCATTCTGTTGATCGACATTAGTATAGAAGGGGGTTGCTACTAGCCCAGTCTACTTGACTTTAATCATTTTATCATCATTTATTCGTATTTGTTTTTGTTATATTTCCCTTATTATTTTTTCTCATTTTTTAATTTTTTATTTCTTTTAAACAGCAGTCCATTTGTAATATTGCCATGTATTCTAGAGCTTTAATCGCATATGCTTCAAAGTAGAGTTTACAACTTTTTCGCACATGTCCATTTTCAGGTGCTCGATGATTTTGCAATTAATTTTTTTTACGTTTTTGTTTTTTATCTTTTTCTGTTTCCGATTTCTATTGGTTTCACGCCTTCTTCTTTTTGTAATATAAAGCATGTTAGTTAATTTTTCGTGCTTCTATATAGCTTAGTTCGTATTCATTTTGAAATCTTTTCTTTTTAATGTACTGTATTTCTTTAAGATTGAATATTTTAAATTAAGATTAAGATAAAAACTTATGAGTTAAGCTTGTCATTTACGCCTAAATTATGTTCAATATAAAATTAAACCTTGTTCCAGCAGCACTTCAGTAAATAATAATACAAACAACATAAAAATTACAACATTAAGTGCTCGAACTTTGCCTTTTCTCTAATGCAGCGTGTGTGTGAATGTGTGTGTGTGTGTGTGATGATCTTCAAAAAATATAATAAAACAAAACTCTCACGAGCATTCAATCAACTTGAATTATTCGTCTACTGTCCACACACACTCTTTTGCACACCCGCACACACAGGCAAACACACACACACGTTTGCATAAATAATACGAGATGAATTGTGGCATGTGGCAGCAATTCTCAACGCGCAATGCGGAAACAAAATACAGATAAAATTTACAAAATAGTTAAGTATGTACAGTTTTCATTTGTTTTTCGGTTTTGTTTTTTTTTGTTTGTGTTTTAATTTATATTGTATTTTGTGTTTGCATTATATTTGCATTCAAATTTCACAATATCCACACATAAATATCCGTTTAATTGTATTACATAGTTCTTAAAGATGTCGCATATACACATATATATGCATATGATGTTAGGTTTATGTTCACTATATGACTTTAAATGACATATTGTAATAATATTATTATTATAAGTAGTATGTAGTAGAATTTTAAAACTAACCTTTATATATATGTATATATATATATATATATATATATATATATATATATATATGTTTATTCATTAACATACATAATTTGTTGTTAGTTTTTTTTTCTCAATCATTGTGTATTGTATTACTTAAATTTATATACCATATACATATCGCAAAATATATATAAATTAAAGCAACACAATACATTTCATTTATATATATATTTATAATTTTATGTGTATGTATGTATATTTAGCGTATGCGTATGTGTGTATTGAGTTTTAGTTATTAATTTTTAATCATTTAATTTAATACATATGTAAGTATATTGTGTGCTTAAACTTTACGCATGCATCTCTATCTGAATGCAAAAAAACCTCTTGCCTTAAGTTTGACGTTGAAAATTCATTGCTAAAATTTGAACGGGGACTATATTTAACGCCAGACCGATTTCCTGCTATCTTTATCATTTTTTTTATTTGTTTATCGTTTTGTTTTTCTGTTAATTTTTTTCCTTGCCGTAATATTGATTTTTTTTTTATAATTATATATATTAACTATAGACTTAAGTGGAAAAATATACAGTTATTGTGTGTATTATTATTCTTGAATCTTTTCTAAATTTCAAGAAGTTAATTACGTTTATAGCATATACAATTTATGTGTTTATGCTAATTATCGTTATTATCAGTAATTCGCTTCAACTCACGATTCGACGCAGATCATGTCCTATATCATTTAGTTAATTTACATTATTTGATTACACCATCGCAATTCAAATTTTACCAATAGATAACTGTATAAGTGTTGTGTTCATTCCTTGTAGTTTCTTTTAGCCATCCATCGACGATCACCATCTTGTTACCAATAGTAAGACGTTGCTGGTAGCATTGTTGTATACTACGCAACGGCTGCGGTTGTATTGGCATTTGTTGGCGGTGGCGCCGCCGCCTGTGGCGCCACAGCTGTTGCAGGTGTTGAGTTTGGTGTTGTTGATGCCGCAGCATTGACATTAATATTGCTCAAATTGTTCGAAGACAATGCCGAGGCTGTTGTTGTCGTTGTTGCAGCGACTGTTGCTGATTTACCAACTTGTTGTTGCTGCTGCTGCTGTTGTTGTTGTTGTTGCTCGCTTGGTGTTACCAAATTGTTAAGTGTTGTCTGACTACTGCTGCCCATGCTGCTGCTGTTGGTCTGATTGCTGCTGACGGTGCCGCAACTGTTGCTGTTGGTACTGCTGTTGCTAACATCATTGAATGTTGCCGCTGGCGGCAATTGTTGGCTGCTGTTGCTGTTGTCATCGTTGATGACAGCTGACGTCATGACAACAGCTGCAGCTGCTGCTGTTGGTTTAATATCGATAGTCTGATCTGCAGTTTGCTGCACACAGGGTTCCGTTTTCACTGCACTTGTTATCGTTGTGGCCGTTGCTGTTGTCGCTGCCGCTGCTGCTGTTGTTGTTGACGCAATTGTTTTCTCGGTTGCAGACAGATTGGAGCGTTGTTGTTGCTGTTGACGCTGCTGCAACAATCTGTACTCAACCGAATGCGTCGGACCGGTGCCGCGCGAGACTTGATAGAGCACCCGTGATATAATCAATGCCACCTGCTGATCCAGTATATGCGACATGACCAGACCAAGTAATCGCTGTTCCTGTTGCATGAACAGCGATCGATTATCTGGATGCTTGGCCAAATGCAATAAGGTGCCGGCTGCTCGTCGTAACATATCCAAGCTGGTGCCCATCGAATCGGGATTCTCGCGCAGATAGTTGATGCCATGCTGATTGGCAACGCCCAATGCGGTCTGCTCCGCCTGTTCAATGAATGCCACCAAATATGAAATGCAAGGCGACTGCAGGGCCACAGTCCGCGCCATGGCACTATCTGCTGCGGCCAAATAATGCAGCAAATTGACGGAAAATTCACGCAGCACTTGATCCTCGTTCCGGCACAAATGTCGCGTCAGCACTGCACACAGTTTCTCCAGGCGTGAAAAGGGTGGTGTCGCAATCACTAAATCGACATTCGCATCTGTAACGCACAGTTTACAGAGCGCTTCCAGGGCAAGGCGTTGCGGTGATAACGCTGAATTTGGGCCACATGAGGGAAAGGGATCCTGGCCATGGGCACTGGGACAGACAGCCCAATGCAACAGTCCATCGATAAGCGGGCGTGCGATTAATTCATCATAGCGCGAAAGTTCCAAGTGCCCAGCTATGTTGGCCATGGACACGAGCATATTTTCCCGAATGGTAATTAAATATTCCCACCACCATTCCCGCTCACCCTGCAGCGAACTGCACGAGTCGGTAAAGTCTGAATCCTCTTCTCGATCATAGTTGCGGGTCTTGGGCGTGCGTCGCAAATGATCGTGGTTAAGCAAGAGGAGGCGACCGAGTACGGCCAGAAATCGTGTCGACTTGGCCAACACCGTCTCATTGCCGGGCACAAAGGTCAAATTGCGAAAGATATTCGAGAGCGCAATACAGCGACGTGCCAACGAATCCTGACTATCGTTGACCAAATATAATGAGGCCTCGTCTCGCGTGTAGCATTCATCCTCGTAGCTAGAGTCACGACGGCGTTGCAGAACTTGTGCAACATCCCGCACAGTTGACTTGGGATCAAATCCCTTGGGTTGCGTAGAGACTCCATTGGTCAGACGTTGTTGTTGCGGTGATTCAATCTCCATATCAACAGCACGGCAATCACTGTCCGTTAAGCTGACACCTGCACCCAGGGCGGCATCTGTATTTGTCTCCTTCTTGACCTCAAGGATTGGCTGCGCGAATTCCTCCTCCAGTTTGGACTTTTTAATATCAACACTGGCTGGTCCACCACTACTGCTCACCAGTCGACGCTTCTTATTATATGTCTGCTGAATTACACTGTTATCTTCTGTGCTGCTGTTGGTTGTGGTGTCCTCCTGCTTGATGACCACTGAATCCTCGTCCGGTCGAAGGCTATTGTTTCTCTTTGATGCAATCTCTGCAATCTGCGGCTTTCCCTTGTTTTTCGTACGTACGTATCGCGCAAATGGAATGTTAACAATTTCCGATTTAAACACATCGATAATGCCATCGAGTGGATCGGGTTCCGTGAATCCATATGTCCAGGCATTGCAGCCAACTGGTTCGAGCTGTTCGTACATTTTGTTTGTGTCAATGTCCCACGACTTTTGGCGCTCATCAACAAAGATATCGTGATCTGCAGTTTGAATTCGTACCGGGACACCCTTTCGCGTTACCAGAGTATAATTGGGAGTAAACGAAAGGAGAAGCGTTCGCTCTTCGGGATTTGGCTGGACACGCACCTGACCCAAATCGATACCCTCATCGGCATCATCCGAGTCTTCACTGCGCTTAATATCCATATTCTCGTAGTGTCGTCTACGATTATAGCTGCATATGCTCCGTACACAACGCGACTGTCGCCGCCGGATACGATCTTCAGCCTGCACTGATATGACGGTCCCACTGTCGGCATCGTCATCTGCCTCATCGCCTATCGCCTCCTCGCAACGTTCATCAAACATTTCGGCAAGGTTTTTCTGAAAGTGTTCAAGCAGCAAGGTTAACAGGCCGGGCAAATTTGATATGCCAAAAAACTGAACGGTGGAATCGTCAAATAGCAGAACATTCAGCACATCCAATGCCCATGTACATTCAGTGAGAAGACCCGAACGCATAGCCATAAAGATCCTCCATGGATCAACGGGACAGACATCAGCCTTTGTGAGGCGCTTTCGTCGGTATAGCACTGGTGTAGTTGACTCCACGCTATCGTGTGGAAAGATTAGCTCTTTCTTCACAAGCTGTGCCCCGGGACCCGTTACTTGTGGAGCATACGGAGCCTGCTGATTGGGCAGCTGATGAGGCGGCTGCTGTTGTGTTGGCTGCATGCCCTGTCCAACAATTGGCGGTTGCTTTTGTGCAATCATGCTGCCAGGTGGTGTACCAACCATGGCCACACCAGGTGGAACTCCTCCAGCTTGCGATGGCGGTGGCATAGCATAAGGCGGTTTCGCCAATCCACCAGCAACTGGTGGCATATTTGATGGAGGCACACCTCCATGTGGTGGCTGTGCCACTGGCTGTCCCTGTTGCTGCTGAGGCGACATGACGGGCACTCCGCCGGGCATTCGTTGCTGCTGTGTAGCACCAAGTGGCGGACGCAGCGATGATCCCGGCTGCGCTATATTGGCCTGGGGTGGCGGTTGAACTGCATTTATCTGTGCCCACTGTGGTGCCGTCTGCGGTTGTTGTTGACCAGGCGGTGCGCCCTGCTGATACGGCGGTTGTTGCTGCTGCGGTGGCGGTGGAGGCTGCTGAGGTGGGTAACGATGTTGATCCCACTGTGCGACACCTGCTGGCGGTTGACCATGCGGACCATGGGGGCCTCCAGGCGGTGCTGCACCTCGCGGTGGTGCATTTCCCCAGGATTGTGGCGCCGACGATGTGGGATACTGAGCACGATACTGTTGATTGCCACCTTGCCAACCACCTAAAAGCAACAAAAAGAGTATTATTAAATGAACCACTAAAACAAGTGTTTAAGACAAGTAAGAAATCTTAAGTCGATAGTGATTTCCTGATCCCACATCAATCTCCCTATCACATAACGAAATAAGGTTATATAAAATCAATGCATACCATAAAGTTGAGGCCGCGCAGCATAGCCTGAATAAGGCTGCGAGTCTTTGATGAAGTCAGGATGTCGTCGCGGTTGAGGACTCTGTTAAAAGATAGACAAGTATTAGTAAATTTCTTTCCTACGGTATCTAGTGTCTAATTCAGTAATTTACTTGATCTGGCGGCCTATAATAATCCTGCTGGTTGGGAGTGTTTGGTGCATAGCCACTATTTGGTGGTGCTACTGGTGCCCCACTGGCTGGTGGTCCACCTGGCGGTCCACCTTGCGCTGGTGGCTGCGGTGCACCAGGTGGTGCTTGACTATAAGGTCGATTTCCATACGGACCGTACTGATTAGCACCAGCTGGTGGGCTGTTTAAAATATAAATATACAAAAGTATTAAATAAATACAATACAAAATCACATTAACATCTTCGTCCTTAAATTTGATTAAAAACAGTACAGTTGTGTTAGTGTTGGTTGTGCGTATGTGTGTTGTGGGTATATTAAATTGAGGTATATGAATTGTGCACTCACGCTTCCCCTTCTGGCCCATAGGGAGGGTACATATTGCGATTCTGCGGCGGATATTGTCCCTGATTTGGACCAAATTGTTGTCCTGGTGGCCCAGCGGCATTATACTGATCGCCCGATCCATATTGACCATAAGCACCGGGCTGTGTTGGATATGGTGAGCCTGAAATAATTACAGCAATCGCTTTAATTTCATAATGCTCGAATCATATTTATATAAGTAGAATAAGAGTGGCAGTAGCGGTATAAAAATTCAAAAATAAAGGGAGAATTGTCAATAATATATTGAAGTACAGTACTTCAATGGACAATTCATTTTAGTTCCTTGAAATCTGTGCAGGATAATAGAAACAGAGGTAATTTGCATGAGGAAAAATAAAGCTAGTTTACTTAAATAAGAGTACAATTAACAACAAATAAGAAAACAATTAATTTTTTTAAGGTTTACCCCTTGAACAAAAAGGATAATTTTGGACAACGGAAAATTAGAAATCTTTCATGTTTTCATGCCTAGAAAATCAAGAAAAATAGAAAAGAATTGAAGGTTTGCAGTCTTGGTATTAATATTATTTTCATTTATCTGCATTGGTAAAAGTTATAGTATCTTAAAATGAAATTAATTAATTAAATTAATTATTATAAGTATACACACTTAGTATTAATATATACAGTTACAATTAAAAACTTAAACATATTTAATCGACAATACGATACTTTAACTGAAGATGATGTGTTTTTGAGTCAAAATTCAAATTAATTAAATTAAGTATGTTATTTGCAAGCAATTATGAAAATGAAATCGAAATCCCACATGCAGACCAATTGGTGAAACAAATAAATGTGTTTTCATAGAAAATTTAAATGAAATGAAAATTGCTGATAAGAAAAAATAAAAACAAATAAAAAAAGAAAACAAGATGAATGTACCTGGCGTTCTAGACACAGGCGTTGGATACCCAGAGCTACCTGGTGGATAAGGTACTCCAGTTGCTGGGCGAGCATGCTGCGTCGATGGCGGACCATGTTGCTGTGGTGGTGGCGCCGGTGGTTGCTGCGACGGTGGCGGCAACTGTGTTGGAATGCCTTGTTGGTGGTGTTGATTGTTTGATTGTGGCGCAGTGTGCGGTGAATGTGGTGGCGGTGGTGGAGCACCATGTGATGGACCACCAACACCAACGCCACCAGCAGAAGCAGCAGCTGCAGCAGCAGCAGCAGCAGCAGCAACACCACCAGCAGCCACACCGCCAGCAATTGGATCTTCAAAGGGATTGCTCACATTTATGTTATCACCGGCAACAACAGCGGCGGCTGTTTGATTTTGTGTGCCTTAATATCGGCAAGCGGCATTGATGATGGATATGGATGGATTGATGAAGAAATTAATGAATGACACAATATAAACATAATAAAAATGAGTTTGTTGTTGGTTGTTTTGTAGTTGTCGTTTTACATGGAGTTATTAAATTGTTGAGTTGAACATGTTCGAAAAGTTATTGTTGTTGTTGAGGTGGTGTGATGTGGTTTTGGTGGTTGTGATGGTATTATTTGATTTATTTTTTAGTAGTAGTGCGCCCATTTTATACGTAACCAACATAAAAATGAATAAACAAATTTATTAAATATAAAATTAATACTCAAAAAAGTTAGACAACAAAACAAATGATACAAATATAACATATAGATATATACAATAATTGAATATATCTATATAGATGTAGATTATCTATTTGCAATACACATATAAACTTTACAAATAAAATTTTAACATTAAAGGGGGACAAATATAATATTACAACAAAAAAAAGCAACAAATTATACATAGAAATACATGATATGCATATAGTATATGCAATGGTATTTACATGTATTTGGTATAGATTATCAATTACGTATTCATTGAATTGTATTGCTTACCTGGATGAGGTGCTTGCGGATTGCTTTGCGATGGTGGCCTTTGCATTTGTCCAGCTGCTCCATAATCCGGTTGCGGTCCGGAAGGTGTTGGATAAGCACCACCGCCTGTGTATCCGGTATATCCATCGATTGTTGTATTGGGTGCACTGCCAGGTGGTGCTGGAAAAGAATCCTGTGAGTTCGATGATCCTGTAGAATTTGTAGTTCCAGCGTCCAAATGTCCACCACCGATTGGTTGGAATAATTTTATGCAAATAAATAGATGAAGTATAAAACAAGATTTAAAATGATGTTTGTGCATACAGCATATACAAGATATCATCTATCAAGCTTCAAGAGTTGCATCCTATCTAAACAATGGCAATGGGACTTATTGTCCAGATCAACAGTGAATTGTGGAAACGAGAAGATGCTTTACTTAAGGCGTGACAAAATGTAGCTTAGAATCAAATAAAACCTGGATTTGAGTTGATCGTTTCTGGAGTAAACTTCTTGATTGGACAAGCTGACCATTGATATGAGATTTGAACTGAAATATTTATTAAATAAATCCAATTCAAGTTAAACACTTACCTGGTGATGGAACAGATGCTGCCTTCGTTGTCTTTTTCTTGCTACCGGCCTCAACTTGCTGTATAATGGGCAATGGATCGATGTCGCCGCGATCAAAATGACACTCGAATGCCAACAGATTCTTTGTATAATGCTTGCGGAGTGTGTAGGCAGCGCTGCTGCTAGCGCCGATTCCGAGAAGACCAGCTATATCCTTCCAGGTCTTGCTCTTAGTCACCTAGTGAACAACAATAAAAATGTGCGTATTCATTTATAAAAATAAAACCAGATTTGAAAATAATTTAATCAATCGTTAATTAGGAAAGGAGAGAAATATCTAAGAAAATGACAAGCAAACAATTTGTATGTGATTGCCGCATTCAAAGTTAATTTTTGTTAGTAATGAAAATTTGAAATAAACGAGGAGGGAGAAGAGAATTTACAATCAAACAAACATAAAAAGATGAAGCTATCTAATATACTTGCAGAAATTTTCTAAAATAGCTAATATCGTGGTAATCGTAAAAAAAGTGTATCGTACAAATGTAACAAATATGTAACAAAATATGAAAATCTTCTGCAAGAATTTAACAAAATTTGAATTTTCTTTTGAAAGAAACCACACACGAAAAAATGCAATTAAATCGGAATGCAGAACAAATTTTCGAATGATTTTGTTTAAAGTTTAGTCTCTTTTTAAAACCAAGCATGCTATTGAAAAAATTAAATGCATGCAAATAAATGATTACAACTATCTTGATTCAGATTCAACTTGAACGCAGTGAGAAACGGACGAAAAACGAAATGGATTGAATGTTGAATGATGGATAACGTGCATTGGATAAATTTGTGGGAAATACTATAAACTTTTCGATTGCTGGACATTCAAAGAATCATTGGTATTTCTTTAAAATAATTTCTTTAAGGTGTTAGCTACATTATTTTTACTTTGGTCTGGTGGTGTTTTTTTATTGTTTGGTGATTTTGGTTGGTTGTACACTAATTTTGGTTTGTTTGATTTGGTTTGCTAGTAAATCTAAAAAGAAGTTAGTAAAAGGAGTTACTACGGCACCTTGCATACCTCGACGAATCCGCCACGTTCTTTTACATAAATGTATAACCTATATAAATCGAGTGGCTGTTTTGAGATGGTCGGACACGCTGTAATTGGCGTCCGACGCTCCTCCATAAAGGCTCGCAGCTTGTCTAGCCAACCACGCCTATCCGGATTATCATCCATTTCGTATAGCTTGCAAAGCGAATCTG
Organism: Drosophila phalerata; assembly: GCA_951394115.2. NCBI lineage: Eukaryota > Metazoa > Arthropoda > Insecta > Diptera > Drosophilidae > Drosophila > Drosophila phalerata. The sequence continues at coordinate 22,789,618 of OX596005.2, forward strand.
ACTTCTTTGTTGTCGTAATAGTACTCCGAAATGGTTCTTGTTGGACAGGAACATGACTGTTAAGCACCTGCTGTGAATAAAAAAGTTAATGAATTCAATTATTTGATATATCGATTGATTAAGCACAAGAACTCATACCGAACTAGCAACTGGACGTGGCCAATTAGGTGGTGAACTCATTTCGTAATCCTCGCCAGACGGGCCACCCCCTCCATGCATAACAACGGGATGTGGAGAAGTGCTTGGCGGTGCTAAATGACTTTGGCTATATGGATCATGTTTGCGCGACTTTGGTGTTGTACATTGTGGATCTTCGCCAGATGCTACAAGACAATTTAAAACAATTAATTGCTTATATTTAACAGACAATTGTTTAGCTTTTTTTGACTTACCAGCCGAAGCATTTGAGAGCGTGCTCTGTTGACTAACTTCATCCATTGGTGTACCATCTGGGCCAGTTGTAACTACTGCGGTAACAGCATGCAATCCCGAGGCTGGTGACGGACCGGATGAACTGATGCCATTGTCCTGGGATATATGCTCTGGGCCACTGTCGCTGCCAGCCTGAGCACCCAGCATTGATTGCGGCGGCGTGCTGGTCGGTGGTCCCATACTATGCGGCGGACCCATATGATGCGGTGGACCCATGGGCATTGCCGGATGCATGGCAGTTGGTCCATTTCCATAACCTTGGGGCTGTGGTGCCGCTGGGTTTGCACCATATCCACCTTTGTGCTGTAAATGCTGCTTCAGATAGTTTAATTGGCGTGGCGAGCCACTACCCTGAGGTGGTGGCGGTCCCACTGGTGGTGGTGTTCCTTTGCCTTGCACATGATTGCCCATAGAAGCACCAATTTGTCCCGAACCGACGCCAGGCACAGTTTGTTGTGGCGACGGAGGCACCCACTGATATGGTGGATACTGTGGATGAGGACTACCACCACTGTGATTGGGCATTGAACGGGGGTAGCCAGTTTGTGCGCTGGATGACATGTTGTTGGCTCCGCCAGCGGCTTGACTGGATGGCGGCGGTGGTGGCCCAGTTGCATATGCACCCGACGGATACTGTGGGCGTGGCGGGTAATTGCCTAATAAAATCACAAATTAATAGTATTAATGTTGTTGTTGTTGTTGAAAAGTTAAAAAGCCATACCTTGTGGATATTGTTGTGGTGGATATCCTTGGGGGCCGGGACTTTGTCCGGGTCCACCCAATTTGTAAGGGCCATGCATATGCTGCGGAATGGGATAACCACCTGTCGATCCTTGCGGCGGTGGTGGTGTTGCCATATTATTAACATTTTGGTTTTGCGGCGGGGCTGGTGGTGGCGTCTGCTGTGGCGAATTGCTTGCTGACGATGCTGAATTTGAAGCCTGTTGCTGCTGAGATTGCTGCTGAGATGGTGGCCCACCTGGTAGACCGTGTGGCGGCATCGGTGGAGGGCCGCTGACCACAGTTGGTTGCTGCATTGGACCCCCACTGCTTGACTGATTACTCGCCGGACGCGAGATTGGATGATTTTGTGCTGAATTGAAACACAATTGTTATTGCAATCAAATTTTAAACAGAAGCACATGCTACTCAGATACATACCCACTGCAGGAGACATTGATCTTGAACCCGATGAGCCAGTTGGCGAGGGTGTGGGCCTCATGACTTGCTGTGGATTCGGCGTGCCCGGTGGACCAGAACCCATGCCACTATGTGCACCGCCGCTCGAACTATCGTTACTGTTTTGACCAATCAACTCCTGCATTAGGAAAACAAAGAAAACGATTGGTAAACAATTTAATAAATATGTTAGTTGTCAAAAAAGATTGTTATTAAGAGTGATAGAAGATTGAATTGACACGACCTGTTCTATGATAGGGTTAAGCAACTCTTACTTTTTAGCCTGTGCCATTATCAAGATCACAAATTTACAATCTGAGATACTAAACAGTAGCTCGAATTATTTTCGAGTATGAGATATTGTAAGTCTAAATACAGGGTATCTATTAGTTAATCCCTCATCTCTCGCTTGTTGAAATGTAAAATAGCTAATGCTTTGTTTAAATTTAAATTAACTCTTAACTCCAAATGGGCATTTCATAGGCGACCTTTTTGGTCTTTTGTTGTGAGTCAAATAAAGCAAACAAACAAATATTATCTAAGGCAAAATACGTTCCCTCGTCGCATTTTAACGTATTCCAAATGCCGCTCTATAAGGAACAGTTGCGCAATTGTAGCGTCTTCAATAAAATCATAGACCCGAAATCTAGCTTAGAATATCAACAGACCTCAGTCTCCAAGCAATAATTCTAAACGGTCGACTGTAACCTTAGTTTGTGGTCTCTTCCTATAAGCAAAAGAAAAATAAAAAAAAAGATAGACCAAGAAAAAGCTCAACCCAAGGGAGCACGAATGCGAATACGAATATGAATATATATTATGTACGTATGTATGTTTGTGTGTGTGTGCGGCAAACACAGTGACTTAAGCCGACAGCAATTCGAGTCGCAGAGAAAAACGAACGGCGCGGGATCAACATTGTCGATTGACGGGGAGAGAGATGGAGAGAGGAAGAGGGAGGATGCCGGGCAACAGCAACATCAAGAAAATACAACGCGCTCTGTTCGTTTTGGTATCTGAGAAATTAAGTGAAGTGAAATGAAATGTACGATGAACTGACGGGAACAGCAACGGCAACGGCAAAGTCAAAGCGCACAACAACAACAACAACAATAACAACAACAATAACAACAACAATAACAGCAAGAGTAAAAGCTATGTGGAACGAAATAACGACAAAGTCGACGCGAACTGCAACTCGAAGCGTTCAAAGGGGCCCGGATTGGAGATGTGGCAGTGGTAGTTATGGCGCGCTTTGAGTGAGCGAACGTACGATGACAAAGACGTAGATAAGAAACAACAACGTGAACGAGCACATTCATACTCATACACACACACACACACATACATATAGATATACATACAAACATACATACCCAGGCATACAGCGAATCGCAGACACAGTGCACACATTCAACGTTGGAATATAATAAAATGAAATAAGCAATGGCAACGGCAACGGCAACGACAACGACAGAAGCAGAGACAGAGGCAGCGCTGCCAGCACTAGCACCAGCGCCAGCCAGTCAGCCATTCGTTTTTTGCTCGTTCCTCTGCTCTCGTCATTCGTTTTCGTGCCATGCACAGAGCACAAGCAAGAGCGTCGAGTGTTAAGTGTATGGGTAGATTGTATGCTCGGGGGAATGTGTAGTGTGTAGTGTGGAGTGTGAGTGGGGAGAGCCAATAGCGGTAAGCGGAGAGCGGAGAGAAGGTGTGGGGCCAGGCATGGAATATACTTGAGTGGCATCGGCATCGGCACCGCATCGGCACAGCGACGACTGCGGCGTTGATGACGAGAATAGCAAAGCCACCAGTGGCAGCCAGAAGAAGGCAAAGCTAAAAAAGCCTGCTATAATGTTTTATATGAACGATGGGGCCACGTTGCTCAAGATGAAGGCGGCTCACGTTTGTAGCTGAGTGTGTGCGTGTTTGTGTGTGCGAGTGTTTGTCTCTCTTCCATGCATGTCTGTGTAAGTGTGTGTGTGTGTGTGTGTGTGTGTGTGTGTGTGTAAGCTTGCCGGCATGTAGAAAATTACTTGGAAAGAAAAACAGGCGCTGCGGGAACAACGACCACAAAGAAATCATTTATAACAAACATGGACATACATGTGTGTGCATGGCCCATTTGTATGTATGCGCGTATAACAACAATAACACAATGTGTGCAAACAATTGTGGATACAAAAGTCTAGAATTAAGCAAAAAAAAAAAAAAAAAAACTAGGGTATAATAAGCGATACGTTTCTGATTTGAGTTATTGGATTTCAATATTTCATAACAAATAATTGCCAAATATCCAAGAATTGCTCAAATTTTGATTTAAGTGACAAAAAAGATTTAACATTTAAAATTAATTATATAATATTAGGTTAACGCATACAGTTAGTAACTTCACTCAATTCAATAGAGTTTTATGTCTGATTTGTTTGTAGGATAGTAAGTGCAATTTTTTTTAAGAATACTCTTGTTCTGATTAATAGCCACAGGGTTAATCAATTGTAGTGTCAGCAATGCGAAAACTTAACAGTTGTTCGACAGCATTGCAACATTTACGTGTTGCAGACAGGCCATAAACTTAATATACCTCCAAACTTGCTGATATAAAATCAAACAAGAATGCAAGACTAACAGATACTCTGTACACTGCCTGTAGCAAACTCGACACGACTTCAGTTTCTGAGATACCCCTGAAAATAACTCATCTGATTATAAGGTATTTTCAAAAATTTTGTGATATGTTTAAAAGCATAGAGTTTTGTTGATTCACAAAGCGCAAATGTAAGTATGTAAAAAGATTGCCTTTTAGCTTGGTCGAGATAGTAGTGTCAGTAATTTTTGCAACCGCACACTCTCTCAACTGGCTGGCTCTCCATTTGCATCATTCACATTCAAACAGACACATACACATGTGCACATATATAGATACAAATACATACGAGGACAACCAGAGAGCGAGCGAGCGAGCAGCAGTAAAAACAGCGCCAGTCCGTTGAAAGCCCCAACGCAAATGGTGAACATTCATTAGTTATTTCTGGGTGTGTGCGCGCTTTATTATATCTGTATTTCGAAATGTATCTGTATCTGTATCTGTAAGAATGCGACTGTATGTTCGCGTGTGCATACTTGAATTTTATGAGCGAAACTCAAGTTTGCGTGGTTGCGGCGTCGTCTATGTGCACAGACAAAAAGACCGCCAAAGATCTTGCAAAAAACAAAACACAATAAAAACAAAAAAAGAAGACACTTCTTTCGTTAACTTTTAAATAAAATATTCCAACTTTATTGGAGTAAAACGTGACAAAGCAGCCTCTTCATGTGATAAAAGTAATAAAACCTGGCCATCAACATTAAAATCGTAAAAAAATAAGTAAATTTATGATATTTTTAGAAATGGCTGCCCTGTTTTTTTTTTTTATATTTTCCTCTTATTTACATTGTTTTTATAATTAACTTTTCCATTATCGATAAATATTTTAATGGGATAAAATATAGTATATTCTTTAAAATATTTGTAATGCATAAACTTTCAACTACTTATACTTTACAGTGTAAATATACATGTTTCCTACCTTCCTTTTAAATAAATTGGTACCTCTAAAAGACATCGAAAAAAACACAAACTATTAAGCGAACCTCTGCAGTCGACCGACTTTCTGCATGAGTAACTAAAATTTGTTAAAATGCATTGCAACAAACAGCACAAGAACACAACAAATAAGGCGCTACTCAAAATAACAGCGTTGGGCTGGAAGTGTTGAGGTAAAAATTCTTATTTATTTTATTTGGCAAATCAAACTGAGCTCGAATTTAGAATGCAGTCAAGCAAATTTAATGTGATTATGCCATACAAGTTGGCAAGAGATTCTTTTGTTAAGGCCTACCAAGCATTTTTAAGAGTCCCAAGTTCCAATTGTTAGCACGGAATATATAAAATAAATAAAAGTGAATAGCCCGCAAGCAACAGCAATGACCTTGGCATTGACCCAAATACATATGTATGTATGGGGAAACATATGCTCTTTGTGGGATCTTGAGTATCTATGTATGTAGCTGCACACACACACACAAACACACGACACCAACAACAACAACAACAAACACAAAGGGAATGAGTAAAAAAATGATATAAGGAATGTCGACGACGACGGCGGGCCAACAACAAAAACAACAACACGAAAAAGAACAACCACAGCGACCATCACGGATATGCTGAATGAATAAATGGGGTACTACGCATACCCAAGCGAATCTCTTCTCTCCCTTCAGTATATATGCCTATGTATATATGTATACATTTAGGAATGCAAAGAGTTCGACGCAAAGCGCTCTGATAGCGCGTATCAGTCAATAACCAAGTTAAGAAAAGTAGGTAGTGTTTGCCATGGATAAAGGTGTGAAATTAGCGATAAGCGGCAAACCCAAAAAATATGGAAATCACCTCAATACAGTAAAGGTCTACCAATCTGGAGACTACCAAATCAACTGTATTAAGAATATGAATATGAATATATAATTACTTTAATTCACTATAATTATTATTGTTCACTTTAACTATTTTGTTTGTTGAGCTATTAAAATTTAGTTTTCAGGTGAAGTTGAACTAGTTATCAACAACTGACTAGATCTCTATGGTTGGCAGATATATTTTTATCTAATATTAAAAACAAAAATTATATTTACAATGTCTAGCTGAGATTAATTGTTAACTATTTTGAATTGAACTAATGAATTATTAAGATGATGATATTGAAATTATTAAAGGACTTACCTGATGTGGCGATGGTGATGCCTGCGAGGGCTGCGGCGATGGACTCGGCGCGTGCCCTGGACTGCTGCTGGGTGGAGGTCCGCCAGCAGCGGAGTGCGGCGTTGGCGGTTGCTGCAGTGGCGCATGATGCGGTGAGGCAGGCGGCAATGGATGGCCAGGACCAGGACTAGGTGATGAGCCGCCTGGCCACGGTCGATTTGGTTCGGAATACTGAAAATTAAAATTCAAATGATATTTTAGTTATTTGTAATCACAAAATGAGTTTTAAGCAATTAGCTATTGGATTGTATTAATTGATTGTAAATTGTTGCTTACTTGGTGCGTTGTGTAGGCAGTTCGATGATTGGGCCCGGACGCCGGTAAACCTGGCGGTGTTGGGTATCTTTGCGGGTACGGCGAATATTGAGAAGTGGGCGGTGTATTTTGCTGCTGTTGTTGTTGCTGTGAGGGGCCTGGCGGTGGTGCCGGCGCTCCAGGTGGTCCAACACCACCAGACTGTTGTGCCGCTTGTTGTTGTTGCGCCTGTTGTTGTTGCTGCTGCTGCTGTTGTTGTTGGGGCGAACTTGGATAGGAACCTGAGTTTTGACTGTGAGCTGACGGATATGGTGATTGACCTCTGGAAGTACTTTGCTGTAAATTGAAATAATGATAAATGACTAATTAATATTTAGATACAAAAAAGTGTATATATTTGAATTGTATCTATAATAATTTCTCATTTTGAAAATGTCAGTGAACGAGTTTATATTCAATGGCTTTGTCTGCTTCCTAAATTGTCCATGCGCTTTAATTATTTTTGTATCATCAACCCTCCTCACTTTGCCCTGCAATCATTGTAATCGATTTTCCACAACCAATTTCAGTAAACGCACACACAATACTCATAATACACATACATATATTTTATACAGCAAATGATGGAAAGGAGCCTGTCCTACAGAGATATTTTGATTTGACAGTCACAAATGCTCAATCGAAGTAGAATATTTTGGATTCCTAGATACTCTATATTTTGATTTAAAAATTGTTAACATTTTATCCTAAATTGCTTTTCAAGAATTTAATTTTTAGAGATTATATAAACATGAGTTTTATATTTAAGATTGGGATTGTTAATGAATTATCGGCGAAACATAAAGAAATAAACTAAAAGTCTCACATACAATTTTAACTTAGGTTTAAGAAGTTATCGTAACAAGATGATTTATATATAAACTTTTCTCAATTGAAAGGCTACATTTATTTAAAATTCATGTAGAAAACAAGACTCGTGCACTTAAATCATAATCACAGAGTATAATTATCCACATAGGAAATCCCATTTTATTTCAAACATTGGATTAGACAGATGACTAGAGGAGAGGAGGAATTGAAATGAAGAGAAGAGCTTTGTATGGCATTAATGAAGGGATTTTCCAACATGATGTTATGCTACATTCAAGGGAAACGAGCAATGGAGCAAGACAAGTGAAGATCAACGAGATACATGCACAGACAGACGGAAAGACGGAAAGACACACACACACACACAGACACTCGCATTCACGCCCATACCCTCTTTGTGCCCATAACAAATGTTGCTGGCAACGGCAAAACAACAACAACAAAAAGTCCTCGTCGTGTTGCTGCAAATATCAGACCGAAGTAAAACGTGGCAATAAATCTAATGGGAGCTGCCACGGCAATAGACGCTAGTATGTGTGTGTGTGTGTGTGTGTGTGTGTGCGAGAGAGTGTGGCAGAGCAAAGCCGGCAGGACAAGCAGCAGCAACAACAAAAACAACGATGGTTGGTCCACTACAGGGTGACAGGAAACATGAATGGATGGTTTTACTGCATACCGGCAAGGGACCTTTGCGCGTGTGTGTGTAAGCGGCAAAGTCGGAGGCAAAGAGGAACTAAAGCAAAAAAGGGAAAACTCATCATGGATGAAAATCAAAAACAGAAATGAGTACGCCAGCAAGCAGGCAAGGAGGCGCACTGTCAGGATGGCTGGGCAGTCAGGCAAGCAGGGCTGAAGTGGAACTTGAAATAATGCAGCAAGGGCGCAACCTGGCTCGGGTCGAGACACACAGAGACACAGACAACGAGCATAAGTAGATATATTTGAACGAACGAACGAACGAACAAACAAACGAATGAGCAAACGAATAAACGACGGCGACCGAATGGCTGACAGTGTGACGGAGAAAATAATATTATGTATGACACAGGGGGCGGACAGAGAAAGAACAAGAAGCAGCAGCAACTGCATCCTCATTCAATGGTGGTGGGTTAAAAGCAAAAAAAAAAAAAACCCACGGTATGAACAAAAACAAAATATAAAAAGGGACAGACCACGAACCGAAGCAGGACCAAGTCCTGGTCTTTTCCTGCGCTTATTATTTTATATTACACACACACACAGAGACAAACAGACGGAGATACACACGCTATATATGAAAATACACTTGCAACAATTGAATCATAGGGGAAAATGATGCATGTGTGTGTGTGTGTGTGTTTGTCGTTTGCAATTTTAAGGGTGTTGCTTTAGAAAATGTGAAAAATGATGCAAATTATTTATAGAAAATATAATAAATATGTTTTTAACAGTTGCAACCGCACAGAGACAACAATTTGATAGATACAAGATACCCCAAGATTAATAAATAAAGTTTCTAAAGTACAAAAGTACTTTTCATTCAATAAAATTGTTTTTTTTTTTTTTTTTTGTTTGGTAATATAGAGTAGTTGTACTTTTGAGTTATCTAAGCTATCTATTTGTTAAAAAAATCACAAGATATTTTTATTCAATAAACGTTTAATCAGTTGATTAACTGTATATATTCAACATTCATATGATTACCTCAATTTACAACACAGCATTATTTTTATATACACACATGTACATCTTATACATTTGCCCGACAGCACAACAACAAAAGGATAACAACCGCAAGGTCGAGGCTTAAAAAAGAAAAACACTTGATAAGAGAGAGAGAGTCGACGATAACGACCAACAAAAGGCAAAGTAACAGGCCAAGACAGACCCGAGTAACACCCCCCTTACCCATCACCTCTTCCTCTTTCCCTTTCCCTGTGTAATGGTAATGGTAATTGTAAGCCAAACGGCCAAAAGCGACGTCTATCATGGGCCTTAAAGAAGACGCGACCTTTGTCTGCAATGTGAAATTGGGGTAAGACAGCGAGAGTTGAATAAAAATACATGAAATTCATTTACAGTATGTTTATGACACACATACATTTAAATAATATACACACTTACTTAAATACATGCATGTATGTATGTAGAAAAACAAACTTGTTGACCCAGTCACTTCCGTAAGCTAAACATCAAAATTTCATTCACATTCTCTTGCGTTTTTTACAGCAAGCATGTCAATTGTTTATTTTGTTTTTGGTTTCCCCTTTCCCCTTGAAATTACGACTGAGAATGTAGGGTAGTCTAGATGTATACAATATCTTTTTAAAAACGAACTAAAGAGCATTTAAATTTACAATAAAGAAAAATTTTACAGAATATTCTAGCATATTCAAATCTGCAACTTACAAGACGTTCAAAAAAGTGTTTTTCGGTAACTTTTATTTGTAAAACTCTTGATGATATTCCCATAAATAAATACTTAATTAATTTATTCTACGTACTTATATTGAGTATCTAGTTAGTCGAATACCGCAGATTGTTGATTTATACATATACATATGTATATTGTGACTGATTCATTCTGTTTTTATTTTGAGCTATATAAGGTCATTGCCTTTTATTTTAATTGTATTTGCGACTGATACTCAACCATTCATAAAAAAAAGTGTATCTTGCTTAAGTGTGCGTGTATTTGATACTCTTACAGTTCGAGCAATATGTAGAATATCAGATAAATAAATGCATAGCAGATGCAGTGATAAATCGAATGATAAGATGTTCTTCTCTCACATTCAAGTATTATCTAAATTCCTCTTTAAATAAATATTTAAAACAAGATTTGTTTTTATAAACAACAACAAATAATTAAATGCAGAATAAAGAAGCACACCCACACACACACACATAGACATACACCCGTTCACCCACACCCACACACACACACACACACACACACACGCACACACACACACACCATATACATGCATACAAATGTGTGTGTACAGATAAAGACGAATATGCCGCATCTCTTCTGGCTGCCTTGTGTCAGGTGGTGATACCGGCAGCTTGTTCTTATTGTTGAACCACCACCAATACCATTAACATCACCACCTCTACCACTACCACCACCATTGCCTTTTGTTGCCTTTTTCATGTTTTGTTGTTATTGTTTACCGGCGCCACAGTCAGTGCCGGTTTTATTTTTTCGTCTTCTTCTTCATTTATATTTTATATTTGGAAGTTGGGCTTTCGGTCTGTGTCGTTATGTGTGTCAGTATGTCTGGCAAAATGTTGTAGAAGCTGCAGAGGGCCAAAGGAATTGGGCAACCTTTTAAAAAGCATAACACCAACAGGAAGAACCAACACAACAAATAACAAACTCGTACTCCTTTTCAGTCCCTTTCCCTTTACCCACCTCCCTTCTCACTCACAATTTATTCGAGTCAACTTACCGGTGGAGGTGTCCTATACTGCTGCGACGGTCCTAGCTGTGGGCTGTAGGGTCTTGGCGGTGGTGCCCAACCGCCCTGTTGCGCACCATATGGCTGATGTTGTGGCGGCGGTGGCCCATGGCCGGGGAGTGGGGGCGGTGGCCCGGCAGGTTGTTGTTGAGCATTTTGTTGATGCTGCTGCTGCTGTTGTTGTTGTTGCTGCTGTTGTTGCTGTTGTTGTTGTTGTGCTGCAGCTGCCGCAGCCGCTGCATTGGCAACTTGCTGGGAATCATAGTTGTTCGCATAGCGATGTTGTGGCGGTGGCGGCGGATTTGACGATTGCAATAATGAATTTAATGTTGGTGTTGGACCCTGCGGCGGTTGTCCGGGTATATATCGCTGTTGTGGTGGCCGATTTGGCGATCCTCCAGGTCCTTGCGGCTGCTGTTGTTGTTGTTGTTGTTGCTGCTGCTGTTGCTGCTGGTGCGGCGGTTTGCTGCCTGGAGGTGGTTGCTGCGTGGGCGCATGCCCATAGCGATAGGGATCCATGTTGGGATCACCCGAATGATAGCGCGCATAGGCGGGATGGGCATGTTGGTGTTGTACGCCGGGTGGCGGAGGCAAATGTGCTGAGCCATATTCATCCTTTACACCGGGCGTATGCTCTGGTCCTCCTGGCAGAGGCAGTGGTCCCTGTGGCGGAGGTGGTCCACCATGGTGTTGCATATGTGGTGGTAATGGGGGACCCTGCGGATGTTGTGGCTGCTGCTGCTGTTGTTGTTGCTGTTGTTGATGTAGATGGTGATAGTGCGACATAACAGTTGCGGGATCTGGCGGTGCACCTGGCGCTGTGCCGGGTGGCGGTCCGCCATAGGGATGCGGTACAGTGCCGGCTTGTTGTTGTATGTTAGGATCATTGCCATTGTTCGGCGTTGGAGGACCCGATGTGGGTGGTGTGGCGCCTCCGGCGCTTGCGGCAACCGTAGAAGCTGAATTTCCACCAGCTGGACCACCGCCACCAGGAGCAGCACCAGCACCACCACTACCACCCTGTGCTGAAGGTGATTTTATTTTTTCATTCATAGTCTCCTCGTTTGACGGGCGATGGTTATCAAATCAAGTAGCTGGAGCTGGAGCTGTAGCTGTGGTTCCTGAAGAGTATCCACCAACAACGTTGACGCTGATGACGACGACTTCCCCGACTGCAGCGGTAAGTTTGAGGTTATGTTAGCTGCAAGTTTTAAAAGTATTCGTTAGTTTGCTTAGCTTGAATTTGAATTGAACAACAAATAACAATAAAAACATCACCACTGCACACACACACACACACAATCATAGCCAAATCATATACTGCCAACTGCCTCAATACGTATTTCTTTTGGCCGCCAAAGATTTTGTAATTCTTCATTCTTCATTCTGTGTACTGAAAACTGAGTTACCAATACCACAACCACAACCACTACCACTACCAAAGCATTCTCGCTGTCCGTTTACAAATTGTCGCGCGTTGACAGCCACGGCTCTCTCTCTCGCTCTCTCTCTCAGTTCGCTCTCGCGCTCTTTACATTTGGCAGCTATACACGCACACGCCGTCTCACTTGCATGAGAGTGTGGCTCTCACTGTCGCACTTATGCGCACATGGTATGTCTGTATTAGTTTTTGTTTGAAGAGGGCAGTAAATTATTAATTACATTTAATTCAAATACAGATATTTATTTAATAGTTCAACTTTAATAAAAACTACCACTCGCACAATTTTAATTATTATTATTATTATACTTTTAAATGTATTTAGTATAAACAATTCTTTATTCTCGACTGACAATTTCCATCTAATCAGATATATAAAAGCCGCAAACTAATAATACTCTTCTCCGATTGCTATTAAATGTTTAACTGTTCTTTTTGTTTGTTATGCTTTTCATTTCATTTCATAAACATTTTACTTTCAAATAACATTACAAAGTTTATCAACAAACATAGTAAATAACAGAATATTATCGACATGATTTAAGCAATTGATAATATCACAATGAATATTGAATAATACATTTGAGCATATAAAATAGCAAATAAACAAAATGTAAATTTATTGCACACGATTTCGATACGCAAATATTCCGATGTCACTTCGTGACAGGTTAAAAAATCGTATTTTTTATGTTGATAATTTATTTGTTTAAATTTAATTTTTCCCCAGGACATGTGAGACATGCATTAAAGAAAAATTACTATTAAAAAAAAAAAAACAATAAAAACTAGACTAGCTGATCCCAAGCTATGTATGCAGTCAGCTATTTACATACATACATGTGTATATATTTATATATATGTACATATATCTAACGAGAAAATGGCATAGTTGGCAACAAATCATCACAAGAGCGATTTATTAATTAATGTGCGCTGACATCTATTCCAGTGCAATAATTTGTACAACTATAATTTGAATAAATATATTTCATTATCCACTTGGCGTTGATTTCTTTTCGTATATTTTGCGTTTGGATTTTTTGCGCGCTCTCGTTGATTCTCGTTTTAGAGTGCTATTTATCTCGCTTGTATTATATGCGGCCTTTTTCGTACCGCAAATAAGTGAGTGAGAGCGAGACAACCACTACGGTTACATTTTAATATTAATGCCGAATGTAAGAACAAAACGAGTTTAGGTTTCGCGTTTTTCACAAATTGTTTTTGCTTATTTCTTTTCAGTTGATTTTATAGCTTTGCTCTGAATTTTGTTAAATAAACTTCATTGCTAATGATTTATCCATTGAAATTAGCCTCTGACCGCTGTTGGCCAGTTGTAATTGCATTGCTCGTTACTGCTGACGTTTTTGTCGTCGTCGTTGTCGGTCTCGTTTATGCTTCATTTTGAGAATTCTTTTTTTTTTCACATTTCGGTGTGGATTATCTTTTTGAGTTTTAGCGCATTTGGGCGCTGTTTGGCGTAGAGATTAATTAATAGATATTGGCTGGCTGGTGTGGTGGCTCTGTGGTGATGATGATGATGCAAGGATGTAACCCGACAATTTGATATTTTATGTATACACGCGTACGCGTACATATGTATCTGTACCGTATCGAACTTTGAGCCAGCATGTATGTACATATGTACATTTTTGGTTTTTGCGTATCTAGCTTGCAGTTTTGCACTTGCTAGACCCAAAATATCCGGCAAAATATTGATGATTTAAGTCATTTTCTAAATTAACATGTACACACCCACACTTACACATAGAAATATTTTCACGCATCGACCGTCCATAGACTGGCTATATATACTAAAAACGAACTCGCGTGAGAAGACAAGCTCGGTACGAGTACGAACATTAAATTGTATGCAAGTCTTGTCTGCGTTGCCGTTGCCGAAGAAAATTATTCACAGTGGGAATACACGAGAGAAAACACTTTGTTGTATTTAAATTCACACTTGGTTAATAACTATACATATTCTGTACATAATCTATACACTTTTTCTTTTTTATTTAGTGTAATTTCACTTAATTTTCATTATTTCTCAGCATGACGACGAGCTGGCCCTGTACAAAGCGTTGCCGGACATCTCTACTGACGCGAACAAATATGGCGTCCTTAAACCGAAGGTTGCCCATCCAGTACAATTTTCCGATCTGGTTTGATTTTTTGTACTTATAAAAAATGCGTACATTTCCAAGAAAAGGTATTCTGATTTTAGTACCTATTTTAAAATGTTTATTATTTTTCAATATAATTATTTTAAATTTTCGTAGAATTTTTGTTAGAATTGTCTCGATTTTTATATATATTTAGATATATATTTTTAGATTAAATTGTCTAACTTCTTCTCCCGAGGGCTGGCGAACTTCAAATTTCATTCAAATGCTTACCTTAATTTTGTGTAATTTCAAATTTTAAATATTCATCAAATTTATTCATTTTTAATTGAATTTTTAAAATTAAACTGAGCGCGTTTGCGTTAAGTGAGGAGCAAATTGCGCATGAGGAGTAAAGTCGTTAAATGTTATACCTAAAATATACCAGAACATCTGGTAATTAATAAATACTAAATCCGCGTTGTTTGGTCGGGAAATGTTGCCGGGTGGCAACCTTTGGACCGGCTTGCAGCCTTTGGTCCAGAGCAGTGTCTCCACACCAAGTTTTTAAAGGAAAGAAAAAATTGTTTTTGGCTGGAAAGAATCTAAATATGTTTTTGTGGGTTCTTTTTCATAGTCTTATTAAAAATATTTTCAAAACAGCTAAATTTCCAGCTAATAGCAATTTTAAAATTATTCTAGCGATTAAACTCTGAAAATAGCCAGAACTAGCTATAAAATAGCTGTATTGGCAACAGTAGTCGTGGCTGGTCACACTGGAAAACTTAAATGTAGGGAATGTAAATTTTAAAATGCATTTAAAATTCGAAATTAGACAAAATTAAGGTATTGAAGGTTTCAAAATGGAAATACAAAAGTTAAGAATACCCATTTTCGGAATTGTACTTATTTTTTAAGTACAAAAAAATCAAACTAGATCGGGAAATTTTTCAGGGATGCAGTATTTGCACCGGGTAGCAATTTAATCTATGTTGGCAACAATGGTTACAAGGGCGCCGTTATTTAGTAAGTTAAGTCGTGCTATTTGCCATTTCTGCAGATTTCAATTGTAATTGTTCGTTCCTTGGTTAATTTCAAAATGCGCACTTTATATATATTGCTGTTCTGTTGGCATTTTCTACTTATACAATATGAGCATACAGCTGCATTTACAGTGCGGCAAAATGATTTAAAAGGCACAGCACAGGAGCATAGTCATGCAAATGGCGACGGTAAGTTTGCGAAAACGAAAGTCGAAAGGTTAATAAACTGTAGCAATGAGCTAAAACTTTTTACAGTTTTTGCGATATGTGTTAACATGATATGTCTGTGTATGCGAGCATGTGTGTGTGTGTGTTCATGTAAAACGCATATAATAATGGCGATTGCTTTTACGGTTCTTATTGGCATTATAGCGATCTCGCTCACAGTGATACAGTGATTTAAATAATTAGTTTGACTTGATAAAATCACATTTTAATTGAAAAACTAAATTTACTCTTGATAGTTGCTATTGGTTTTCTTCTCTTTTATTATAAATCTTTTACACATAAGTAAAAAAATAAAAATATGCGAACATTTGTTAATATTCTCTGAATAATTACATGACTAACTGTGTTGTGTCCAACTGTATCTCACTTCAGAAGTCGCCAAAAGTGGATTACTCAAAAAGTGTAAAGTCTGCACAGATGTTAAATGTGTGCCACAAATTCAATGTCCTGCCCATGTCCGGATGCAAGGACACGAGAAGCCGCAGATCTGTGATTTGCCCGCTGGTAAGTTTGGCTATTGCTGTCGCACGGGCCAGAATCATACAGCAGGTGAGGAGCGGGAGAAGAGTAAGGAACGCAGGGCGTCCTTTCCATCGATCTTGCCGGCAGAGGTACTGGAGGAGGCACGTCAGAGCTTTCAGCATTTGATGCATGGCGTTGCCCACCAAATGGAAGTGCATCGTGGAAATCCAGATTTCATCCATGGCATTGTTTTCCACTCGACACCCAGCGAGGATTTTCACAGCTTTGCGGTGTCGAACAACGCACTGGAGCAGGTGGTCACCACTCAAGTGTTTGGCAAGAAGGAGCAGGTGCCACTCGATGATTTCATTACCAACAATGTGCATGTGAAATTCTCCCAGACACCGCTGGCTCATCATTGTCATCCTCCTCCGATTTGTCGTAATATTCACAATTATCGGAGCATTGATGGCACTTGCAACAATCCGATGCCACAACGTTCACATTGGGGAGCTGCTGGCCAGCCAATGGAGCGACTGTTGCCACCGGCCTATGAAGATGGCATTTGGACTCCTCGGGCTCATGCCTCCGATGGTACTCCTCTATCCAGCGCCCGTGAGATCTCACGCATTCTCTTTGAGGATGTCCATCGACCTCATCCCAAGTACAATCAATTGACCATGCAATTTGGCCAACTGTTGGCCCATGATATCTCCCAGTCGGCTTCGGTGCGTCTCGATGAAAAGGGAGGATTGGTTCAGTGCTGCTCGCCGGGCGGCAAAAGCGTATTGCCCAGAGAGAAATCCCACTTTGCCTGCCTCCCAATACCGGTATCTGAGAACGATGAATTTTACAGTGCTTTCGGAGTGCGTTGCCTGAACCTGGTTCGACTATCCCTCGTCCCCAGTCCCGACTGCCAGCTGAGCTATGGCAAGCAACGGAGCAAAGTGACTCACTTCATCGATGCCTCGCCCACATACGGATCCCATGAGGATGCGGCACGGGATTTGCGCACTTTCCATGGAGGACAATTGAAAATGTTCAATGAGTTTGGTCGCGACTTGTTGCCTCTGACAAATGACAAGAGCGCCTGTGGCAGCAGCGATTCCAGCAAGACGTGCTTCAAATCCGGTAAATATACTCGCTAATTTCAACTCATATACAATTAAATTACATAGTGTTGAGATCCATTTAAATCCAATGTCTATGTTTTTAGGTGATGGTCGCACTAATCAAATTATCTCCCTCATCACACTACAAATTGTTTTTGCTCGCGAACATAATCGTATTGCCAAGATTCTGGCTAAACTGAATCCGGTGGCATCCGATGAATGGCTATATCAAGAGGCTCGCCGCATTGTGATTGCCGAGCTGCAACATATCACCTACAATGAATATTTGCCAGCAGTAATTGGGCCACATCAGATGAAACGCTTCCGTTTGGTGCCACGCAACAGGGATTACTCAACCGACTACAACGTTGATGTGAATCCTGCCATCACAAATGAATTCTCCGGAGCTGCTTTTCGCATGGGCCATTCCAGGCAAGTGTAAAAGATTAACCATTGCAAGGGATAATTTAATTTTGAAACGGAATGTATATTGCATTAATGGATACACGTTGTTTCTTAAGATATGTCAACACATTTCTTACAAATTGTCTATCTGGTAGTATCTTTTAGTATTTCACTACTTTATGGTATAGATGTCATATGGTCGATCGGTTGAAAATCAACCATTAGTATGATTTTTATTAAGTTGTATCTGGATCGCTTAAATTTTAATTTAATTTAATTTATTACTTATTAGAAACTAACTCAAATTGTTCTCTAATTAAATCTGCAGTGTCGACGGCAAGTTTCATATACGGGATGAAATTATAAATATTCCGGATGTTATGTTTAATCCATCTCGTATGCGAAAGCACGAATTCTATGATGATATGCTGAACACACTCTTCTCACAGCCCATGCAGCAGGTGGACAGTTCCATTACACATGGTGTACGTAGTTGGAGTCAATATTACAAATATATATAGTAGCTATAATCTTTTGACCACAGCTCAGTAGATTTCTGTTTCGTGGTGACAATGCGTTTGGCTTGGATTTGGCTGCATTGAATATACAACGGGGTCGAGATCAGGGTCTGCGCAGTTATAACGACTATCTCGATTTAATGGGTGCTCCGAAGCTGCGAGATTTTGATCAGTTCCCAAAGGAAGTGAGTATTTTTGATGAATACTTCAACACGTTTATATCAATTTCTAACTTCTCTGTAGATTGGTAAAAAACTTGCCTGGGTTTATAAATCGCCAGATGATATTGATTTATGGGTTGGCGGTCTGTTGGAAAACGCTGTGAAGGATGGATTTGTAGGGGTAACATTTGCTGAAATTATTGCTGATCAATTTGCACGCTTTAAGCACGGAGATCGTTACTTTTATGAATACAATGATATGGTTAATCCAACTGCATTTAAGCCGGAACAACTTCAGGAGGTGCGAAAGGTTACCATGGCACGTTTAATCTGCGACAATGCCGATCATTTAACCCTAAACAAAGTGCCGGTAGCCGCATTTGTACGTGCTGATTTTCCAGGGTATGTTTCTAACCAAATTATTTTTAAACGTATTTTACATAACCTCATTTTATAGTAACAAGATGATACATTGCGATGACCCGAGTCTTCCTGCAGTAAATCTTAATGCGTGGACAGTTAAATAAATTTTCTAATTCTTATAACAATAGTAAATAATTTATGACATAAAATGAATAAAAATGCATACCACATGGAACTCTGAATACGCTTGATATTGAAGAAGTCTCTATCATAACAATGTTGCCGAAGCAACAAATGAAATTAAGTTAATCCCTGGTTGATAGAAATGAGATTGACGTGAAACTGTTAATTGAATCTACAAATTTTTGGTGGCTTTTTTTTAGTGTTTTTGTTACAAATATAGTTATATTACTTTGTCATTTAACATTTGCCCGGTTGATTAGCAGTTTATCATATTTATAAACAACACGATAGGAAAAAGTTCATCTGAAAATGTGTAGCAAATGTCGACTAGTTAAAAAAAAACAAAATCCGTAATACTTAGTTCGTTAATATTGCTTTATTGCATTTTGAATACCCTGTAACAGTGTGGTGTGATTAATCTTGATCTATTTTATGAACAAACTGCAACTAAAAAAAAAAACGAAGCAACTGTTTGGCAATTACATCTCCTGCTGTTCGTGGCCATAGACATTCTCATCGGAATAGGCCAAATAAAGAAAGTAGTCCTTATCGCGATGCTCATGGTACAGCAGACCCATGGTGGCCGATGTTGGCGGTATCACACTGTTCACGAAGAAAAATAGGGCATCGTCTGGCCGAAGATTAATGCGTTTACGTATGAGAAAATAAAATTGACCGACTGTCAGATCGTTGGGCACCAGATACTTCTTCTTGTCCAGCGCAACATAATGTGACTTCTCGGCCTGTTCCACAATAACAGGCACACGGTCTGGAAACTTTCGACGTATCTTATCTCCCTCTGCACGTCGCTTTTCGAATGTATGATCCTTCTTAAACTGAAAATTCATATTCATCTTGTGGCTGTCGTTTTCTTTGTCGTTAATTTAATTAAATATATATATTAACAAATTGAAACTTATTTGCTTTTGTTTAATAAGCGCGGTATTGGTTTTGTGTTGCGTTCGAAATTTGTGATTGTTATTCGAAATGATTTAGATTTTTCGGAATTTGAACTTCAAAAGCTTGCTATATGAACAACATATACTCGGAGATATTTTCAATTGTCAACTTGAATTCTGGCTAACCGTTTGCTAGGACCGTAAAGCCAAAAGCTTTCACTAATTAAATAATAACAACAAAATTGTAAGAGATAAAGCTTTTGTTTCGTTAAGATAGCCCATTGTGCCCTGCTCAGCTTTGGGAGCTTATATTTTTGTATTTTTTTTTCCAGTAGTGTCACATGTGCTTTCAACATTCGTTCGCTCGGCTCGCAGCATTCGTGTTTCGTTGCCATTAAGACGATGTCGTGTATCGCTCCAGTGCGCTTCGCATATTTCTGATTTCCGGTTTCGTCTGAATTGACGTTCGGATAACATATTTCTCAGTTGTCGCGATTCAACAGGTGCAATAAGACGCGCACGCTTACACGGTTCGGTTCGGTTCTTGTATTTTGTATTCTTTAGATGCAATTTTGTGCATTCGAATTGCACTTATGAAAAAATAGTTATATATTAAAATTGTAACAATTTGAGCTTAAAAACTTAAAAACCAAAACAAAAATATAAAAAGTGAACGCGTGCTTTGTTCAAAGGTCAGCAGTGATACGTATATATATAATAATCTGATAATTCAAATAAGTTGGTCTTAATTAATCAAACAGTCAACAGAACATACGTGAACACTTATCTACGATTTTTTATAATGATTAACTACTGCTTCCCATTTATCAACAGTCAAATCATTTCTATTAATGAGCATTTTACGATTTTCGATACTAGCTAGAAATCAAATACTTATTAATATTGCTTAAAGAGTGTATTTCATATTGCATATATAATCATCAATCGAAATGTGATACTATACTGATTAAATCAAATAGTTGAGCGCTTAGCTAAATTAAAATTTTTAACTGTATAGGAATATAAATAAATGACTTAAGCATTAAAGTGAAAAGAACTTAAAATATCCCTCTTGGAAAATCTCACATAAATGCATTATGATTGATTTTTGACGAACCTGAAAGCTTTGTAAAAACCGTTCGAGCTAGAAAATGGTAGCCTTCAACCGAAAAATTGGATTAGAATTTTGCCTGCTTACACTTGTGTCGAAGGTACGGAGGATTTTGAGAAGGTGGACAGTGCACCTCCCAATTGCAGGAGAATGTGCAACCGACGACGACCTAAGTGAAAATATGCTAAAAATATAACTTTTTGTTGCTGCATTTTATGGATGTACAAATATGAAACAGTTGCACAATTGACAAACTAAATAATACAACTTCAATTAAAATGTAAACCATAGAATATTTCTAAATGAATATTAACAATCTAGTCATGGAAACCTCTACTACCTAAAATTGTAATTAGACATTATTCACATCTTTCTTTGATTAATCAGTTGTGTTAATTATAATTTAACGTTTAAAAACAAATATAATGGGTTTGCGGATAAACTCAATGACAGTGTTTATATCACGGAGGCTGTATAATTAAATTCAGCTATGTTAACTATACTATTTAGTATGCATACAGGTAAACAAAGTAGTGTGTATGGAAATAAAGAACAAAGCTACAAACCATAATTATATGACACCTTATAAAAGTGTTCTCGGCAATATGTTCTTTTTTAAGCATGTTAGATCATATTATAATTGTAATCAGAAGATAGACAAAAGTAAACAGTGAATATTTAACATACAAATATTGGATAATTAAGAATGTGGAAATTGGTCCGCATGTGTCGGCACCGCTTTCATTTATCTCTACTTCAATTTTGACTTGAAGCTACTATAGCTCTGAATAGAGGAAGGCTAAGGGAATGGAAAGGCTTTGGATAAAACTTTCTTAGACGACTTTTTGACTTTTGCAATATAAATGTTGGTTATTAAAAAAATATTCCAATCAGTTTTAAATTTAAAAAAATATATTTAAATAGTTTTATACATTTTTTTATGTTAAACGTCGCAATAAATTGCTTTAATATCTCTTCTTTAAAGAAAAAACTTGTGTTTTTACACTAATTTAGATAGTATTCTAATTAGATTGCTTATTTTAGGGTTATATGATGATATAAAAAAAATTCAAACAATACTTTAACATTCAATAACAAACAGCTGTATCTAAAAATAAACTGATAAGGTGACTGCGATTTATTTGTTTACAATTGTATAAGTATGTTAATTAAAAAAGTAGCTTGGCATCGAGTATACATGTAAAAAATAAAAATAAACAAAAGAATTGGGTTCATCCCTGGCAATGCCACAAAATTGGCGTTATTATTAAAATATTAATTTTAGCATTTTATTGATCAACTATTAATACAATTTTTAATTATTTCTTTAATAACGTCTAACCGAAACGGATAGATGAAAGTTGAGCTTGCGAAATCAGAGAGTTGATTAAAACAGCTGGTCAATTGTCAATCCTAAATATTATATCTAGGTTATGGGAAGTGAAAGCTCTACCTCATTAATATTTGTATGTAGATGTCTTAGACAGCGACCTACATCACACAACAGTTAAACAAAACTGTATTTTTTCTCTTTATTTTAAGACTAGTACAGAATATCTCCTCGTCGATCAAAGAACTGAAATTTTTTTTATTTAGAAAATATTGGCATGGCTTTGATTTACAATTTTAGTAAATTTCTTCATTTTCGAATCGCAATTTGCATGTTAAACAATCTTTAGGTAATCGAATCATAACTTTGTATAAATTGAAAAATCAATCGAACATGCGATCGTCGCGGAACGTGAAATTTTAATTCACAGCTTTATCAATAGGTGCAAAATATTTGAGGCTGTGTTTTGTGAACACGTATGTACATAAGAATATACATATATTTGCATCTGTCTAATGTAAATAGAGACATATTTACATACATGCGAACATGTGCCACTCGTTTTTAATACTCTTATAAATTAATATAAAATATATTCTTGACCAGAGTCATATTAATGTTACAAAAATATTCCAATTGTGGATAATATTAATATTTATATTAAGTAATATTAACTGATAATACTTAACTTATACATAATGATTTTCATAGACTTTTTCATTTCAGCAAATCAATTAATAATTATAATAAATAAAAGTTGACTGTGGAAGCGATCAAAATGTATCACAAGGAGGGGAATTCCATAAATTTAATATACACTTTTCTATGTGTATAAGTGAAGGTGTAAACAAAGAAAGGAAAATCGAAGTGCACTTCAACAAACATGAAGTGCATGGCAGTTAAAATTCAAATTGAATTTATTTTATTGTTCCTGCTTTTGTTGAGCCGCTGTCCTTCTCAGGCCAGCACCAACTGTTACGATAGTCACCAAAATGGCTTTAACACCTACCACAATAATTTGCCAACTGATAAAGATAATGAAACTGATACTAATAGCTCCATGATGGTGACACATACGCCAGACACAACAACAACGCCGTTGAACGATGTTAACACTTGGACATGTTGTTGTTGGGAAGTTACTAATCAGGTAATGGCTGAGTATAAAATATCCACGGAAATAATCCCTTTCTTTGGCAGAACTTTAATTTGTAATAATATATTGTATATTTATATAATTTTGTATTTTATTTTTAAAAACTTAGATTTTAGTTTGCTTAAGGTATCATATAAATAATAGAAAATAGTTATGTTAGCTTTGCGGTTGTTCATCGATATGATAAATACATTTCTCTATATGCCTCTCCTGAGAAAGGCAGTTTTAAACCTGCAAATGGACTTCTCTTGTCAAACTGTGTCAGCTCCTTCGTAGTTCCATTGACAGATATTGGCAGCTACTAATTACGCAGAATATTGATGTGATTTTGTAGACTAGGCACTTTAAACTGTTTTGCTTGGACCTTTGGTACTTCACACAAATTAATACGATACGTATACGTATTTGTGTCTATATATCAACAGAATGAGCTCGAATGTCGCTGCGAGGGAGAAGCACTGACACGTGTGCCACAGACATTACAGCTGCCACTACAAAGGCTAACAATTGCATCTGCGGGCATGCCTCGTTTACGGTCGGTTGGATTGAAGGTGTACGGAGCCACACTATTGGATGTGTGAGTCTAACCTTTAAGTGATATTTCAATGATTAAAGTCACAGATTTCAAAGTATTTTTATAGTGCATTCATCAATTGTCTTCAACTTGAAGCAATTCAGGACAGCGCTTTTTCCAACTTAACGGTTCTCCGGACTATGTACGTACTCGCAATATGCATTTATCGAAATATATAACTAATATCCATAATTATTTTCTTCAGTTATATTTCCCAAGCGCCGAAATTAACATTCCTGTCCAAAGATGTTTTTGAGGGAATTTCCGATACCATAGAAATTATGTAAGTAAAAGAACAATGTAATTACAATTATAATTAAGTTCTTCTAATATATACTTTAACTGAAATTATTTCTTATCCTTATTAATCCATATATTTCTTTCTTTATAGACGAATAATAAATAGTGGCTTAACAAGCGTACCCGATCTTGGACACTTACCACCCTATAATATTTTGCAAATGATGTAAATATATATCTTATTTCAA
The DNA here is from genome assembly GCA_951394115.2 of Drosophila phalerata. NCBI lineage: Eukaryota > Metazoa > Arthropoda > Insecta > Diptera > Drosophilidae > Drosophila > Drosophila phalerata. Next base: position 22,814,183 of record OX596005.2, read on the forward strand.
GTATAATTAATTTAAATAATTTATTATAATATTTTTCCCCTTAGAGATCTCGATAATAATCAAATTTCTCGAATTGATTCCAAATCTATTAAAGTTAAGACTGCACAATTGTAAGTAGACACTTTAGTTTAACCCTTTTTAACCCTTTTTTAAATCATTCTTTTTATTTTATTTAGAGTTTTAGCAAATAATGATATAACATTTATTGACGATTCCGCGTTTATGGGTTCCAAAATAGCAAAACTGTGAGTCAATTGAGATTTTCAATATTAAATATATTAAATTATTTAAATATCTTACTGAATTATAGTTCATTGAGGGACAATCGTAAACTAACCGATCTTCATCCGAATGCTTTCTATGGCATAATAGATATAGCCGAACTGTGAGTCAATCTATATATAATTCATGTTGTTACTGATCTATAAATGTGCCTTTATTTAGCGATCTCTCAAGCACTTCGCTAGTCCGTTTGCCATCAGCTGGTCTGCAGTCCGTGGAGGTGTTATACATAACAAATACGCATACTTTGAAAACAATACCCTCAATATATAATTTTCAGGTAAATATTGATACGATTGCTTTACCATAACCTTCATTCATAATCATACAATCTTTTAGAACTTACAGAGAGCGCACTTAACGCACTCTTTTCATTGCTGTGCATTCCAATTCCCCTCAAGACATGATCCTCAAAGACACGCCCAGCGTATGCAAGAACTGGAGAAGTGGAGAGAACAGTGCAATAGTAATCGTGATGTTCGCAAGCAATTCAACAGTCAAAGAAACCTCATACCAGAGGATAAAACACCTGATGATCATTGGGGGTAAGTTAGATGACCCAAAAAATATCATGAAATCAATTAGATATCCCAATTGATCTCTTTTTGCAGACGTTGGGAGCGAAATGTACCCAACCGTGTTGATAATATGGTTGTTAATGACAGCACTGATGATCCATTGAGCGATGATGGACCCAATACGTATAACTATTTGTCCGATTCCACAATGAATAACATTGGAGTTTTTCATGAGGAAATTACATTGAATCCCGATGATGATCAATTAGCTGAATATTGCGGTAACTTTACATTCAGGTGAGTGTTGTAACGTTTACAAAAGAAAGATATATTATTAACTGTAGATTTTATTTTTGAAGTACTTTATAATTTATTTCTTTATTTCCGAGTTTATAACTAATTTTCAACAGCCTAGTTCTAACTATTTTAATTCTAACTGACTGGCAATCTGTTTTTTATTTTATAAATTCAGAAAACCCAATATTGAGTGCTATCCCATGCCAAATGCTTTGAATCCCTGCGAGGATGTCATGGGCTATCAATGGCTTCGAATAGCTGTTTGGATTGTTGTTGCATTGGCTGTTGTTGGCAATGTTGCGGTACTCACAGTCATTCTTTCCATTAAGTAAGTAGCTTAACATATTTCATTTGTAGCAGTTTTTGCTTTCAGCATCTATTTTCCTATTCAGATCCGAAAGTGCATCGGTGCCTCGGTTTTTAATGTGCCATCTGGCATTTGCTGACCTTTGCTTGGGACTTTATTTGCTGCTTATTGCCTCAATAGATGCACATTCAATGGGCGAATACTTTAACTATGCTTTCGATTGGCAGTATGGTAAGATACTTTCACTGTTTATATTCAAAATATCAACTATTAAATGCTTGTTATAATTTACACAGGATTGGGTTGCAAGATCGCAGGATTTCTGACCGTTTTCGCTAGTCATTTGTCGGTCTTTACCTTAACTGTTATCACAGTCGAACGGTGGTTCACAATTACACGTGCCTTGTATTTGGACAAGCGTATGAAATTGCGTCAGGCTGCTGGAATAATGCTATTGGGCTGGATCTACTCGATTTTCATGTCATCATTGCCTTTATTTGGCATCAGTAACTATTCATCAACGAGGTAATATTTGGCATCTAAACGGTGAAAAACAATTAAAATGAAAGAAAACTCTTTTTTTAAATTAAATTTCTTTTAAAATATCAAATTTTTTTCAACTTTTAAGTAACAGTTATTTCTAAATTATATTACGAGTGCCACCGAAATAAAATCAATCGATAACCAACCAAAAATCTCCCAAAAATGTTTTGGTTTTGGTTGGTTTCCAGTTTGTTTGGATTTTTGTGGTATACCAGAGTATGAAAATTGAAATTGAAGAAATATCTTCTAATTTTAATCGATAAACAAATTGTATTTTGATATAAAAATTTATAATTCTTTGATCTCTGAATTTCAATGATAAATTTGTAATTAAAATTTCTAATTTCATTCAGTATATGTTTACCCATGGAAAAACGTGACATTTACGATTCTGTATACTTGATATTGATTTTGGGCTGCAATTTTATGGCATTCACAGTGATTGCCATATGCTATGCCCAAATATACATATCACTGGGTCATGAAACTCGTCATGCACGTGATAACATTCCCGGCGAGATAAGCATTGCCAAAAAGATGACACTTTTGGTGAGTTTCTGTAACTGTAACATAAATAAATAACTAAGTTTCTATCTTTTAACTGAATAGGTATTTACAAATTTCACTTGCTGGGCTCCAATTGCTTTTTTTGGACTTACTGCTTTGGCCGGATATCCGTTGATCAACGTTACTAAATCGAAAATATTATTAGTTTTCTTCTATCCCTTGAACTCTTGTGCTGATCCATATCTATATGCTATACTAACATCTCAGTACCGTCAGGACTTGATCACCTTATTTTCAAAGTAGGTTTCTAACAATTTTAAAGAGTTAAATTGCTTTATACATTTATTATTCACCAACAGATTGGGTATTTGTCGTCAAACTTTAGTGAAATATAAGCACAGTGAATCCTTGCCTGGAACTACACAGTATACAATACGCGGCTCCATAGATCGTAACAATTCACTCAGCCAAAAGGGTCAAGTCGAACTGCTTGCGGAGACACAGAAAATGCTAAGGAATGACGAGGACTATGTGTAAAAGGTATTTTATAATTATAATAAATGTGTATTTTAAATTATAAAATTTTCTTAATATTTTCTAGAATCTAGGAGCTTACATATATTATTGATCAGCTGGCGTCTTCCTTAACTACCATCCGATCCTTAGTCTAAATAAGCTTGTATTGCTGAATCTGGTCCTAGGACCAAAAACAAAAAACAAGTTTTCATTAAAAAGAAAGCAAAGGTTTCTTAAAACTTGCTAGTTAAGTTGTGATAAAATTATTTTAACTACTATTATTTACATTGTAATAATTATTTTTGACCTTAAGCTCTCTATAATCGTAAATGATTACTAACACACGTCCTACAATAATCTTAAATTCTTACATTTTCAGTATTGATAATTTAATTTGAATTGTATAAACTAGCTTTAAATAATTTGATTTTAGCAAATTTAGCTGCGCTGAATTTTGCGAATCATATATATTTTATCAACTTGCATTCAGTGCTGTTCCTTTCAGCTAATAATGTAATGAATATTGGACTATAAAAAGTAATAATATGTGTATATGTAATAAAAAATGGGGACTTTGAAAACCATATGTTGCAGTGCAAGCTTCAGGCTAAAATAATGGTCTCTCTGGTAAACAATGTATTATTGTGAACTATTTATTTGTATATGTTTACAAAATAGATATTATAATATATTCGATACATAATATATACATACACAAAAATTTAAATACATGTTTAATCAAAAGAATATAATATAGATGTTTATATCAAATGTTATTAATATTTCCACAAATAAATATATCAACAGTTTGTTGTGAATATTGCTTAAAATTGATTTCAAATTATAATTATTTTGCAGACGGAGCAACTACATTATTAAATATACAAAATGGGGAAGCTCATAATTTGAATTGGATCGCAAGCTGTGGTTTTAATTGCATCCAACCAGGAACTGTTAATTGTGTATTGATAAATGAAATATATATGTATTATTAAATTAAATAATTAGTTTGCAACTAGTTTTGAAACTCGCTTTTAAATTGTGAACTAGTTACCTTGATGTGCTTGTGCCAATTTCCCGTCCCGTATCGAAGATTTTTGCACACATAAATCTTCTTGCAGCATACACATTGTACGTACACTTGTCGCCTTGTCGCTCCGTGATACGAAAAATAGTGCCGTTCAAAATATATGGGACTTTTCTTTCTTTATCCGGCGCCATCTCAATCCATCAAATTCCAATGGCAGAAAAGTACCGTTTTATGGGACGGCGTCTCGAGGGTTGCCCATCCCGAAAAAGTTTGCGATCTGGCTTGAATTTTTTGGCGCCGGCGAAAAAAAAAAAATCTGGCTTGATTTTGTACTTGGGTACATTTTATTTTTGTACCTTTTTTCGTTTTTTTTTTTTTGATTTTCTAGAATTTTTTAAATTTTTGCATAATTTTTTTTAGATTTTTCTTGATATTTCGATATAATTTTTTTTTTTCTCAGAATTAAATTTCCTATCTTCTCTTCCCGGGGACTTACGAACTTCAAATCTTCATTAAAATGTTAATTTTAATTTTGTCTAATTTCTAAATTTTAATTTTCACCAAATTTATTAATAAAAATAGCATTAATTTTATTATTATTATTAATTATTGTTTGCGCAACTAGTTAACAGAGGGCGGATAGGCGCCAGTCGTAAAACGAAAAACTTCGCGAGCGGTTGTTTTCAAAATTTTAAATTTCTGACATCTTTGGTTCAAAATATATGATTTTTTGCATTTTTTAGGATTGGATCGGCTATAATTTTCAATAATTTAAATAAATGCTTTTAAAAATTATGCAAAATTTTAATTTGAGCTTCGTCAAATCACGAAATAAAGTTTAGAGCGCCATCTTTTGTTTGCGTGGGATAATGTCACTTGTGTTTGATTTTGCGATGAAATACATTTCTTTGCAGTTACGCTAGATGGCGTTTTGGTTGCATTAAAAAAGAGTTATTTATTTGATTTTCATTTCAATGTTTGATAAAAATAAAATTAATTATGATTTTTTAACAAAAATTGAACATTAATTATTATATAATTTTAAGTATAAGTACCAAAAGTTTGAGTTAATATTTGGGGTGTGTCAAGGCATATATAATTTTTAGATTATCACTCAAAGACGTTTATAAGTGATATGAACCCAAACGAAAGTTGTCTATAAATTCTGCATTCATTCACGAAATTCAATAAAATTTCTGACAGGACGCGATGTAATTTTGACATTGGAGATTCTAGAATACATGAAATGTTCCGTATAAACGAGGTAGTTCATGTGAACAATGCAGAATTCAACCCCTATTTGAAAATACCAACTGAAAAATACTAAGCTAAAGAAATAAACAATATTAGTTTGACAGCTGACAGCCGGGTGAAATAAAAGAATGTTGCGTCCTATTGACATGTTGCGTGTGTTTTGCTCAATTTTTGTATTGAAAATAATTATTTGCACTTCAGAAGGTTATCGAGATGGCAAGTTGTTTACCAAGGCAGCAACGTTTCATTTTCCAGAATATGCTTACAAGGAAACAAGCAAAAATGTAATTACTATAGTTTAAGCTTGGAATATTGATTTATCAAGAATAAAAATAATTTCATTTGTGTATTTATAGGAAATCATTTATCATGATTACGAGCTAGCATGTGGTCAAAACTCCCTGTGTGTTAACTTTAACTCAGCTATGGTATCCAAGTTAAACTGTTTAAGGCGATGTATATCGCCATCATGTTATCAGGATATCTACGCATTTGATGAGGTATGCTTAACCAAAATTCGTGATAATCAGTATTAATTACTGTTGTCTTATTTTTATTATTTAATTTAGCTTGAGGAGGGTGAAATTGATGTCAGAATGAATTCATTCAAAGGATGTGTTATACAGCGCATGTAGCACAAGGCCCCAATACTGTATCGATTGTATTTGACCAACTATCTACAGGACTTGCAATGGAAGATTTCCGAGTTTATCTATAAATGGGTTTAAATTCTTAGGCGTCTAACAAGTATTATTACAAAAAATCATTTTACAAATCTTACCAATCTGTTATTTGGTATGCAGATATGAACATATTTGTGTATTGATGGCACAGGATATCAGGATCAATGGCCAAGTCGAACCGGCATTTATGCACAGATATTAATAAGAAATATATAGTTTAAATAAATAATAAATATAAATGTATTAATAGAGGTAAATTCAAACTTAAAATTTATTAATAAGGCACATTGTGTATTTTCGCAAATAAGATTTATTTTAAGCTTCTAATTCCCTCACAGCACGGCCGACAGTAATTATTATTAATAATATATAATTAATACGAATTTGAAATTTGTCAAATACCAGACTTATAGAAAATATAGCACAAAATTACTGAAATTCTATGTGTATAATTTAATGCTTAACACGGTGTAATTTAAAGGGCATCTTTTAGTCAGTCAACTCTACCCGTATGTTTTATTTTTATGTGTTTTAATTAATATCATTTGCCTTTTGCTCGTCAATCAACGTACAATTAGGCAAAAAATATAAAATTCTCAGGTAAACAAAACCATGACGCATACATGTACGCACATATCTACTAGAAATATACATACTCTTATGGATGTGTGCTTTATCCAAACACAGTAAACATGACTATGGTTAGGTTTCGTTTCGGCTTCGTAAAATGTACTCCATTTAAGAGGAAGAGTCATTAGGGTGATCGATTCTGAGGAGCCTCATCCTAATATAATGTCAAAATACAAGCTAATGACCTTTAAATTTCAGTATTATAAATAAAATTTGTACACTGGTGTCCAACATCGCATGTGATAAGAAAAAGTATTTTATAGTGTGCTTTTAGACACCACTGCTCTGTAGCTCTAGATATATTTTTAATTTTTTCTTTGTAAGTTCTACTGAACTATAAAAAATATTTAATTCCAGATGTTAAAAAGCTTGATATGTATATCAAGTTGGTTCCTTGACTTGCCTTTATGTTTCCTCGCTTATTTAAAGAAAGATCTAGCTATAGGATATCACCTAGTCGTATCCTCTCACTTGTTGCTTTAATGTATGCTAAACGTTAGGGCCTACAACGTTTTATCTACAACATCCTTTTGCACAGACGAACCCTAACTAATTACCAAAATAATTATCTAAGGAGAATTCGAGACACGCGAAATACTGTTGTCTGTCAATGCTGCACACATACAAATACAAATGCTTGTGTGTGTAGTTCACATACATGTATGTATGTATGTTTGTGCTAATGAAAGCTACTAGCATAAAGACCAAAGACCAGTAAAACGTTTGGAAAATTAGACAAATTTGCTGCTCGACCACAATTATTTTAGTCGTACGCGACGCGTCCTAGCGTTAGGTCGCAAAAGGCTCTCAGATAAAATATCATAATGAGTGGAGTGTATAATAAACTTCGACTTCAAATTAGACTCATTTAAGAGTTATGAATTCTTTATAAAAATAAAATAACATTTTAATTCGTTGAAATATTTTCTAATAAATTTGGATTCCTAGAAAATATACCGTATGTAAATTATTGTGATTCTGTATGTGGTTATCGAAAATTAATAATGAACGCAATCAAATACAAAAAGAGGCACATGTCAATGTCTATTAAAGCCATAATCAACAGATAAATTTATCAATTAATTAGCTGATAACAGTTCGAGTCATTGAAATCCCGATGGTACAAAGTGGAACATTTATTATTTCCTGTTGCAATTGGAATAAGTTTACTCAGCTCGCCGGAAAAGTGTGCTTTGAATTAACGAAGTGTCAACGTACAATTAATAATAATTGTGTTAACATTAATTAAAAAGCGCAACTAAACTGGCTAAGTGTAGTAAGTACACGTAAAAGAAATATTGTTAGGTATTTAAGATCTAAAGCTTAAATTCTTAAGAATTGTTTCAAAGTGTTAAGTATAAATGGTTGATGGTCTAATGAGTTCTAACGAAGTAATTAACCGCAAAATTGTTTATACCTTGCGTAGTTGTTATTGTAATTTGCAGCATATTTCGTCAATAAAGCCTACATCTTTTTTAACAGGGTATCGTTAAGCGGAGTACGTTCAGCGTCTCCCTTATTACTAGTTCATACATTTATAATTCCATTTTCATGGCTCGTACATTATTTCGGTTCGGTTGTACAGTACAATAAATGCAACTTTGTTACTTGATTAGTATAAATTTCAGGTTTTGATTGTTGATACACATAATTTATTTATTTTTCATCGACATTGTGTGATTTCTTTCTGAATAATTGAATCGAAGGCAGTATTTACAATTTTTGGAATATTTTCCAAAGAGAGAGGCAATAGCAAAAAAAAAAAAAATGTGTGCGCGCTTTTAAATAAAGCTAAAAATAATAATAAAAATTCCAAAAGGCAATACAACGAAAAGTTTCAAACGGCTAAAGAATTTTCCCCTGTTGTTGGTTTTTTGTTGTTGTTTCGGCTCGCCGTATTCTGTGTACTTTAGCCGCCAATAATAAAAAATATTGCGCATACGATTCGTTGGCTGCGCTCAATCTCAACGCTAACAAATCGCCAATGAGTTGTTCCGTCAGTTTGTAGTCAACGTGTGCTAACAGCAACTGTGCGGTTGAAATAATAAAAATATACATTGTATTCTTTTACTTTTATTCAAGTAACGAGTAGAATTCGCTGGCCAATAATTACAATAAAAGTTTAAGGCGCGAATATATTGCATAAAATCGACTGTAAAACAAACATTTTATATATGTAAAGAGCAAGTAATGTTTGGCATTTGTAAATAAAAGAAGACAGTGTTTAAAGTGAAATAAAGACCATAAAACACCACGATTCGATTTCAAACATCTTCAAGAGCTTGTTTAAATAAAAAAAATATATTCCGTAGAGCTTTTCTCAACTGTCTTTTAGATTTTGTTTATGTGAATCTTTGGCATGTATCGTTTGTATTACATATTTGCCCAACAGGTGTGTCAAAATAGCTAACAAATCTTATTTGCATATAGATTTGCTGACGTTATTATGCACAAACGATGCATAGCTTATATCTAAGGTTTTAAGTATTTCTCGAAAATAATAAAAACTTTTGAATATGATTAATACTGAAATATAAACGAGTATGTACATTTTCCATATTTACAGAATAATAAGAATTTAGATGTGCAACTTTAATCAGAAAGAGTAGCTCGTATTCGGTTTCACAATCGTTGACTCGCGACTTTTTTTTCATATATACATATTAACTAAAAAATTAATATCCATTCAAATATCTATATATTTTATTTAGCCAATTAACGTGTGATTGCCGACAAATAGTACTTGGAATTATACACAATGCAAGAACTAATTGAAATAAACAAATATAAACAAGAAAATTCTGATAAAATGACTAACAATCGAGAGATCAACCAATAATAATATTTGCATGATGAACTCCTATTTTGAGAGCATGGCCTGGCCAAAGTGCTTGGCTGTGGCTATATTCCTACTGCTTATATTGGTAACCGTAATTGGCAATATGCTAGTTATATTGTCAGTTCTGACCACACGAAGACTTCGCACGGTCACCAATTGTTTCGTGATGAGTTTGGCAGTTGCCGATTTACTTGTCGGTATTTTCGTGATGCCTCCAGCAGTTGCTCTTCATGTCATTGGTATGTACATATTAATAAATCATAAGCTTTATATGTAGCAACAATTGTATTTTAACTTTATTTATTTATTAGTTTTTAATTATAAATATTATAATATTTTTCAGTCAATTTATAGGATTTTTCTTGTTGTCGATTCTCTCGCCATCCAACACTTTTAAGATAAAGAATACAGAGATGAATTTTATTTATAAATATTATAATATTTTTCATCCAATTTATAGGATTTGTTTTGGCGATTCTCTCGCCGTCCTACACTTTTTATATAAAGAATACAGAGAATAATTTTATTCACTTCTTACATTTCACAATTCGGATTTATTTGAATCTCTGCAATTTTAAGTCAACATTTTTTTAATCTACTCTATTCAAGAATTTTGAAAACAATTTTTGGCAAGCAAAAACATCAAAATAAAATATTCAAGAGCTAGGAGCAAAGCAAAGGGTAATTGTTTTTCTTCGCTTAATTATGAATACTTACATACTTTTATAGGTGGGCCCAAAACAAGTTGCATGCCTTTCAAATTCCCAAAATGCTTAATTTTGCAACTTTATACCTTTAAGAACTTTTTTGTATAAACAAATGGTCCATTTCACAAAAAATGACTGAGATAATATTGAAGGGGGTGTAAGACCTCTCAATGGTTATAGTTACATTGCATACTACCAGTATGGTCTATCAGGCATGCAAGCTATTTGTGAACCGAATTGTGAATAAATTCAGTGGATGAAGCTCACAGAAGAAAAAAGTTTGCCCTTGATAAATAGCTCTTTTGTCAGTGGTGAGTTTGAAGAACAACCTTTGATATTTGTATATCTTTATACCCTGAGCCCATTAAAAATGGGCAAAAAAGGGTATAATGCATTTGGCAGAATGTATGTAACAGGCAGAAGGGGGCGTGGCAGACCCCCAAAAGTATATATATTCTTGATCAGGATCAACAGTCGAGTCGATTGAGCCATGTCCGTCTGTCTGTCCGTCTGTCCGTCTGTTTGAACGCGTCGATCTCAGAAACCATAAGAGCTAGAGACTTCAAACTTGGTATGTAGGTTCCTGGATACCGTACGCAGATCAAGTTTGTTTTTATTTTTGGATCGGACAACTATATCATATAGCTGCCATAGGAACGATACATCGAAAATGAAGTTTTTGTATGAAAAGCTTCTTTAATTTTTGAGATATCTCAACCAATCTCACACGATATATATTTGGGGTGGTATTATACATCCTGACCAAATTTGGTCCAAATCGGCCCACTATATCATATAGCTGTCATACAGACGATTTGCCGAAAATTAAGTTTTAGTATGAAAAAGTTTTTTGTTTTTTGAGATATCTTAACCAAACTGATAGAATATGCATTTATGTTGGTTTTGTACATTCTGACCAGATTTGGTTCAGATCGGTTCCATATATCATATAGCTGCTATTGGAATAATTGGTCGAAAATCAACATTTATAAAAGAGTACCTGGGCTCAGGGTATCCTACTGTCGAGCGTGCTCGACTGTAGCCGCACCTCACCGCGAGCGAAGCGAGCCGGGGGTAGGCGAGCGAAGCGAGTAGGGGGCGGAGCCCCCTTGTTTTAAGCTCATAACGGTTATTTATGCAAGCAAAAAAACCAAGCACAACCAATTAAATAAATATCTGAAATGTCAGATTGCTGCCCACGTATAATAAATTATATTAGAACACTTATTTTGCTTATCTATTAGTTCAGGCAATTAGTCTCCCAGTTGTCTGTAATAGTATAAAATCAATTAATACATTTATTTTAAATGCATTACTAAAATCAACGGTGTGGGAAGAAGTTGCCATTGAATGCGTCGTTTAAATATAGCATAAGCAATCAAAAAAAAAATAAATAAAAATAACTTCAATTATAGAGGTTAAACCCATTAGTAAAAATGTGCTGTGTAGAGTGCTCGACTTTATGATACCCGGTGTCTGGCGACTATACACATATTAACGGATATAAACAATCATCAGCAATCTCTTCTGTATTAAACAATTTTTTTTTGCAAATTTTCAGCTTCAGTATGGCGTAGTAGGGATTACAATAAGATTATGATTTTAATTTTGTTATTGTAAAATTTCTAAGAATTAATTTTTCAGGAGCTTGCGTGGCATATGCTTCTGCAATTCACATCTGACAAGCGATTATATTTATATTATATACAATTATTATATTTGTTTTATTATTTATACATATATGCAAAGCTGACAAACATCGCTAGACACATAATAAGCTTTATTTTGTATCTTTTGCAGGTTCCTGGCAACTCGGCTGGACGCTCTGTGATATTTGGATATTCTTTGACATATTGCTATGTACAGCATCTATTCTAAGTTTGTGTGCCATTAGTTTGGATAGGTAAGTTAGACTGTTAAAATTCTGATATAAATATAGAAAGAATTATAAATTGTTTGTATGTAAGTACAGAGTCTAGCTTACAGCTCACCTTTGGAGTGTCTGTTAATGGTACTGGTAAATAAATATGTACTCGTATATGTTATTCCCCATGGTCAACAAACTCGTTTATTTTTATGATATGCCCTAATTTATTGAAATAAAAAACAGAAAACCATTCATTGGGATGACGGCATAAACGCATAAAAAGGTGCAAATACTGTGCAAAGATATTTTTATTGACCAATCCTGTGCATAACGTTTAAAGCCAACGTTACGTATACTTTATGCACTTTATACAGTATACTGTATACTGTATACAGTATCAGTATACCGTACTGTATGGCCGGAAACAACAATAGTCGTAGCAAGGACCTTACAGTCTTCCGTAGACAGTCGACTGTGAAATTGTGGGTGGTAGGTAGTACGAACTACATACATTGGTATACGTAGGACTTGCTGCTTTTGTTGGAAGTTTCAATTACATTTTAATGGCATTTCCAAGTTCCTTGTTGTCGCCATAGTGCGCTGTGTGCTAGGAACGTTAGTCAACAGCTTTATAAACAATATGCCGACTGGCTTTTGTTTTCATTTACTCTCTTCTTTTTTTCGTCTCTTTTATTGCTTTGTACTTAGGTATCTCGCAGTGACACAGCCGTTGACATATTCGAAAAAGTGGCGTTGCAAACGATTGGCCCTGTTAATGATTCTTGGCGTTTGGTTACTGGCGTTTGTTATTACCTGTCCACCTATGCTAGGCTGGTGAGTGTATCCACATCCACATTCACATCTACATACAGAAACCCATATTAAATTGATATATTATATGTGCACTCTTTGGGCTAAACATACACTATATGCCAGAGCCTACATTATAATAGTTAATTAAGTTCGTTCAGTTTCTATTGTCTTCTCAAATTACTCTATTTATTTTAGTTTTATAAATAAACTAGAATATCTAAATTTGGTAAATATGAAATACCGTATCTTTTGGTTAGTATATTTTGTATCTATTCGATGTGTCACTTGTTAAAGTTACAGTATTTGAAGTTTTATAATATTGGCATTTTGTCATTTTATATAAGTTTATATAAGCTTAAATAAATTTAAGCTATAAGTTATAAATACAACAGTATTTTTAGTTGAAATATTTAAAATACAAGGTAGAATTATTAAATATAATGATATTAAACATATATGGAGTTGATTAAATTTAAATTTAAAAAAAAAACCAACTAAGGCTTCAAGCTATTTTTTAATATAAAATGTATCGAAATCTTGAAAAAAAAAAACATGTCTTATCAACTTTATATATTGTATGTGTTTATAGGTATGAACCAGGGAGAAACCGTCATCAACAGGAGTTTGTTGACTGTCGCTACAATCAAAATAAAGGATATGTCGTTTACTCGGCAATGGGCTCTTTCTTTATACCACTGACAGTCATGTTATATGTGTACGTTAGGATTGGATATGTCCTGACATCAAGACGAGCGCAAATTGTACACGACGCGGTAAATAATTCAATAAATATAATTTCGTTTTATCTTTTCATTCGATATCTTTATTGTTAGAATACGGAGCGAACGGCTGATTATGAGGTAGATGGTGATAATTTTATCTCGGAGTCGGAACAGTATCGTTGTAATCCACATAAATGTTTGCCCTGCTGCGAGGCCCGCTGTAGTGTGATGAGATCCCATGGTAATCCCATTTTCAGTACCAACAACGTTAAATGCATTAAATGCCAGGAGACAAAATGTACGGATAAAAGAATGAAATTGAAACATCAACCAACATTCTACGAACTTATGGAAATTTCCCGTGTATCATCATTAAATCATTGCTCTGGAAACACCTGCAGATTCAACACACGATGTGCCTCAGCGATGTCCTTGCCAACATTATATTATAACGATAGCTCATCCTTGGGAACATCAAACAGTAAAGTCTCCGATCGATCGACTAACAATTCGCAACGACTGAGACGACCTATGGCAAGTCATCGTATTCCTATGCGAGTTTCAACTAAGACCAAGAGCTCCAAGACGACTAAAATCCTGACGATTGTCATGGGAGGTCTGATCGCATGCTGGACACCATTTTTTGTATATTATCTGTTGATACCTTTTTTGCCGCAGTTGAAAAAGCTTGAGGGTCTAATGTCCTTTTTCACTTGGGTGGGTTGGCTTAACTGTGCCATTAATCCCTTCATTTATGCATTTAACCCCGACTTTCGTGCTGCTTTCTGGCGTTTGACATGCCGGAGAATCTGTAAACAGAAACTGCCGCGAAACCATATGAACATGTTTCGTGCCTAAAATTTAAGTACTATAAAACATTTATTTTCATCAGTATATTTATTTTATAGGGTATTCACAATTCTTAACTTAACCAACAAAATACACAAGTGAAATATATAAATGTATTTAAATGTTGTACACCTACGCATATTTGTAATTAACACTAAGTTTATTTATAATAAAAGACAACGCAAAATGTGTAAAATGAATTTAAGATTTTGAATTTCTTAACAGAGGGTAGTAAGTATATAATTAAAATTTTGGGCTTGCCAGTAGTTATCTTTATCAATACAATTAGTAAATAGGCTAAGAATATCACGAAATATCTGTCGCTAGAAAGTATACTCTTTATAAGCACTTGGTTGACACTGTAAATTCCGGAAATTTTTAAAATAATAACAGGGTATCTTCTTTTCTAGCTACATAGTTTGCATTCAACTAAATGCAGTTACCTGTATATGTACCTGCTTATTAACTACTCTGAAACTTGCACAATTGAAAATTAAACACGGAAGTTGCTTATGAAATCGTTGTAGGCTAAAAAGTTAGTAATTGGATGTGTACGAATGTAGAAACGAATATGTAAGTATGAGCATGGGGTATTAACTAGTCGACCATTTGCTGTAAAAGCAATTTTACACGTTTTTAAGCCGAAAGTTAGCTTTAAAAAGGGTAAAAAAAAGGAAAAAAAGAAAAAAAAAAAGAAAGGAATGCGGTCATCAGACTTACGTAATCACATATATGTACACATGGATATATAGTACATATGTATACTTATGCATGAACATGCATATATTACTAAAAATGAACGGAAAGGGTCTCCAATGAATTAAAACACATTTTGCTGTCACTGTGTAAACGAGTTTGGAACCACTGTAATTTGGATTTTTTGTTGTCAAGGATTCTTGCACTGACATCATTTGACTTTACATACATATACATAAATATAATAAAAAAAAGTGTACGTACATATTTACCATCGTGTAATTAGAAACAATGAGAAGGTTTGTTTGCATATACATATGTACGTACATATACTTACATACGTATGAATCAGGGTTTGCCTTTACTACTCCATAGCAGCGGGAGCAGTACAAAAATTTCTATGCTATTGCTACTTGCTCTGACTTTGTTAGAGCAATAGCAGAGCACATAGCACAATATTCGAATAGTATATGATATGCTATGCTCCCTGCTATTTCTCGTATTGGAGCAGAGCAATAGCAGTAGCAAAAAAAATCATCATATGCTATTTGTAGTTATAGCAATAGCAGAATTTTGGAACACAAAAAGTAGCAGAGCAAACAAATTTTTCGACTATAGCTATAGCTATAGTCGTAGCAATAGTTTTACTACTATCGTAGTAGCTTTTATAGTTGCTCTCCAATATGCTCCCGTAGTTGCTCCCGTAGTTGCTCCCGTAGTTGCTCCC